>JALGBA010000614.1:777500-1076355 GCA_023970755.1 Azemiops feae
TGTCAGTCAAACCCACCCACTCTGCACCAGGTGCAAAATTTGAACAGTCTCCAAGGGCAGCCCCAAGGAAACTGTGCTGCGTAGTCTAGCCACATCTGGGTGAATGGCTAGGACATCTGTCACCAAAGCCAGAAGCATCTGAGGCACCAGCTAAAGATGGACAAAGGTCTTCCCAGGCCAGGGCCGCCGTTTGTAGTTCAAGCAGGAGCCACCGGCTCCTTTAGGTGGGACACAACCTCCACCGAAGATCAGCACAACACAACACAGCCAACCGACACAACCTCAGCCGAAGCCAAAACTGCAGCCTCTAAGGAACCAGATGCTTCTTGAGCAAACAGCTTCTCCATTCACAGAGATTTTTTTTCCCCTGGAGTTTTAACCGTGGCACAGATCAGCTGGTCTTTCTTGATTCGCCGACTCCTGCTCTGGACATCTCTAGATCGAAGGGATCTGTTCTTTTGCCTTGGTGTTAAACCCACAACCGCAGCCTTGCCTTGATTCCCCCCCCCTTTTGTCTTCTCAGGTGACTCTGTTGAGCGTAGAAATGACGTCGCTGAAAGAGGAAAGAGACCGACTCCGGGGATCGGTAGAAGATCAGGAGATGAGTGAGCAGCTCTTGAAGGCTATCAGAGACCGAGATGAAGCAATCTCTAAGTAAGCTGATAGCGTGTCGGGTGGCAGGACGGGCACTGGGAAGAGGTTGAGGATGTCCAGCCGACCAAAGAGAAGGATTTGGGGGGGGGGATATGATAATTGTCTTCCAATACCTGAGGGGGGGGTCTCACAGAGAAGAGGGGATCGACCTATTTTCTAAAACACCTGAAGGCAGGGCAAGAAGCAACGGGTGGAAGCTTGTCAAAGAGAGATCTAACCTAGACGTAAAGAGAAATTTTCTGGAAGTTTTCAAAAACAGACTGGACAGCTATTTGTTTGGAACGGTATAAAGTCTCCTGTACTTGAACAGGTGGATGGACTAGAAGGCCTTGGAAGTCACTTGCGGCCCTATGATTCTATCTTCTCTCTCTCCCTCCCTCCCTCCCCCTTCCCTCCTTCTCTCCTTTCCTCCTCCCCCTTCTCCTCCCGCTCTCTCCCTCCCTCTTTCCCTTTCCCTTCTCTCTCCCTCCCTTTCCCCCTCTCTCCCTTTTCCTCCTCCCCTCTCCCTCCCTCTCCCTTTCCCCCTCCTCTCCCTCCTCTCTCTTCTCCTTTCTCCTCTCCCTTTCCTCCTTCTCTCTTCCCTCCCTCCCTTCTCTCCCTATTCCCTCCTTCTCTCCTCCTTTCCCTCATTCTCTCCCTTTTCCTCCCTCCCCTCCTTTCTCCTTATCTATCCTTTCCCTCCTCCCTCCCTCCCTCCTTTCTCCCTCTCCCCCCTTCTCTCCCTCCCTCCCCTCTCTCTCTCTCCCTCCCTCTCCCTTTCCTCCTTCTCTCCTTTCCCCTCCTTTCTCTCCTCCCTCCTCCCTCCTTCTCCTTCCTCTCCTTCTCTTCCCTTTCCCTATCTCTCCTCCCTCCCTCCTCCCTCCTTCTCTCCCTCCCTCCCCCTCTCCCTTTCCCTCCTTCTCTCTCCCTCCCTCTCCCTCTCCCTCCCCCTCCCTCTCTCTCCCTCCCTCTCTCCCTTTCCCTCCCAATAGCTACCTCGTTGCTGCCCCCTCTTGTCTGATCAGAGAACATTTGTTGGCTATTGAGTTTCAATGCCAGAAAAACAGGAAGCTTCTGGTATTTTAGGCTGTGTGTAGGTTACTGACTCTTCTGTATCCATGGAAACCGGCTACTTAGGAAGTCCAATCTTTAACATTCATTCTGTGAGGGGAATTTTTTTAATGAGTTTTTTTTCTTTTCTTTCGCAACGCAAAGATATTTGCAATGGAGATTGTGTTCTGTCAGCCCCGGCTGGCTGCGTAGGCAGATATTTTTTTTTTTTTTTTTAAATCAGACTCTCATGAATGACCACGGTTGCTTGGTAGAATAGCCGTCTGGATCAGCTTTCCCAAGCCTGGCACTCACGAGATGTGTTGGGACTGCAGTTCCCATATTCCCCAGCCAGACACACCTAAACCAGGCTGAATTGCAACAGGAAGAGATGAAAGGATTGCCAGAAACCAAATGGCTCTTAATCGTTGTGTTGCTGTTTCTTTTGCTTTTCAGGAAGAACGCCGTTGAGATGGAGCTGGCCAAATGCAGAATGGATATGATGTCGTTGAACAGCCAGCTGTTGGATGCCATTCAACAGAAGCTTAACCTTTCGCAGCAGCTGGAAGCCTGGCAGGTAGGAGGAAGAGGAAGTCAGGCTCAGGTCGACGTAACCCATAGAGTTCCTCTTGTGGGTAGTGCCACATGGGCTTGATAACTAAAGGCCTCCCTTGCCAGAAGACTGGAAGTAGAGGGAACCAGGGTGAACTTCTCCGAAATGTCTTTTTCTCCACCATTTTAACCTTCCCTGGTTTCTTCTCTTTGAACCAATCAGACAAAATAAGTCAGGACAAGAAAAATGGCTTCAGATTGGACGAGGGAAGGGAGGCCTTGCTCCTTTAACTTCCAAGCTTTTGTTAGATCCATTGTAAGCTGGGTTTCATGAAACCTTTGAGACTCTTGGATGGAGGAGAGACGGTCGAACCCTCTTCCCCTTTGGTGCTTGGGACACTTGGGAAAAAAAAGCCCATAAAGAGGGCTTCTGAAGGAGGAAAAGCTGGTTTGGATCATGGCTTGACACCCCTCCAAAATGTCACCTGCCAACTGGCAGAGATTCAGCTCCAGCAGGACCAGATGAGGTCCTTGTTTCTCCAGGGTTGAATGGCGCAGTAGATGAATTTGTGGACGATACACATTCATTGACCCCCTTATGGGAGGAGGAGGAGGAGGAGGAGGAGGAGGAGGAGGAGGACTGTGGGATCCTTGGTGCTCTTTGAGCTTGGTTGTTTTCTTGCAAACGTTTCATTACCCAACTAGGTAACATCATCAGTGCTAGAAGGGAGTGGGGTTTGCAGGGAAGAGGAGGAGGAGCAGGAGGAGGAAGAGGAGGAGGAGAAGAAGGTTCAGTAGAGGTGGGCTCTTCTTGAAGTCCTTGTTCCTGGGGGTGACGACCTGCAGAACTGACCTTCAAAGGATATCAGCAGCCCAGTTCCTCCTCTCATAGTGTCCCTTCCTTCCAACCAGCAGATCCCAAGAGGCTTTCCCTACAACGCAACCTCCTCCCTTCCCTTACAAGGCTTGAAGTTGAGCCCTTGGGACTGGGGGCCGCTTTCTAGACTCTTGAGGTGGCCCCTCAAACTCTGCTTGGCCTTGTGCAAATCCCCCCTTGATACACAAGGGGGGGCATCACAAGTGGGCGTTCCTCTCCCCGTGTCCCGCAGCTCTCCTGGTTGAATGTGTCCTCCTCTTCTCCTTGAAGTCATTTCTCTCTCTCTCTTCTCTTTCCAGTTTGCTTCTTCAGGCCTTTTCACTATTTGGCTTCTCTGGTTTCTGATCTAGTGGCCTTTATCACTTCCCGTAACAACAGCTTTAGTCGTACACCCCTCCTGCCTTTAAGGTGAGCGCCCCCTCCTCCCGCTTCTTCCCTTTCCCATGTCATACCTCCTGTCCCATCCCACCCGGCTACCGCTTCATCCTTTTGGAGCAGAATCTGGCAAGGTTTAGAACAAAGGGTGGGCAAGTAGGCAACTTTACGACTTGTGGACTTCAACTCCCAGAATTCATGCCGGCCCGGGAATTCTGGGAGTTGAAGCCCACAGGTCGTAAAGTTGCCTAGTTGCCCACCCCTGGTTTAGACCATAGACCATAGAATCATCGGACAGGGAGGGACCTCAAGAGGTCTTCTAGTTCAACAACCCTGCTCAAGGCAGGAGACCTGGAGACCTCCTGGTCAAATTGTTGTCTTCGGAAACTACTGGGGATGCTGAGATGTTGCTACTAAGGGGCATCGGCGTGATTTCAGAGTGGGGGAGGTGGAAAAACCCTCCCCCTGCCCGCTTCAAAGCCACCCCTTGCGTAGAAAATGGGTCATAAATTGCACGGCAAGAAGTCGGCCACTGAGACACCGAATTTCGGAAACACGGTGTCGAGATAAGATACCGTCTGCGGGAAGGTAGGTAGCTAACCTCCGTTTTGAAAGGGAAGGAATGCAAGCGTCCTATATAAACTACTGGTGCCTCGTCCGTGTTGAAAGGTATGAATAACGTATTGTCCAGGTATCTTTCGCACTCGGGTCCTCGTCTGAAAAAAGCGCCTTTGTCACTTTGCTGGCCCGTCTCTTGTTTAATAGAAGAGAACATTTGTGGAGTCCTTGGTGTTCTCCGAGCTGGTTTGTTGGCTTTGCAGACATTTCATTACCCAACTAAATAACATCATCCATGTTGCTGGACAACGCGGGGTTTGTTCTGTCTATAAACAGTACTTGCCCTGCCAGTGTTTGTGGAGGTGGGGTTTTTCTCTTTGGTAGGGTATTATTTTCTGCTTGATTGTTTGTCTGGGATTAATCTCCGCTTCTCTGTGGGTGCTGGCTACTGGAGAGAGCGTGTTTTGGTCTTTTAGTTTCCTCCTTTGTTGTCTCTTTTGAATGAGGTGTCAATATGGTTTACCCCTATGGGTCTGTGGATGGCTGATTTGTCTAAATGCCGAACTCTCCAAGAATTCTGCAGTGTTCTTGATAGGGCCACGGCCCGAGGGTTGTGGCCCCCTGCTCTCTCTCGCTGCCCCTTCCATCGTCACTGTCTTCTCCTGAACAGCTTTTCTCTTCCTGGCCGTAGGATGACATGCAGAGGCTCATCGACCAGCAGCTGATGGACAGGCATCCTAAGGAATGGAGCCAGATAATGATGTGCAACTTCACCAGCAGTAGCAGCAGCAGCCACGGAGCCAAGCGTCGGGCCCGGCCTTCGCCTCTGCTGAGGCTCCAGCAGCAGGGCTCCGAGCCGGCTGGGGCCGAAGGGAACCGCCTGTTTTCTTTTTTCAAGAAAAATTAATCGGAAGGGAGAAGTCCTCGTTTCCCCCTGTTCCTGTCGGGTGGGTGATGGGGTATGTGTGTGTGTGTGTGTGTGTGTCGGGAAGGAAGCTGTGAGAAGCTGGTGGCAGATGGTCCCCCAGCCCTGATCATTACGCAACCTCCTGCCAAACGGCCGTTCGGCCCTTGCGTGCATCACACTCCCGGGCACACAGACACGCAAGCTGTGAGGTTTGATTCACGTTTACAGACCCCCTTGTCCATCTCTTTGCGTTAACAGGGAAGGGTATCCTTGACCTCTTAACCGACCACCATCAGCTTTGGTTAGACTCCAATCTGGGTTTCCTTCTCTAGGTAGTCCTCGACTTACATCCATTCCTTTAATGGCCGTTCAAAGTTACAACGGCACCGAATACTTACGACCCTGGCAGCATCGCCAGGGTCACGTGATCGAAATTCGGGCGCTCGGCAACTGGCACGTACTTATGACGGTTGCACTATCCCCCGGGGTCACGTGATCACCATCACTTCCCATCTGGCTTCCGACGTGCCGAGTTCAACGGGGGAAGCCAGATTCGCTTAACGACCGAATGAGTCACTTAACAGCTGTGGCGGGAAAGGTCGTAAAGTGAGCTAAAACTCCACAACTGTCTTGCGATGGAAATGTCGGTCTCAACTGTAAATCAAGCCGTAAATCGAGGACTGCCTGAATTGCCCATAGGGCTAGGACAGGGGTAGGCAACCTTGGCTCTTTTATGATTCGTGGACTTCAACTCCCAGAATTCCTGAGCCAGCCATGCTGAGGGGAAAGGGAGAGGTTTCCAAGCTGAGCCATGCTGGCTCAGGAATTCTGGGAGTTGAAGTCCACGAGTCATAAAAGAGCCAAGGTTGCCTACCCCTGGCCTAGGATCTTGAGGTTGCTGGTTTCTGGCAGAGAGCCAACTCCGAAAGAGACATTCAGGGGTAGAAAGACAGAGAGAAAAATTGGGCCGGCATAAAAAAAAAAAGCAGGATAAGCACTAAATGTCTTATCAGCTAGCTGTTCTTCTGGATGGCCTAGTCACAAGGTGGAAATACAATATTTGGGGACCTCCCAAAGCACCTTCTAGAAGGTATTTGTGGGGACAGAACATCAACTGAGAAGAAATTTTAACACCTCCTCCGTTATCAAGATCTTCCAACAGCAGTCCCCGGTAGGCCGGCCTAAGATCTCATGAACTTGGGGAACAACGAGAACTTAGGAGTGAGAATGCCCAAATCCTTCAAAATCTGGACCAGGTTTCATGTCCGTGCAGGCCCAAGAGCGAAGGAAACCTTGTTTGTAGCTAGTCTGTATGATCTTAAGAGGCTACAGAGAAGTCAAAATTCAAGGGAGAGGGTGAAGCCCCGTGTCTCTCTGTCTGTTTGGCTTCTGGTTACTTGACACGAATTGGGTTGTCTGAAGAGCATGGGGCTGGCTAGGTGGTGTGACGGTGACTCTATTTCCTTGCCTTCTGTCAGCAACGCTACAGTTCAGATGGGAAAGTATTCGGGGAAAACCACTTTTCCTTCATTCAGGAGAGCAGGTGACCCAAGTCCTGGGTTCCAGAAGCAGATTTTGCAGACCTTTTGAAGACCAGCTAAGCATTATGCAAAATCTGGAAAGGGTACTTCTTCCTTATCCAAATCCATAACGCTCGCTTCCATCCTTAACTGGTCTCTCTCCTTGTCCCCGGAGGAGGTCAGGTTGAAACTAGGGCAGAGGAGAAATGATAAGAGGGATCTTCTCTCTAGAAAGAGAAGGATCCTACTGCCTCCAGGAGAAACCTTCAAAAGACTCCAGTCTTGCATCTCATGCTTCCTTCCTCATTAGCCACCAGGCTATCTGAGCCATAGCTCTCCAGAGAAGACCCAGAGAAAATAAGAAGGGGGTTAAAATATAGCCCGTTGGGGGTTCAAATAGCCCATTCCATCAGAGATTGCTTATCCTTCCAACAATTGTTCTGTGGCCTCTGTGAGAAGGATGCCTCTCGGTTCTAGAACCACCTTCCTCAACTGGGATCTTCCAGAGATCTTGGACCCCTGTCCTGTACAGGCTGATAAGGAAGGGAGCCTGGCCCAACACATCTGGAAAACGCCAGCTGAAGAAAGAGGTTGTAGGTAGATAGAAATCCAGTCTTCCTGCTTAAAAATCCAGTATTAATATTTTATATTTTGTGGGTACGCACTTATGAGGTAGCTGGGCTGGGAGGCACTTGACTGGCCCCCAAATCACCCAGGCAACTTCCATGGCTCCCAGCTTCTAGTTGAGGATCTTCATGTCTATACCACTCTGCTTTTGGGGTTGAGAGACAGCGGTCCAATGTCTCCCAGGGAGCTTCTGGGACTAAATAATGGTGAGATTAGAACTGGGGTCTCCCCCACTCTTAAGTCACCTCTGTAGGAGCAATAAACCTGGGAACAATAGCTCCAGCAGAGCCAAGATCACCACTACTGAGGTCCTTTTTGAGCGATCAGGTTATAGCAGCAGGAAACGCAGCTCTGCAGATTTTTAAAATTAGCATCACGGAGATAAGCTTCTTACAGCTTCCTAGTTTAAAGCTCCATAAGAAGAAGAAAAAAAGCGGCAGCTGGTCAGATAGAATGAAATTGACCGGTAGTTCGAAACGTCTAAGTCAGGGGTCCCCAAACTTGGCAACTTGAAGACTTGTGGACTTCAACTCCCAGAATTCCTCAGCCAGCTAGATTGTTTATTTCTCTCTGACAACCTTTATACATCGTTTTTTCCCCCAAAATGTTCCTCCCCCTGAATTCAGACCATGACGGCTTCCATCATCCCCAGCCAACATGGGTTAGTGAAGACTGGCCTGGATGTAATCTGGTGCTTTCTGAGCTCCTGAACCAAGAATGGTATGAGTGCTGTTGGACAGATGTAGGCAATAGAAGCCCAACATACATGGTCAATAGAACATAAGTCATCCCTGTATGCTTGGTAGGAAGCCAGCTGAGATGATGGCTGTATTCAGACAATCTTCCTGACCTAGGGTTAATGGAACACGGCCTTACTCCTTAACCGAAGTTTAGGAGTTGACACCACAGGCTGAGCTACAGTGTGATTGGCTTGTTTGGGATACACATGTTCCCGATGGGAGTTTCTTTTGAGTAGATGCAGTAGTACAGAGATTGCGCTAGGAAAATTCAGAGGAGGAAGGTAGTTTAAAAATAATAATAAGTGTCTGGATATCAGTGCAGGAAGCTGTGAGCTTATTCTGCACTGGAATGATATGTGGGGGGGGGGGGGGCTTCAGACTCTTCCAATATTACTGACGCCCCTCTCCAGCAAAGATGGCTACCATCATTTGGGGTTGGCATAGTGTAATGAAAGCAATTGCTGGGAAAAATCGTTCCCTTTATGGAATTTGGGGTCTGCTGGTCGTTCGTTTGCTACCTTTCCCATAATCTAGGTAGGGAGGCGAACCAGGGGGTGATAGTAGGTGGAACAATTAGAAGAAGGGAGGCCAAGGACAGGAGACTGACCGCTAATTGAGGAACAATGCTTGATCAACTGGGTGAGACCTACCTTCTTCCTCACAGGCCAAAGATTAGACTAGGAAAAAGACTTAGGTGAAGCTAGTGGAGTTGGTTCAACCCCCAAGCTGTTGCCCTTGAAAAGACACAACCTTTGTGTCATCCATTGTTCTCACAACCTACCTACCTTTCTTAAGTCTTCTGCCTCTTGGTCAAAAAGCTCATGGAGGTGTCCCAGGGTTGCAGGAGACACAGTGGCCCTTCACCTCTCCATAGCTGAGCTCCCGGGGGACGGCTCCCATCTTTAAAAAGGGAAAAAGGAAAAAAGCAACCAAGTTGAGGGAGTCCTCAACTTACAACCGTCCGTATAGTGACTGTTTGAAGTTACAACGGCACTGAAAAAAGGTGACGTAGGACCGGTTGTCACACTTGCGACCTTTGCCGTGTCCCTAATGTCATGGGTTCAAAATTCAGAGGCTTGGCGACTGGCATGTACTTATGACGGTTGCAGATCCCCTTTTGCGACCTTCTAACCCGCAGTCAAGCCAGATTCACTTCACGACCGAATGAGTCCCTTAACAACTGGAGTCACTTGACAACCGTGGCAAAGCGTCGCAGAGTGAAGCAAAAGCTGCTTAACAACTGTCTTGCTTAGCGACGGAAATGTTGGGCTCAGATGTCGAGGACTCCCTTAGGCAAGGTTGCGTGGACAATAGTCCCTGTTATGTAGGGAGTTAAACCCACAACCCAACTTCCTTCACTGTGGAGGGCTAAAGGAGAGAACGGAATAAACGGGGAAAAAACAGAAATGCATCCAGATCCGGAGACTGGGAAAAGGTGGGAAAATCTCTTTTCAGAAGGCAGAGAGGCGAGATGGGTGAGGAATCCCACCATTAAAGAAAAACCCTGCACATAAGACTCTTTGCTCCTCTCTCCCTTAATTTTATTTTTGAAAAGAAGGTTTAATTTTTCAGCCGATAAGGGAGAAGTCTTTGATTAGCCATGATGTGCAGCTTATGTCCTCTGCTGTAGTCAGAGCCGGGTTATAAGCCAGCCCTTAAAGATGGTGCCCATTGGGAGATGTAGGGCACTACATTTCCCTCCCCCCCCTTTGCCCCGCCTGCATGGATGTTGTTGGAATGTTTGGGAATGAGGGGACATGTAGTCCAAGAGGTCACTGCCAGGCCAGGGAAGAGGGCTGGGAACCGAAGGCGGCTTTGCCCTCAGTTTGGGATCCGACTGGCATCTTCCCCTCTGCCAGAGAAACTGGGAAACTGGTTTGGCTGGTCACTGGGGTGGGTGGGGGTTACTGGGGGTGCGGGGTGGGTGTGTGGAGGGAAGGAGGGGTGAAATAAAGCACATTGCTGGAGCGGGCAGACAGAATGTATTTATATAGGTCTGTGTACATACCAAACCATATCGTAATTTTTGTACGTAGCAGTCCTGTATATAACTGTACGGTTTTTATAAGATATTCTATAAAGGCATATTTTAGTAGAAAACGCGGCGCTCTCCCTGATTCTTTGGGGAAACGGGTTCTCCTCCTGCCAATCATGCTGGACGTGGTGGTCAAAGGCGGGGGAGGGCGGAGGTCCGTTCTCCGAGCTTGTGGCTTGGTTTCCGAACGTTTCGTTACCAGGCTAGCTAACATCTTCAGTGGAGTTGAGGGGATGTCCAAGATGGGGGTTCAGCCATCCTCGTTCAAGTTGAAATCGCCGCCCGATTGGTCTACAATAGCGGCCGAGATGGCCGCCTGCAAAAAGAGGGTGGGAACGTGGACCGCTTCTGGACCGATGCAATGAAGATAGATGACATCAATTCAGCCAGCCTTCTCCGAAGCTGGCGACTGTTCCCGATTTAACAAATTAAAAGGGTCTTGCCGACAAAACACGCCAAGCTAAACCGTGGGGATACTGGTCGTCCGCAACTAGCCATCATTTGCTTAGCAATTTGACGTTTCATTACAGTGGCAATGAAAAAAGGGACTTACGACCAGTTCTTGCACACCATCCCCGTGGTCACAGGATCAGGACTCAGGTGCTTAGCAACTGGCATGTTTTTATGACAGTTGCAATGTCCCGGTGTCGTGCGATTGTCATTCCGGCAAGCAAAGTCAACGAGGAAAGTTGGATTCGTTCAATGACCATGACTTAACAACTGCAGTGATGGGCTTAATGTCACGCATGCGCCTAAGACCGTGCGCCATTCACGCAGAAATTCTGCTCCCAACGATGGTCTTGAGGATTACCTGTACATGCATACTTACTTTTTTGGGGGGGGATATGTCTCAATTTGCGCGAGTTAAGCACGGAGACGTACATTCTCACGTGGTGAGTGGATTCAGCCAATGGTGGTTTGCTTAGCCAACCGGTGAGATGTAACCCACTGAATGATTTGATGCCTCCTGAGCTTTTCAAAGGCTTGCCATGTGTGGCCTGGGATTGCAGGAGGCCTGAATTATCACAGAGGCTGCATTTGCACAATCCCCCCACGATAAACATATTGAGGGACTGGGGAATGCTGGCTGGGGAAATTGGGAGAGTTGTAGTCCACGCATCTTCAAAAATGGTTGAGGTTGAGAAACAGTGATTTAGAGTGACGTAGCAAAGAAGTCTGATGTCATACATGTGCACACGCGTCTAGGACAACTCACCAACTTGCCGCAGGACGAGAATTACGCTAATATAGAAGAAATGGTGGAATAGAATCGTTAAAAGGAAAAGTGCAAAAGGAGGGACAGCATGAAATGGGAATGACACAAATTAAAACCATTTTTTAATTTATTTTAAATAATGGAATTGTTAAATCGTCCCTTGGCGAGTTGTCCCACTCCGACGCACACCCATATACACACAACACACAAAAAAGGTATTTTCTGTTTCAGGGTGGGTTTTTTTTCCATTTTATTTATTTATTTAAACAGTTCAACACTCTCTCTTGGAATTGTTAGCGTAAGAAAAGAAAAAAATCCGTGTTCCCTGCTACCTGAGGATCCAATTGCTACTTGTGGCCACCTCAACTTAGCATGGGAAAACTCACAATCACACACAGGCAATGCAACATTATTACTTACTATCCCGTTTACGTCCACCCGAAAAGACACCGACAGATTTTGGCCAACTCAGCTTGGAAATTCGACCCCGCAGCCGCCCCCCCTCCCCTCTTTTGTGCAGAAACCCCCTTTCAGAAGAAAGCCTCAACTTCCCAGCCATCAGCCCCAATATTTGAGGGGCTCTGCCAGCGGTTTCGACCCGCTGGAGGCGAGGAGAAGCAAAGACCGGAGCCTGGGAAGAAGCTTGTGGCAGCTTGGCACCTTTTATTTTTAGTTTTTTTTTTGTTTTTAAATTATTTAAAAAGCGTTAATTAGAAAGTTCCCATATACAGAAATCATCTAAGCAAACCAGTTAAGACATTTCACTGCTCGACATTAGCACTGCTAAGGTGCAGCCCCTTTCCCTTCCCTCCCCCAACCCTGTGCACCAGCCCCATCCATCACTTTGTCCCTTTCGCTCACAACTCGTCCGGAGGTTAAGTTGCAGCCCCCCGGCTGGACAGGCAGCCTTGGGAAGCATCCCACTCTTCCCAGGCAGAACTTGGGTTCCAGGCTTACCAAACAGCCCTCCACACCCCTCGCCTGTCCACTAGAGAAAATGCCCACCGGTGAGAATTCCCCCCCCCCTGCTTCTAGCCGCACCCACTCCACGCCTAGGTCCTGTTCTCATTCATCTTGACAGGCTCTGCTCGTTTCTTCTGGAATCATGAATTGCTCAGGGCCTGAAGCGTCTTGGACAAGGCCGGAAGTATCTCACGAGAAATGCATAGAGAGGTCCGCGGTGGAAAAACAGCGTGCTGAAATGGAGGATGCCCTTCTGCTAGCGGGAACTCGTCACTGCTTCGAGTGGGATGGCGGTAGCTGCTTCCTCTCCTAAAGAGCAGCCTGACGATAAACAGGGGGGGTTCTGCTGAGCCCTTCCAGAAAGATTTGAAGTCCAAAGTTCGACACTGATGGCCATCTCTTAACATGACCACGGTCACCATCCGATGCTGGATAACGCAGGGTGGGACGTCACGGTGATTTGAGGATGGTGTGGCTTTTTGCCCCCTTGGTATGCTCGGGGGGGGGCAAATCAACACTGAAAAGCTGGTGATTATATGCTGGCTGAAGCTCGTGTTTACCTTGTTTTAACCTAATTAGAAGAACCATTTGCTCTTCAGCAGCTAGAATCGAAATCAAGAGGCAGATTTTGTCCTGATGGAGAACAAACAAAAACCATCCAGCCATCCCTTCCCAAATTCTCCAGCTTTTGAACGAAAAACAAAAAACAAAAATTAAGGGGAGGGCGAAAGGAAGAGAACCACAAAGAATTGATCCCATCAGAAGCACATTTCTGCGTTCACGCTTCATACCTGGTACAGAATGATACACGCTTATTAAAAAAAAAGAGAGAGAGAGAGAGAAAGAGATGATTTTCGTTCTGAAGTTTTACAAGGACGGGGATACTACCTGGAGGGCAATACAAGTTTTAATCCTAATTTTGCTCTGCTGCGGTGGTTTGAATGCCTTTGGGTTATAAAAGTGGGACCTTTCCTTCTCTTGAAGGAGGGCACCGAAGGACAGAGAACAAAACAACTCTGGGAACATCAATTATTCCAGAGTTTGGGGGAAAAGGATTTCAAAATGTGCTCCAGATGATCACCAAGGATCCACCTCTACTTAAAGGCTAATGGAGGCTGAAGAAGAATGGCCACCAATGAGGGCCGCCTGTTTTAAGATCATTGGATTGTGTTTCTGGAGAGGGGGGAGAAAAAAAAAGAGCAAGTAAACAAACGAATAAAAAAAAAGAGAGTTCTGAACAATTCATGATTGGTGGAGTCAGAGAAGGCAGAAGCCCGAAGCGACACAAGGAGATGCAGCTGGTTGAAGCCAATATACATTATGTACAAACGCTCAAGTCCCCTCGGTAGGCAAAGTCATGGCCGTCTACCAGATGCTCTTCAAGAGGGGCGGGAACAAAAATAAACCTTAGGATGGAAAGAGTCGGGCGGAACCAGCTCCGTCCCATCCTGTTCTTGGCACGGACACGGTTAAGGTGCCTCCCGATCGAGAAGACGGAGGGAACTCCTTTAAATAACGGCACGCAGGGAGGGGGGGGGAAGAGTCCTGGGGCATCGCCTGCGCCAGGCTTCGAGGGCGGGGCTGCCCGAGCGCCCAGTCTCTGCCGCCCCCGGAGGTGGAGGAGGAGGAGGAGGAGGAGGAGGAGGAAGGCCATTAGCAGCACCGCTTCTTCCGTTTACTGTTCTTTGTGAGTTTCACCACGTCGTTCTGTTGCTGCTGCTGCTGTTTTGCGAGGTTGTCCTTCTTAGCCCGAAGAACCAACTCCGTGATGCAGTTGAACATCTGATAGACAGACAGATAAGAATTCTTTTATTGGCCAAGTGTGATTGGATACACACACACACACACACACACACACACACACACAAGGAATTTGTCTCTGGTGCATAAGCTTTCAGTGTACCTACAAACCACAAAGGGATAGGTCATAAATCATCGTATACAGGCGTTAATCCTAAGATACAAACAAGTGGTCAATCCTAAAATACCAAGAGGAGAAGATAATAGGAAAAATGGGAAATGAGAAGATGGGGAGGAAAGAAACGAAAAAGGCAGGGAGGCAGTTAGGAAAGGGGCTCTGGGGGCCTTGATTCCAGTCATGGCCCTCTCTATCCAAAATATGGACTTTGCCATCTTCAAAAGAGCCACCCTTATCTTTCAAATGAAGATGGACTGCTGAATCTTGTCCCGATGGCTTGTGAAGCAACGACTATTACAACAACAGCCACCATTTACAACAACTATTTTTCGTCCGTGGCCTACGGCGCTGGGCTCTTTTAAGAATTACTGGCACCCCCCTCGTCTTTCCCAATTACCTCTTCCACATTAATGTTCTCCTTGGCACTGGTCTCAAACAGCTGGATGCCCATCTGCCCAGCAAATTTATAGGCGTCTTCCGTCTCCACCACTTTCCGTTCTGGATCATCGTTCTTATTGCCAACTAGGAGAGCAAAGGGAAACCAAAAATCACGGCTGCAAACTGGTGAAAGTGGATCCGAAGCCGTCGACGGCTCAAGGCAGGTATAAAATCTGGGTTAGCAGATGATGCCCGGGCCTTGCTCGATCAAAACCTTCCCCAAAACCAGAGAGTTTTACCTAATATCCGGCACACATCGTCGCAATTCTGGTTTATTTCATGCAACCACCGCTTGACATTCACGAAGGACTCCGCGCTCGTGACATCGTAAACCACAATGACCCCGTGGGTGCCTCGGTAGTACCTGAGGGCAGAGAAATAACCGTTATCAAGGCATGATCCTCAAATTCATCCAAGTTCACCTTAGATGCCTTTCCAGCTCTCGCTGCTGGCTTCTTCTTCTTCTTCTTCTAGTGCACTTTAGCTAGGCTCTAATTTCAGGCAATCCTAAAAGCTGAAGTCCAACACACGTCGACCATCAAACTGAGGCAGACGTTCTCAGCGGACAGCCTACATTTCCACTATTATAAATCAATTCACTTTAGAACCCAAATGTGAAGGGAAGGAGAACAACCGTTTTAACATCCAAAACCGACTGAACACTGCAAACGAAAGTAAAAAGATGTGTGTCCCAGGATAATTTGGCAAGATCCAATTTGAGTTGGTCACCGGGACCAGAGGTTTTAGCCTTCCGAGCTTTGGGGTTTGGGGTGGGACCGTCAACGCTCTCTCCAGAATGTTTGCACTGACTGGGCTGTTCTATGGTGTCATATTTATATGGTTATATGGCACATTATATGGCACAAGGAAACAACAGTTCACGACTTAATAGCCAGCCATCAACAACACCCTCATAAAATTAGAATAGAATTCTTTATTGGGCCGAGTGTGAGTGGACACACAAGGGACTGAATGAATAAGTAATTAATTTAATTAATAATTAACAACTAAAAAGCTGCACGCAAGCAGGAACCAGAGGAATACAATGCGCAGAACAGCCCAGGTGCGCATATTCTGGAGAGAGAGAGAGAGAGAAGTTCCCTGGTGATGGGCCCCAGCTTTGAAGAATAAACCTTTGGTCCCAGGGACCAACTCAGATTGGATCCTGACTTTAACACACACAAGGGTGTGTTAAAAGAGCTCCAGTAGCACAAGAGTTCCCAAGAACGCTTCTCCGATTTTTTAAAGAGTTCTTCTCCTGCTTCCTTACTGTAAGAAAACAAAAAATATGGATGCGTTTTGGGGAAGCAGTGGCTGCGGAGAGCTCTCTAAATCCTCAGATTAAGCGAATCAACTGTTCAGTACTAGAATCCAGAGCTTGGAAGGTGGTGGAAAAGGGAAGAAAAAAAAAAAAAGAGAGAGAAAGAGATCAGCCAGGTTGCTGGCTCTTCTTTCAGCGCTATGGGGGAAGCGCATGATGTGGAAAGTCGAAAAAGAGATCTGTGGGAAGCAGAATTGGCAGATTTGAAATATCAGATTGCCATGGAGAGGACTTTGTGAGCTGGGGACAACTGCCGTCCCCAGGAGCCTCCCTCAAGCAGATGAGGAAATTCAGGAGAGAAGACACAGCCGGGGAAGAATAGAATACAGAATACCCGAGTTGGAAGGGATCTTAGAGGTCATCTAGTCCCAACCCCCTGCTCAAGCAGGAGTCCCTATATATTTCTGACATATAGTGGCTGTCCAGTCTCTTCTTGAAAGCCTCCAGTGATGAAGCACCCACAACGTCTGGAGGCAAGCGGTTCCACTGGTTGATTGTCCTCACTGTCAGGAAATTTCTCCTTATTTCTTGGCTGAATCTCTCTCCTTGATCGGTTTCCATCCGTTGTCCCTCTGTCTGGCCTTCGGGTGCTTTGGAAAATAGGTTGTCCCCCTCCTCACTGTGACAGCCCCTCAAATATTGGAAGACTGCTATCATGTCACTCCTGGTCCCTCTCTTCACTAGACCAGCCGTGCCTAGTTCCTGCAACCCTTCTTCATATGTTTTAGCCCCCAGTCCCCTAATCATCTTTGTTGCTCTTCTCTGCACTTTTTCCCAAAGTCTCAACATTGCGAAGGCGTGGTGGTGTCGGAATGGGGGGGGGGGAAAGCTGGAGATACTGAAAGATGACCTTCCCCTGCAACGTGCCTTAGGAATCCTACCACAGAGAGATAGGGACGAAGGCTGAAGGACAAACGTTAACCTCCATTTTTGTTATATCATCATTCGGGACTCTAGCACTGAAAAAGAAAGGTCACACTTCCAGTCATAACATCGAACTTCTCAAGGCCAGGGCATAAATTCAGCATACAGAAGTTCTAAGTATAATCACAACCTTCTTGAAGGAAGCCTGGGGAAGGGGGGAGGGGAGAAGATGGGTGCTCCATTGTTGGAGAAGAAGAGATTGGACAGCCGTTTGTCCGGAATGGTCTAGGGTCTCCTGTTTGAGCAGGGGTGGTGGTGGTTGGACTAGAAGACCTCCAAGGTCCCTTCCAACTCTGTTGATTCTGAAAAACCTGCATGGATGCTGATGACAGCAGATGGACCAAAATCAACCACAGAGACTCTTTCAGAGGCTTTAATGCAGGGGTCTTCAAACTTGGCCCTTTGATGACTTGTGGACTTCAACTCCCAGAATTCCTCAGCCAGTGTGAATTCTGGGAGTTGAAGTCCACAAGTCATCAAAGGGCCAAGTTTGAAGACTCCTGCTTTAATGCATGTGTCAAATTCTCCCCAGTGGACCTATGACTTCTGTCTTTGTTTTTACATTACAGGCAGTCCTCGACTTACAACAGTTTGTTTAGTGACCGCCCGAAGTTACGACGGCACTGGAAAAAGGAACTTATGACCGTTTTTCACACTTACGACCGTTGCAGCCTCCCCCGTGGTCACGTGATCAAAATTCATGCAGCCTGGCAACCGGCTCACGTCAGCTGCAGGGATTCACTTAACAGTTGTGGCAAGAAAGGTCGTAAAATGAGTCAAAGCTCGCTTAACAACCGCCTCACTTAGCCACGGAAATTTTGGGCTCAAACGGTGGTCGTTAAGTCGAGGACTGCCTATATTATCATTTTGTCCCCACAAAGCCCTCGGCTGTTGGGAAAGAAATAGACCTATATGGAGACACAAACACCCACAAGCCGTGAAGGCAGCTGAGAAGAGATAATAAAAGAAGAAACAGACCAAGTGTTTGGCCGAGACCAAAGAGAGAGAGAGCGGGCTGAGTCTGTGGTAGACCAAAAGCAGAAGGAACGTGGTCCAGCTAATCTTTGACTCATGAGGGCTGAGCGCAATGAAATTCCATTTTAATATGTGTGCCGATTACTGTACATTCAAAGTGACAATAAAGTTATTATTGTTAATAGTGGGACTGGCCAACTGCATACAGGATAACTGAAGTTCAGCATCACCAGGGCAGGAAGTCTGATGTTGAAACTGTTCCGTCTCGTGGGATTGCTTAAGCAATCTTCCTACCGGTAGAAGTCAGGAAAGATTTTTTAAAAAAACTCTCTCTCTCTTCCACTCTTCTGAAAAAACGAGATCCTCAGCAAACGCCACACCACGTGGTGACACGTTTGGGGAACTTCAGGACACGCTCAGCCCTAGGCGTCGCCCTGCACGGAGAGCTGGATCAGCGGCATAGATTTTTCTGTTCTCATTTAGAAATCTCCTTTCGGGGTTTTCCCTATAGGAGCCGGCATTAGACATCGACTAAGCCAGCATTGTTGGTTGCATACGCACATCACCCGGAAGAAAAGGTCTGCTGACACTGTCAATGAGACGCTGACACACGTCTCTCTCTCTCTCTCTGTCTGCAAGTGCCTCTTTTACACCCCTTCACCATTTCCTGCTATAGGCTGGCTCACAAAGCACAAACCACAAAGGATACGCTTTTGGGGCAGTGAGGAAGTCAGGGCTGGCTCTGCCCCGTGCACTCAACACGGTCTTAAGAAGTGCACAAAGAGTCCCCGAGGTACACATATGCAACCATTCCAGGTGTTGGGTTTTTTTAAAGAAATTTGGGGGTTTGGCAGAATCTTCCTCCCCTAACTGCAAAATGTGATGTCTTATCAGATGTATTCTAGTCCAATCCACAAACACTTATCAATAGAACATAGAATCATAGGGCTGGAAGGGACTTTGGAGGTTTTCTAGTCCACCCCCCTGCCTGTGGCAGGAGACCCTAAACCATTTCAGCCAAATGGCTGTCCAGTCTCTTCTTGAAAACCTCCAGTGATGGGAGCACCCACAACTTCTGATTAATTGTTCTCACTGTCAGGAAATTTCTCCTTAATTCTAGGTTGGATCTTTATCCATCCATCCATCCATCCATCTATTTAGGTCTCACTCATGGACGCTTTTGATCAAGTGGGATCCATTCTAGGACCTCCTTGGTCCACCTGCCCTCAGTTCTTCTGGCTATGTGACCAGCCCATTTTCCATTTCCATTCTTTGACTCTCTTGATGATATCGTATCCTTTCGTTTGTTCTCAATCCGTGTGTGGGTCTTTCCATTTTGTCTTGTGGTGCTGAGCATGTCTCTTTCCATGGCCCTTTGCGCCACTTGTGGCTTTTGTATCAATTGTTAAGGTTAATGGCCATGTTTCACCGGCACATGTTAGACACCTGAAACTAACACCAATCACATCTGCCAATCTGCACTGGACTAGTGTGGCAGATTGTAGCCTATTCCTTCAACCTGTCAATACAAATCTAATCTAATCTAAACCTTGATTTCTTCTTTCCGTCCTGCGAAAAGCAGCACCCATCAGATTGATCGATCAGTGACAAATTGGAATGTGGTTCTTTTGTTTAGCTTTGGCTCTTCTCCCTGCCTCCATGAGGCTGAGACAATGAATCCAACATTTTAAATAGCATCTGCTCTAAATCAAGCCCTGCCCTATACATAGAAGGCCTGTGGTGAAGGCGTATGTGTAGAGCAAAAGGTATTTAGGCCACTCAAGAATTCTTCCAAAGCAACCTTACAAATCTATTTTAGGTAATGGAAATTCGCCTTGACTTCCTCACCAGAGACAATTCTCAGGTTTCTTTGAAGAAAACAGACCAGCAAGCCAGTGAAAATGTTATCCTGTAAATTTCTTATTCTTATCCTCCCTAGCAAACAGCCCGCTTGAATGAAAAGGGCGCAAATGAAATGGCTAAAACCGGACAGATAAATCATCCCTGCTAGGATAAAAAAGATGTTAAGCGTCAAAAGCATTCAAATGACTTCGGTGGGTTTTTCCCCCTTTTCAAGTGTGCAATGATTCAGAGCTAGTCTCTCATTTCTTTCCCTGAACTCGCTTTGCCAGGATTCTATGACAACCTCCTCTATAGAAAGCAAAACCTCAGCGCTATTCATGTGTCCGTTTGTGTGAAAGGGAGCTGGCAGCAAGAGAGAAATTGGCTCATATCAAGCTCAGCTCCCACTCTGGGTTGTAACACCGTCTCCTACAGAACTGAGGACCTACTCAGACCAAGCCAGTAATTTTAGCCACCCTTCTTTGCTAATTCAGGAGCAAATTAAACTACAGTTTTGGTGGGACTTTTGAGCAGGGTTTTCTGAAATCCAACTCTCACAGTCCTTGGACGTGCGGTCGGGGATGGGAATTGTATTCCAACTATATCTAGAAGGTTAAAATTCCTAAATTCCCGCACTGGATCAGAATCTTGATTACAGTGGTACCTTGGTACTCAACTGCTTGGAAACTCATCAAATTTGATACTCAATGCATTTCGACATGAACATTTTGTCCCGGTACTCATCGTTTGTTTGGTTCTCAAGGCACAAGCTAGAAATTGTCGTTGTCGGCTGCCTTGTGACTCACTACATCATTCCTTATGGGGGGAAAAATTGTTTTGATACTCATCGTTTTTGGTACTCATCGTATCTCACGGAAAAAATTAACCAGGAATACCGAGGTACCACCTTATTATATTAAGACAAAAACCCACAAACGCTTCCGGGTATTTCCCACATTTTGTACCTTTCACAGATTACAATCTGACTCACGAGGCAAAAGTGGAGGAGAGGGAAATAAACAATAGCGAGGGAGAAGAAATCGGGGTCTTTCATCTTATCAGAACAAAGCCATGATTTAATCCAGTTATCTGGTCGGGTTTTTAAACAGACTCACGTTGATGTGATCGTCCGGAAGCGCTCCTGTCCCGCAGTGTCCCAGATCTGTAACTTGACTTTTTCCCCATTGATTTCAACGGTCCGAATTTTGAAGTCGACGCCAATTGTGGTAATGTAACTGCCTGTGGGGGGGGGGGGGGGGGAACAGCACAGAAATTGTGGGGGTTTCTGAGGGTACTACCGGCAACAAGCCAATTACAGACAGTTGGCTGCTTCTGAATGATGCAAAATGGACTAGGAATCCTTTTTCGGAGATGGACAAATTATCTAAGGGAAAATATTCCTGGCCTCCCACAGTTTCCATTCAACTATCCCGTCGAAACTATTTTTTTAAAAAACCCCAAAACTCTCATTATTCATGGAAGGCTCTTCTAGACCCCGCCAGCTGAAATCCCTTGGCTGATGGGCTCTTTGTAGGCCCTTTCTGCCCGAACGAGTAAGGCAGGGGTCTTCAAACTCGGCCCTTTTATGACTTGTGGACTTCAACGCCCAGAATTCCTCAGCCAGGAATTCTGGGAGTTGAAGTCCACAAGTCATAAAAGGGCCGAGTTTTGAAGACCCCTGGAGTAGGGCGAGCCAGTTCCAATGGGGCAAGGCAGTTCCTCAGAGATGCTGGACCCAAACTCACGCATGTTCTTCAATTTTCACACACACACACATGCCCTCGGGGAGCCTTGGCTGAAGGCTGCACTGGCAGTGCCAATGTGCCCATCTCACCTGAGAAAGTGTTGTCTGCAAAACGGAGGAGCAAACTGCTCTTGCCGACACCTGCATGAGAAAAGGGGAAAAAAAAGAAAAAAAAAAGCTAAGTCTGCAAGTCATTGCTGGAGCAATAGAAAGCAGCGTTTTATTTCAATGCTGTTGACTGTGGGACTCCTGTTTGAATATTTATAGGGCACGGGCTTGGATATTGCCTGAAGCGGGCAGGTGTTTGCACATCTGCTCTGCAGAAAGAAGGGCTCTGTAGAACCACAGGGCTGAAAGGGACCTTGGAGGTCTTCTAGTCCAGCCCTCTGCTCAAGCAGGAGACCCTATGCCGTTCCAGACAAACGACTGTCCAATCTCTTCCTGAAAACCTCCAGGGGTGCAGCATCCACAACCTCTGGAGGGGCAAGTGATTCCACGGTCACAAGTACCCAAAATGTTGGTGATTGCTGAAGCCTTTCACGTGTGATGGAAGAACCCCCAGGAGGAGAATGTCAAGGTCAGGAGGGATGTTTTCCTTGGTGTCTAAGAGACAAAGACTTATACAGAACAGGATGTAGCCACCACTTCCTCTTCCTCCTCCAATTCGCCCGTTCCTGCCCAAACACAAGCTGCCCTCCATCTTTCCAGCATGGCGATAAAAGCCCTCAAAGAGGCAAGAACATTTTTGGGTGTGATAAAAGGCAAGTGCAAATGACAGGGATGAAATGCACCTGCATTCAGCGTAGCAGCCTGACTCACCACACTAAGCAAGGGTGGCTTACAAACCGCAGACTCTGGCTTGACAGAGCACGCGACACAAAAACAAACATTTGGGCTTCGAGCAGTGCTTCTTGACATCAGCAAGTTTAAGAGGTGTGGACTTGAACTCCCAGAATTCCCCTGCCAGCATGGGGAATTCTGGGAGCTGAAGTCCACACATCTTAAATTTGCTGAAATGGAGAAAAACTGCCTTAGAGGAACATGTGCACCGAGTTAATATGTCCCTATACGAAGACACCATGCCACACTTCCCTGAACCTTTTAGGTGGCAGAAGACTTAACTTCCAACTGCCTCCTGATGATTGGCCCAGTCACCCAGCCAGCTTTCATGGCTAAAGCGGGACTAGAACTCAGGTCTCCTGGTGATTGGCCCAAAATCAGCCAGCTGGCTTTCATGCACAAGGTGGGACTAGAACTCATGGTCTCCTGGTGACTGGCCAGAACAGGCAGCTGGCTTTCATGGCTAAAGCGGAACTAGAACTCACGATGTCCCAGTTCCTAATCTGATGCCTTAGAAGAAAGGTCGCAAAATGGGGCAAAATTCACTTATTAAATGTCTCACATAACAACAGAAATTTGGGATTCAGCTGCGATTGTCAAGTCGAGGACTACCTCTCCACAAAACTTGCAAACCAGTTTATATTTCAATGGCCTTATAATAATCTTACAAGATGGGCCATATTACAGAAAAGACCAGCAATGAGGAAATGATAATCTTCCTTATATAATTAAACAAAACTCTAGGCAAGGTGAGAACTGAAGCTTGAATTTCTAGCTCACACCTCTGTAAACACGAAACCCTCGTTTGCTTTCTAGAAACTTTTATGAGTCGTACACAATAAAAAAAGAAAAAAGGCCGAGTTTTGGGGTCTGTAAGGCTAAATACAAAAGGGAAGAGGAGAGGGAATTGTTCTTCACAACACAGTCAGATGTGGGAATGGCAAAGCGCTTGTAATGAACGTGAAATACTCTATGCTCTTGTAGCATGGCCTATAACTCTAAACACCTAGGTTTCAAGGTTTGCCTCATATCCCTACAACGGTCCTTCAACCAAAAGTGCTCCCTATTTAGCCATTCAAGCTGTCCGTCAAGTAGGGAAATTAAAAGTGCCCTGAAACCTGTTACAGACTGCACTGTAATTATAAATCTCCCTTTCACCAAATCTCTAGGCTCATATAATCCAAAAGCTGTGTTAAGACCTGACTGCTCCTTAGATGAACTTGTGATTAGGTTGCCCGGTTGGGAAATCAAAACTCAACCCCCCATTCGGTTTCCCGTTTCTGTTAGGATGCTACTGCTATTCAGAGGGACTGGGAATAAAGGTAGACATTATTTCACATTAGCCCCAATTATAAGTAAGTGTGTATGCATTTCAGGTTACTGTTGCCTCTCCTTTACTGCCTTAAACAAAATTAAATTACAAGCTATCTGTGGCTGAGGCCAGCCTTTTTATTATGTACTCTCTAAAGTGCTGTAGGTATAATGACGTATACTTTTAAAAAATCTAACCTCTGGATAGGTGTGTGGTGGCTGAAAAGAAATGTATTTCTTAAGTGTCTTTTATCTTTCCCTTTTATCCAGCCTCTAAGAATGATCTCTGAAGTGCTTTACAACAGTCTTCCATCAATCCACTGCAGCTTATTGTACAATACACATCTGGCTTTTCCTTCCGAGACTTTAAGGCAATGTGGATCTCACTCTCTCGCCATTGGATTCTCCCCACAGTCCAAACCTTGTGTTGACACACTGGAGGCTGGATTTCCACACCTCGGGAGCGACAGGCCTGAATCACACCAGGGAATGAAGGTCTTATCAAACTACAGGTAGTCCTCCTTTAGTGACCTCTTGAAGTTATAAAGTCACTGAAGAAAATCTTACGGCCTTTTTTCAATGACCATCTTTGGCGACCTTCTGACAAGCAAAGAGTCAATCACTTGACAAGCGTATTACTAGCTTAACAGCTAGAGGGATTCACTTAACAACTGTGGCAAGAAAGGTTGCAAAATGGGGCAAAACTCATTTAAGAAGTATCTTGCTTAGCAAGAGAAATGTTGGGCTCAATTGTGGTCAGATGTCAAGGACTACCTATATTCCTGTTTACCAAGTGTCCTGCATTTACGACGGTTGCAGGATCCGTCAAGTGACCTTCCCGGCTGGCTCCCAACAAGCAAAAGTCAACAGGAAAGCCAGCAGGGAAGGGTTGCAAGTGGTTATCACGGTCTCCCTTAATGACCACAGTGGTTCACTTAACGACCGTGGCAAAAAGGACCATAAAATCAGGTGAGATCACATGATGTCTTACTTAATGATTGCACCACTTAATAACGAGGCCCTTGGGGACTACCTGTACGTGTCAGAGTGCTTAAGACTACGTAAAACCATAAAGATCAGAGTTCAGATCATCTTCCCTGCTATAGATCTCGCTGGATGACCTATTAACTTATTAATAGATTGTATAAATCTAATCTGCCTCTGAAGGAAGTTGCAAGGATTTTATAAACATGGCCACAAGATGTCCATGAAAACCACTGCTCTCTGTGGGGAAAGCCTGGGATAAATTCAATAAATAAATATATACCCTACTAAACAAAAGTGTTTCGGTGATCAGAAGTACTATATAAATGTCATCAAGATTACCAGGTGTCTGTGAATAAGTCACACACATGCCTGTTGTGGGGAAAAGCCTCTAGAGAAAATAGCCAGCCACTTTAGGAACGTATCAAGTCAATCTACCAACTTTCTAGAATTGCTGTTCTCACACTGGCTACATTCACACGACTAACTGAACCACAACTAGCAAGCCGGCTTATCTTAGACCGTTGGGTGAATCCAGGCCACGGGGCCAGTGGATGGTTCAGCACGTCACACGCACGAAGTCAGAAATGACACTAACTGAGCAAAATCACGGTTAAGCAGAATGTATTGTGCAAAGTCAACACCAGTGGCTCTCCAGGCTTCCAAACAAGAGGCATTTCATCCCTGCTGAAAGATGCAACAATCTGAATTCTTCCGTTCCCTTCCCATTTGACCGCTTGGCAAAAAAAAAAAAAAGTTACTTAATGCCAATTGCATAAACGTATAACGTCAACCTTGCTTATTATTGATACACGCATCACTACACAAGCAGGTTCTTTATCAAGGCAACTGGACTTTCTTGGTTTTGGCTTGAAGGCGATTCGCTTCTCCTTACCGGAGAAGCTTCCTCAGGTCTCCTTTCGCAGGTCGGCTTCTGAAGAAGCTTCTTGGACGAGAAGCGAAACGTCTTCCAGGAAAAAACAAAGAAAGTCCAGCTGCTTTTTGAAAACCTCCTTGGGTCAACCCTGAGCCGGATGACTGAGAATCTCCATAGACATTTCTCAAGGAAAGGAAAGCAACGGCTCTGGTCCTGCACCCCCCACACCCCCCCCCACACCAAGAAGACATCATCACATACAGCAAATAAATACACAAGCAGAAAACACATTGAAGGGGAAAACCACCAATCAGCTTCTCCGGGCCAGACCCTCCCGCCACAGCCAGGGACCTGCTGCCCCAGAGCTGAGCAGAGCCAGCTTGGATCCCCCTCCCCAAATCCTGCCCTGGGCCTCCTTCCCACCCAGCCCATATCCTTCCGGGATCTCTGTCCCTTTTGGGTCCTTCAAATATTGAGGGGGGCTCCTCCTAACCCTCCTTGGGGCCCTGCTCCCCACTTATCAGGACCCCCCAAGACAATCCTCCTGCTCCCCCACCTATTGAGGACCCTCCCTTACCTTAAGTCTTTCTGGGGGTCTCCCCCTGCTTCTCTCCCCCCTCCCTCCTTGGGGCCCTGCTCCCCACTTATCAGGACCTCCCCAAGACAATCCTCCTGCTCCCCCTCCTCCTACTGAGGACCCTCCCTTACCTTAAGTCTTTCTGGGGGTCTCCCCCTGCTTGTCTCCCCCCTCCCTCCTTGGCCCCTTATCAGGAACCCCCCCCCAATCCTCCTGGCTGCCCCTCCTGCTCTTGAGGCCCCTCCCTTACCTCCTTCTAGGGGTCCCCCTTTCCTCCCCTCCCCCCTCCTTGGGGCCCTGCTCCCCCCTTATCAGGACCTCCCCCCTGACAATCCTCCTGGGCCCTTCTCCTCCTATTCTGAGGCCCCTCTCTTACCTTCTGGGGGTCTCCCCTACTCCCCTCCCCCTTCCTCGGGGTCTCGCCCCCCAAAACTCCTCAGCCCCCCCCGCCCATGCCCCCCCTCCCTCAGGGTCCTCACTCATTCCCTCCCTCCCCCCCCCACCCGCCTTCCCGGCGCTCAGAAAGACCAGGCTTTCTCCCCGGCCGGAGAGGCCGAGCCGGCGGCCCGCCGCCCTCACCGCTGTCGCCGATGATGAGCAGCTTGAAGAGGTGGTCGTAGTCCCGGGCCATGGCCTCTGGTGGGCGGGGGGGGCTCCGGGGGAGCGGCCGCTCCCGTCGCGGCGAGAAGGTCGCGTCTCCTCAGGCGGCGCCGAGGCCGGATCGGCTCCTCGACCTGCAGCCGGAACTGACAGCGGCGGCAGCGGCGGCGACGGCGACAGCCCCCGCCCCGCCGCTCGTCGCTTCCCCTCCCAGACGCATGCGCACTCCTCCGCCCGGGCGGCTGGAAAAAAACCGCCAGTGGCTCGAGCCAGCCCCTCTGCGCACGCGCGGCACCGCCCTTGCGCGTCGCTTCCTCCCCTTCTCCCCTCGCCCTGGCTCAACATGGCGCTCGGAGCGCTTCCGCCAGTGCTGGGATTCTTCTCTTCCCTTACCCCAGCCGGGCCGCCAAGCCACAAAGGTTGGGCACCCCTGCCCTAGAGAGGCAAGAATGCCTCTGAGAGAGTGCAGAGTGCATCTAGTTTATTACATCCCTGAGTTAACCCCTCTGTCTTCATGGAGGACTGAATCAATGAACCCTGCCAGTTTTATATCGGGTCTTCAAACTTGGCCCTTTTATGACTTGTGGACTTCAACTCCCAGGAATTCTGGGAGTTGAAGTCCACAAGTCTTAAAAGGGCCAAGTTTGAAGACCCCTGTTTTATATGATTTCTACCTGCTGGAGGGCTGCATCTTGCTTTGTGGGCTTGTTAGAATTCACATGGCATTTTTCTATCCTTGGCTTGCAGGTTTTCAAGCCATAGGTCCTCAACTTGACGCACTATTTATTTGCATAATTCAGGGTTAGATTGATTAAATTTTAGACCTAACATTATAAACAAGCTCTTGCTGCAGAAGGAGAACTGAACCAGGAAGCCTTATGTCCCAGAGAAAGTAACTGCCAAGTTTTCCCCGAATACCTGAACTGTCAGTATGTGACTTGTAAGGTTTAAAGTTTGCTTCTTTCTTTTTCCCCACCCTTATTTTTCTCTCTTGACAACGCTAAGTTCGCCAAGTTCAGTGGAATTTGCTTCCTTAGAAATCGGAATAAGATTAATTACCCTGTCGGACAAGTTTTGTGTAGCACCCAGAACATGACTTAAAAGCAATAATAACACGTTGACTTGGGGGAGAAATCAAATCTTAAGTTTGGTTCATTAGAAAGCCAGCCAGTTGTTTAGACTGGATTTGGTCCACTATCAAGTCCTTCCCAAGGACCTGGGATACGCAGATGGGGATGTTTGGTGGTGTTAAAGGTATCGTTGCAGGATGTCAGCTGCTCAGACTAAAGCTGCCTTTTGCAATTGACCGATGGTGAATTTGTCAATGCCGATGGTGTTTAAGTGATGCTCCAATTGTTTTGCTGGCTGAGGAATTCTGGGAGTTGAAGTCCATAAGTCATAAAAGGGCCAAGTTTGAAGACCCCTGGTCTATGCCCTAGGGATGTCAAACCACCTAATACCGTCCGTAGGGCTGTATATTACCTATTATCCTTCTCATCTTCTCATCTGTCCTATTACCTATTTCCTTAGCTTCTTACGACTATAACTTTGTTGTTTGTATCTCACGATTTATGTCGATTGCCTTTATTCCGTATCCTATTACGATTTATGTTGTTTACTTATTTAGTATCCTATGACTATCACTGAGTGTTGTATCTTATGATTTATGATGATGATCATGATTTATCAATTGTATGTACACTGTACCAGCTTCTGCATGGGAGACAAATTCCTTGTGTGTCCAATCACCCTTAGCCAATAAAGAATTCTGCTCTATTCTATTCCTCTATAGGTTTTTCTGAAGTTTGTATATATCCCTTTCTATGCAGCTCTTTGGACCACAGGTAAAGCCCGCCCCCTCCACCCAGCTCGTACTTCCGAGTGTGACGTTTGCACTAATTAACATCAAGATCCCAGAAGCCTTTGCAGCATGGGATCCGCTTGGGAGTGGGAAATAGGGGCGCCTTTTCCCTTCTACCGTGCAAAAACAAGAGTGCACAATACGTTGGTGTGTAGTATATAGAGCGGGAGATCACTCTTATACGACTGGGTTGGGGGCTCACCGTGGGGTGATTCGTGGTTGCATGGCTGGGCACGAAAAAAATGGACACAATGTAACTAGCTTTGCGCAGTGGCAGTATCGTAGCCAATGAGGTTTATCCGAGGCGCGATTATTGCTAATTGAAAACTTTTCCCAATACCCCGCCATGACGACTTGAAATATAGTCGGCAATGGCAATTTTTGACAGTCTCTACGGAGACTGATAATCGTGGTTTAAAAATAGAGGAAAAAAAAATGAGGGCTAGCTACTTGGAAGTGATTCAGAAGCGTTTGCTTAAAGTTAAACGACGTGTTTTGACCTTAGCAACTTTTAAGATGGGTGGTTTTCATGCCTGGGGGATTCTGGGAGTTGAAGTCCGCCCATCTTAAAAGTTGCCAATGGAACGGCATCAATGGTAGGGGACAGCATGAATCCATTGGATGGGGCACCAACAGGTGATCCCAGGGCATGGGCTGGAGAAAGAAAACGGGAAGTAACAGGTCTGTGAAAAGGGCTACGTCAGATACGGTTTCCACCTGGGCAACTTTAAGATGGTTGGACTTCATCTCCCAGAATTCCCCAGCCAGCGTGGCTGGCTGAGGGATTCTGGGAGTTGAAGTCCACAAGTCATAAAGTGGACAAGGTTGGGGACCCCTGCTCTAAGAGAGCAACGAACCCAAGCGAGATCCTGCGGGACTTGATTTCAGAAGTTGGCACATTCCCCACCGGGGGAGGGGGCAGATTTCGCCTCCCCCTGCGCTTCCCATGCAAGGCCGCTAGGGGACGCCAGCGCCGCAGAGACGCCGCGAGGCCTCCTTTCCCCCTCCCCTCCGCGACCCAGCTCGGGCAGCTGGCGCCCGCGCGGCGGGGGCGGGCCTCGGTGGGCTCGCGGGCACGCGCGCGCGGGCTCCCGGAGCGGCAGCAGCGGCGGCGGCTCCAGTCGGGGCGGCGGCGGCAGCAGCAGCAGCAGCAACATGGACGATCTGGGTGAGCCACGCGCCAACGGGGCTACCCCCCTCCCCTTACTTTCTCTTTTTTTGGGGGGGTGGGAGGGGGCTTTTGCTGCTGTTGCTGCTTTCTTGGCCATCTCTCCTTCCCCCCCTCCCCCGCCTTTCTTTGGAACCTCTTTACTTTGTTCTCTTTTGGGGGAGGGTCCTCCTCTCCTCTTCCTTTGCTGCCTTTAATTGGGGAGGGGGATCCCTCTTTGGGTCGGTTCTAGGGTCCCGGAGGGTTAGGGTTCTCCCCTCTCTAGTTTCTCCCTTTGTGGGGCGCTTCCTTCACTTTTTCAAGTGGGTTTCCTTTCCGGGAGGGGGGATCGGATTGGTTACTCTCCTATCCCTCCCCCGATCCCTTTCGCGGGGAGGCGTCCGCCTCGTTAAAAAAAAGAAAAGAAAAAAAGAACCCTAGTTTAAGGTGTTGGGAGAAACCTCACTTCCGTTCCGTTTTGGGACGCTCGCTCTCCCATAAATTCCTGAATTGACTTCTTTTAAACGGGGTCCCGTGTCTTGCGTCTCCTGCTTTGCTTTTTTTGGGGGGGGGGCATCCTTGTAAGTCCCCAAACTTCTCTTCCTCTTCCCCCCCCCCCGTTCTTCTCTTTGGAGTTCAGTTTAAAGGATCAAACGGGGTTTCCGCCCCCTCCTCTCCACCTGCCATGCGGACCCCCCCCTTGAAGCCTCTCTTTGCCTCCACACCCCCCACCCCCACCTTGGCTTTAAGTTCACATATTTTGCCCTCCCCCCTCGGATTGCTCTCCCTCTTTCAGCCCCCTCCCCCCTTTTCTTTTTGCTTCAGGCTGACTCGGCTTCACACAACGCGCTAAACTCCAGACGTGGGTTAGGCATTCAGACACTCCTATATATCATGAGTGCACCCTCAAATCAAGAAATAATATTACACCAGTTTTGAGGGCTGGCTCCCCCCACCCTCATTCTATCAGCAGCAGGCAGTTTCCAAACTGTCTACAAAAGCCCCTAAATCCAGTTTAGGCTTATAGAATCATAGGGCTGGAAGAGACCCCCCAGAGGTCATCTAGTCCAAACCTCCTGCTTGAGCAGAAGAATATACCATTCCGGACAAAAGGTGTTGTGTAAACCCCACCAAGGCGTACTTTTTTTACCTGTTGTTCCTCCAGGCCCCCTCCTCTTAACTGATGCCTTTGATCACAACATCCATCGTCCTCCACCCAGCAAACTCCCTCCCCACAAACTTATCTCTTTCACAGTCATAATATTTAGGCATGACTTAAGCTTGCTTTGATATACATTGAATTCTTTTTTTTTCCCCTAGTGTTTATGTATCCCCAAGGAATAGGAAGCTATTAGCAAGGAAGCTACATTAAAAGGAATCAAAAGCACAAGTTTGTGTTAGAATACAAAGTTGCCAACAAAAGGTTGGTGTGTGTTCCCAGGTTGGTTTTGTAACATCCAGCTTACAGAAGAACATTTTTAAAAAGAGTGGAAAAGTAGCTTGTTGCTTTGAGCAACGCTCGGTAGTATTTTTTTTCTTTTTAAGGACAGGAAATTTTCTTTAAAACGAAGTGCCTCTTTGGGCATGAAACATGGCTGGCTGAGGGATTCTGGGAGTTGAAGTCCACAAGTCATAAAGTGGCCTTCGAAGTTGGGGACCCCTGTCCTATAGGATGGCACCGAATTCTTCCGGACTCATTCCAGAACAAACCAGAGTGGGACCAGGATCCATGGTTTGGGGTGTAATTCCGGATTGATTCACTGGCGTTTGGAATGGCGAATGTTCTATTATTAAGTAGAGAATCGGATGTGGAATTTTAGGTCCCTTCTGACCACAACTGAACACAGGTTAATGACTTCTCTTGATCTTAACACAACACAATCGTCCTTGACTTAACAACACTTCATTTAGTGACCGTTCAAAGTTACAACAGTACTGAAAAAGGGACTTAGGGCCATTTTTCACACTTACGACCATTGTCAGCATCCCTAGGGTCACGTGATCAAAATTCAGACGCTTGGCAACTGACTCGTATTTATGACGGTTGCCGTGTCCCGGGATCACGTGATCCCCTTTTGGGACCTTCTGATGAGCAAAGTCAATGGAGGAAGCAAATTCAATGGCACGAAAAGTCACAGAATGGAGCAAAACAAATGTCTCGCTTAGCCACAGTTGTGGCCGTAAGGCGAGGACTTCCCTGTACTTTGCTGTTTTTGCAGCTGTATCCCAGGATTCTCCCACGCTCGGCTTGTCGCCCAAATCTGGTTTGCATGTACAGCTAAGTCCTCGACTTACGACCGTAATAGTTAATTATGGTCGTAAGCGGTAATGGCCATAAAGCGGGTTGTCACGTGGCTGACCCAATTCGACAAGACTTTTTTTTTTTTGTGGCGGTTTGTAAAGCGAATGTGGCGGTTAAAATGAAGCCATCTTTCACTAGAGGACTTTTTTGTTGAAAATTGGAAGTAGCTGGAAGTTTAAAATAATAAGGTTATCAATTGCAGTCACGTGACCACGGAGAGCTGCACTTGCCAAGATTCAAAATGTGGTCATGTGACCACCATGGGAGAGGGCAGTCAGCCATTGGAACTTTGGACCCCGGTCATAAGTAACTTTTGGGAGGTCCGTCATAACTTCAAACAATTGCTAAGTCCTAACTTGAAGATTATTGTCTGTAATGCTCTCCAGTGTGGTCCTTTGGCTCATTGCTTACGGCATTTTAGATAGGCACAATTTTAAAAAATATTCCTTCTCTCTGTCTACAGTTGTACTATTTTCCCTGCCTACTGTCCTGCCATTATTTTTTTTAAAGCAACATCTGCTTTATCTCTGGGATCTCCCCTTCCCTTTATCTTTATTTTTTCTCAGACTTTAAAAGCCATGTGCTGAATTGCAGACTTCTAGCCAATTTCTTGATAGGCTTGTGTAACAATCTGCAGGGGTTTTGTGTGTGTGTGTGTGTGTGTTTCCAGGAAACTTGAGTCAAGTAAATCATTATTGAACTGTAGACCTCGGTTGGAGTGGTGGCATGCAGACATAGCCCTGCCCTTTTTAACTGTTTATTTATTAGATACATATGTTTTGTTTTAATTAAAGCCAACGGTTTGGGAGAACCCATTGGGACAAAATAATTAGGTTGTATTGCAGTAGAGAATCAAAACACCCGCTAATATAAGAAAGAAAGGGGGGGGGGAGATGGGAACTGAACACAATACTGCAACTGGGGAAAAAAATGTAGGTTATAGATTTTTGGGTAGGTAAATTTTAGCTGCATGCAGGCAGTTGCAATGGTTCTAGTGCGCTATGTTCTCCAGGAGAGTTTCAATTTTATTCCTAGACCTTGAGTATTAAATTGCAGTGCTAATTTAAAATCGGCTGTAACACCTTCAGAAAAGGGGGATCTAAAACAAGTCAGAGATAAATCCATCTAGAGGCTGAATCCATCATACAGTTGGCATCTGGGGCTCATTTCTGCCCCTTCCATTTGTAGGAGAGGAATAAAAATGGCAGTGCTCATGACGTTGTAAAGGGCTGTGTGAATTGAGAAAAGATCTTTCAAAGTGAGGAGAGCCAGTGCGGTCTAGTGGTTAAGACACCTAGGCTAAAAACTGGGAGAGTGGGAGTTCTAGTCCCGCCTTAGGCATAAAAGCCGGCTGGGTGACTTTGAGCCAATCAACAGGAGACACTGAGTTCTAATCCTGCCTTAGGCATGAAAGCTGGCGGGATGACTTTGGATCAATCACCAGGAGATGGTGAGTTCTAGTCCTGCCTTAGGCATGAAAGCCAGCTGGGTGACATTGGGCCAATCAACAGGAGACTTGGAGTTCTACTCCCGCCTTAGGCATGACAGCCAGCTGAGTGACTTTGGGCCAATCAACAGGAGACTTGGAGTTCTAGTCCCGCCTTAGGCATGACAGCCAGCTGAGTGACTTTGAGCCAATCACTGGGAGATGGTGAGTTCTAGTCCCGCCTTCGGCATGACAGCCAGCTGAGTGACTTTGGGCCAATCACTGGGAGATGGTGAGTTTTAGTCCCGCCTTAGGCATGAAAGGCGACTGGGTGACTTTACCCCAGTCCTTTTTTCTCAGCCCAGTCCACCTCATAGGGTTGTTGTGGGGGCAGCGATGTTGGATAAGTTTGCCCCTTTTGTAAACGGAATCGAGGTGGGATGCAAGTACGTAAATAAACGTCTGTGTTCCTTCCAATCTCTCTTCCTTGCATCCTAACAGCAGTCATGAAAAAAATGAGATATTTCAAAATACCTGCTCCGTGCTGCCGCTTGGGCGCTTGGAGTTCAAACCCCCCGTAGCTTCCCTGCATGGTCTCCTGTTTCCCCAAACGGTTTCCCAGTAGCTCTGTGAACGTGACATAGGTTAAGGGCAAACACTTTGACAAAAGTTGTGACCCCACCAGAGAGAGATTCCCTTCTGCTCCAGACCCCGGCTATTCAAACACACAAGCTACAGCTGTTACATTCCACAAATTCATAAATTGTATATATTTGCAACTCCGTCCACCAGCCGCTTAATCATCAAATAGGGCTTTCGGCAGTGACTCTTCCCCCTCCCCCTAAAGAGGTGTTTAATCTGAACAGATTCTGTGATTTTTTATTTTCTTTTTGACGCCGGTCCCTTTTTGCTCAGCGCTATTTGGGAAAAGTTAAAAAGTTTGTTTTTTCCCCCCGGATTGTATTAAAAAGCTTGGCTGTTGACTTTTCCAGGGTTAAAAAATCAAATTAAAAACCAAACATTCCCTGCTCCTTATTTGTCACGTACAAGCAGCCCTCGAATTACAACAGTTGGTTTAGTGACCGTTCAAAGTTACAACGGCCCTGAAAAAAAGTGACTTGGAAACGTGTTTCACTCTTACGACCGTTGCAGCCTCCCCCACGGTCACGGGATCAAAATTCAGACACTTGGCAACTGACTCGTATTTATGACGGTTGCAGCGTCCCCCGGGGTCACGTGATCCCCTTTCGCGACCTTCCGACATGCAAAGTCAATGGGGAAGTTTGATTCAGTTAACGACCGTTAATTCACTTAGCAATGGTGGCAAGCAAAGTCGTAAAATGGGGGCAAAATCCACTTAAGAAATGTCTTGCTTAGGAACAAAAATTTTGGCCTCAATTGTAGTTGTACGTCCAGGACTACCTCAGGCTATCCTCAACTTACAAGCACTCATTTAGTGGCCATTCATAGTTACAACGGCACTAAAAAAATGTGACTTGTGGACCAATCCTTGCATCCCCACAATCACGTGATCAAAATTTGGGCGCTTAGCATCCAGCCTGTATTTACAATGATTTCACCGTCTCAGGTCAAGGGATGGCTTAACGACCGCTTGATTTACTTAACAATTGCAGTGATTCCCTTAACAAGCAGGGCACAAAGGGTTGACTCAACCCCTGCTTTGCTTAACAGCGGAAATTCTGGATCCAATTGTGGTTGTAAATCCAAAACAACTTGTAGTTGGTATTTACAAAACACGTTGCTCTCCATTGATGGCCCAACGTGTTAATTTGAGAAACCATCATTACCGATTTTTTTTTTAAAAAATATGTCCCTAGAATCAATCTGCTTATAGTATATCTGACACACACAGAGAGACAGACAGACAGGAAGGAAGGAAGGAAGGAAGGAAGGAAGGAAGGAAGGAAGGAAGGAAGGAACTTAGTATCTTTCCAAACCATTCTCTTGCTTAAAAAAAAAAAAAAATCTTATTTATTCCACACAAACTGAGATGTATGTGGACGGAAGGAACACTGTATATGGATTCGCATGTGGTAATTCCCCACAGTTTATTTTTGGATGCTTTCATGAAGTTGTATATCTTATTATGCGTGTTTCTTGACACATCTTTCATTGATTAGGATGATTTTATTGATTGCATCAACTCTCTAATTTTGGCGTGGCCCAACAGGGCCTCTTAAACCTTCTGCGAAATTGATCCCAGATTTGAATAAATTGAATTCAGCTTTGCTACTCTTCCCCCCCCAACTTCTCTCCACCCCCAAATTTCAGGTACCCTGTGCTATAGGCCAGTTTTTCTCAACCTTGGCAGGTTTAAGGCCGTGGGTCCGCGCAATTGTTAAGTTAGCAACATGGTTGATAAGTGAACCTAGCTTCCCCCATTGACTTTGCTTGTCAGAAAGTCGCCAAAGGGGATCAAATGACACTGCAACCGTCCTAGGTGCATGCCAGTTGCCAAGCATTCTGAATTTTGATCACGTGATCAAAAGGCTGCAACGGTCGTCCGTGTGAAAAAATAACCATCAGTCACTTTTCCAAACAGTCACTAAACAAATGGTTGCAAATTTGAGTAGTATTCTGTACAGGTAATTCTTGATGTTACAACCAGCTGCTTAGTGATGGTCTGAAATGACAGCAGAACTTCTCAGTTAACCTCCCCAGATTCAAAGTTACAACGCCTCCCCTCCCAGTCACTTGATCGCACTGGCCTGCCTGCATTGAAGGCCATATACAGCGTCCCAGGGTCACGTGACCCCAATTGATGACGTCAAACTGGCATTTGCTTTCGGTTTCCTGTAAAAAAAAAAAAAACTTAACCAATATCTCATTTAGCAACATAAATTTCAAATTGGGATCAATTCAATAAGCCGTGGACTAGCTGTATACAGATGGAGATATGCAAAGCTTACAAGAAAATAAAGTCAAAGCCGCAGCTAAGTTCTCGAAGGATTTCTTCCCAAGTTTAAATCCGAGCAGAGCAAAAGTTTGCAAGTTGGTTGCCGGCCGGAAGGCCAGCTCAATCGCTCAAAGTCCGGGTCCTAGACTTCCTCGACCATTAATCATTTGGCCCAGATCTCACGGTGAAGACGGTCAGGGGGACTTAAGAACCTTACCATCTCAAGGAGAGATTTTTCTCTGCTCTGAAATGATTCGGTTCCCGGATAAAAAAACAGAGGTGGGTTTTGTCTTGTGGGACTTGGACAGAAGCCCGGAGGCTCGAGCAGCCAACGATGCAAAGGGCAATTTTTGGCACTTCCTCAGATAGTTTCGCTTTTGCAAAGATAGACTTAACTCCTTTGAGTCTCGTGAGAACGCTCAGGATATCGCCGTGTCCCCATCGCTGGTCCACCACAGCTTTCTGGACAAGTCATCCCCAACTTAACAACTATTCATTTAGAGTCCCCAAAGGTGCTTTTTTCAGGAGGCAACTGGACTTCCTTGTTTTCGTTTTGCTTCTCATCCGAGAAGCTTCTTCGGCTCTGACTGTGTGGTGGGGAAGGGAAGGATTTATGCTCCTTGCAGACCGCTGGTCATTTGCCTTCTTTTAGAGAGTCGTTGAGGCCACTTGGAGGCTTATCTGTGTCCTGCAGGAAAGCATCCTGCAGCCAAGAAGGCTCCAGACACATTTGCACTACTCAGCTACCTTCAGAAATTGTGGGTGCTCCATCACTGGAGGTTTTCAAGAAGAGACTGGACAACCATTTGTCTGAAATGGTCTAGGGTCTCCTGCTTGAGCTGGAGGGGAAAGGGGGGGAGGGGTTGGACTAGAAGACCTCCAAGGTCCCTTCCAGCTCTATTCTACTCAACCTGGAGGGCCAGCCTGAAGGCAAACCCTCCAACTGATTCAGAAATCCGCTTTCCAAGGTCATCTCCACATTCCAGGAAGGAGTGGCCTGCCGTGGTGCACATTGCATTGGAGAAGCTGCATGAAATATGTGGGTGGAGGTGAAGGAAAGGAGCCGGGGTGGTGCAGAGAGGAAGTTTGATGTAATTCTTGGCTGTTTTCTGGTAATTGTTTTAATCAACTGGAATGCAGGCCCGGCCAAGGCTCCCCTTGGCAGAAACAGCCTCAGAACGCTGAAGCTGGAGGAAATATCTCGCTTGCTTTCCAAACGGTGAAATTTGGACGTGGCTCTCCGGAAAAGGGGAACAGGGAACGTCTAAACGTTGCAGAAGACAAAGTCAATTTGGTCAATTTTAAGACTGCAGGGAGCTCAACCGTTCATTTAGTGACCGTTCAAAGTTACAACGGCACTGAAAAAAAGGGACTTAGGACCGTTTTCCCCACTTAACGACGTTGCAGCCTCCCCGCGGTCACGTGATCAAAATTCAGACGGCGGCGGATTCATATTTATGACCGTTGCTGTGTCCCGGGGGGGTCACGTGATTTCCCCTTTTGCGACCTTCTGACCAGCAAAGTCAACGGAGGAAGCCAGATTTGCTTAACGACCGGGTTCCTGCAGTGATTCGCTTAACAGCTGTGCCGAGAAAGGTCGTAAAACGGGGCAAAACACAGTTAACAAATTCTCCTCACTTAGCAGGATAAATTTTGGGGCTCCGTCGTGGTCGTCAGCCGAGGACTACCTGTCGTAACATTTCCTCCAGCTGACACATTTGACGGCTTTTGTTACCGTTCTAATATATATGTATATATTTTAATAACAGCGAGGAATTTAATAACACCCTTTCCGAGAAATGTATTTCTTTTAATAACATTTCCATGTTTTTTATAATAAAGGTCGGGAGGAGTTTCCAACGAGGCGATTTGGTTTCGTCCTGAAACTGTAATGTTTTTATAATGAAAATCAGAAAGCGTTTAGCAGCAGCTTTTCCAACTGATACCAAACATCAAAAAAAAGCTCGTAGCCCTAAAAGATGCTACTGGACGCTCTTTGGTTTTTTAAAAACCAAGTACAGCCACTTCCAATTACCTCCTTTGTGTTCACCAGCTTAAGGAACTGTGTGGTTAAAGCTTTGTTTCTTTTCTTAACAAATGAGGAACTGCTGCTTATTTCCAGAATGCTTCATTGTTATTTAGCTGCCCTGTGTGTTTGTGTGTGTGTGTTTTTTTTCCTGCATCTCCTCTCCAGCCTTTATATTTGCTTTATCCGAGTTCTCTTTCCTCTAATTTAAATACCAGTGTGCAACCCTGTTCCTGAATTAATTCGTTTCCTATGTTTACGCAATATGCTCGGTCACCTTGTGACTGAGCAGGCTTGTTAAGATGTTAAACGATTAAAAAAAACAACAACAACTTTAATCGGTGCTGTAAGTAATAAAATGTTTTAGCAGATCTGGGTGTGTAAGTTGCGGTTATCCACTCTGACCTTGCTTAATGCAGCTCACAACAGTTTATATTTAGTGGCCGTCCGAAGTTACAATTTGAATTTTGATCACGTGGGGATGCTGCAAGTGTGAAAAATGGTTGTGAGTCTCTCTCTTTTTCAATGCTGTTGTAACTTTGAACAGTTACTATATGAACGTTTGTAAGCCGAGAACTACCTGCATTTTAATCCTTTTTATAGCTTGTGTTGGATGATGATGATGATGATGATGATGATGATGATGATGATGATTATTATTATTATTATTATTATTATTATTTATTATTATTATTATTATTATTATTATTATTATTATTATTATTATTATTTTAAAAAAGTTGGAAGGGACCTTGGAGGTCATCTAGTCCAACCCCCTGCTCAGGCAGGAAACCCTATACCATTTCAGACAAATGGCTGTCCAGTCTCTTCTTAAAAACTTCCAGTGTTGGAGCATTCACCGCTTCTGGAGGCAGGTTGTTCCACTGGTTAATTGTTCTAACTGCCAGGAATTTTTTTCTTGGTTCCAGGTTGCTCCTTTGGTTTCGTTTATCTCTCACGCTTTGCTCCATAAAAAGAAGTTTGGTGTAGTGGTTAAGGCTTCAGGCTGGAAACTGGGAGACCGTTGAATTGTAGTTCCGCCTTAGCAGGAAGCCAGCTGGATGATCTTCGTGGTTATTCCCACTCGTTCTGGGAAGAAGGCAACCTTACTAGGAAAACTGTAGGAATTAGTCTATGGAGATTCTCGGTCATCCAGGTCATAGATAGAAATAGAAATATAGAAATCTCTATATCTCTTTGGGGCTCTTTTGCTTGAACTGAAGAAAACAGGAATGGGGTGGGGGTGGGGAAATGGAGGGGAAGGGGCTGTGCTTGGTTTTTAATCCTGGGAAGATGGAGAAAGGATGAAGTTACCAGCCGGAACATCTGGGCAAGCAGGGGAAAGGATTTTGAATCAGAACCAGTCAGAAGAAACGGGGAGAAGGTAACGTTCCTCGAGACTAGCTTGTTGATCCTTGTTTAAGGAATGCACCTTGGAGAAAACCCCTGCCAGAATTGAGCTTGTTTGGGTCCAAGTTGGAAGTCCTTCACCGTTCTCTTGAGGTATCTAACTGGCCTGCCTCCTGGTTTTTGCTGTCAACTGGAAAGAAACATTCTGGATCCATCTGGTTCTTGAACACAGGCAAGCAAGAAAGCCCTTCTTTTTCTGAGGCTGCCTACTAAGAAATATCTCTTCTTGGCTGTAGAGTTTGGCACAGATGGATTAGACCTTGTTATGGCCTTGATTCACTACCCTGAAGCCAGTTTCTGGAGGAGAAGCCTAGAGTAGAAGGACGAGGCATTGCTTCTTTCCATGCTCTGCTGTCCCCTGGGGGAATTACTCTCAAATTTCTTCCCCCATTTTTTTTTTTAGAAAAGGGGTAGAGAAGGGATTGTATCTGAGTCTGATTGCTTTTACCCCAGTTTTGAAGTGGGTTCTTCAGCTTCAACTTTAGGTCACGTGAAGTGTTAGTACTGCTTAATAATGCTTTGGTAAAACCACACTTGGAATATTGCCTCCAGTTTTGGTTGCCATGCTATAAAATAGATGTTGAGACTCTGGAAAGAGGGCAGAGAAGGGCAACAAAGATGATCAGGGGGCTGGAGGCTAAAACATATGAAGAACAGTTGCAGGAACTGGGTATGTCTAGAATAGAGTAGAGTGGAGTGGAGTGGAGTGGAATGGAGCTAGAAGGGAGCTTGGAGGTGTTCTAGTCCAGCCCCCTGCTGGACTAGAAGGACTAAGGGTGAGATAATAGCAGTCTTACAGTAACTGAAGAGCTTTTACAGAGAAGAGGGAGTCAACCTATTCCCCAAAAGCACCTAAGGGCAGGACAAGAACTAATGGATGGAAGTTTATCAAAGAGAGAAGCAGCCTAGAACTAAGGACAACAATTAACCAGTGGAACCACCTGCCTCCAGAAGTTGTGGGTGCTCCAACACTGGAGGTTTTTGGACAACCATTTGTCTGGAATGGTATAGGATTTCCTGCCTGAGCAGGGGGTTGGACTAGAAGACCTCCAAGGTCCCTTCCAACTCTTGTTATCCTGTTCTCTTCATTTTCAATGGCAAAGAGAGAAAGATCCTTTGGGAGAAATTCCAATTAGTCCTTTTGGCTTGAGGGAATTTTATTTTTTCCACTCTTGTCATTCTTTCTGTACTTTCAGTCCTGGGGGCGGGGGGGGCAGTTTTGCATTCAGATTTAAAGATTTCTGCCTCTTCCTGAAAAGGATCCTGCCTTTCTCCGCCACGCTTCCCCTTTTAGCAGCGGGGGGCAACGTCCTATCTGAACGCATGTTCAAGGGATAAATATACCGACATTCTCCATTCCTCAGCAGTTGCTCAGCCCGTAAAATAGTCCTGCTGTGGATTAAGTTACGGCTGGGGTTGTGTCCTCCTTAAATGAGGGTTCTGTCGTCAGGGCTAACGGTGGCGGGCACACACGTTGAGGGACGCGGCCTTTTTTTAAACATGGGCATCTCTTTCTCCGTAAGGGTTTCCGGTGGTTCCTTCAGAAGTCACTCCAGAATCAACCCACATCGAAAGCTATTATAACAGAATGACAGACTTTGTAGAGTCTGTCCCCACCCCACTACTCAAGCAGGAGACCCTATACTATTCCGGACCGGTGACTGTCCAATCTCTTCTTGAAAACCTCCAGTGATGGAGCGCCCACAACTTTGGAAGGCAAACTGTCCCATTGAATAATTGTTCTCAATGTCAGGGAATTTCTCCTTACTTCTAGGCTGGATCTGTCTTTGATAAGCAGCTTCCACCCATTGCTTCTTGTCCTGCCCTCAGGTGCTTTGGAGAACAGATCGACCCCCTCTTGACTGTGACAGCAAACTCTCCTTCAGAACACTCCCAAAAAAATTTGCAATATACCCCGGGTATCCAGAGGTCAGGGAAGACTCACCTCTCCTTACAATAAGCTATGAAAGCCTTTAAGATCATGACTAATTTGGGGATGAGACTCAGAAATAAACTAAGAGACCAGGTAGCTACGGTAGAGCATACAGCATAACAGGGTAAGGTGTTATTTTTCAAGCTGGTAAATTCTGTGAATTGGAATCAATACATCTGAAAGTGGTCCAGATTGAGAAAACCTGATCTAGATGATGGTAACACCCAGTTAATGTTCGCTGAACAAGTCAAGGCATATTACTTAATTCTGCATCTAAATTCTGGCCCCAGAGTGGAAGTTCTCCCGCATACCCTTGATTTGTCCTTGTTGAGAAGACACAAACACACTGGAGAAACTTCATAGCAGCCCACACCAAAGTGGCCCCGGTTCTGCCAGCATAAGGAAGGAATTGTTCGTCTCCTACACACTCCACTGGCTGACAACACCAAGTCTTTTGTCTCCTTACCAAAATGCCATTCCTCTTACTTCCCCCACTGTAAATTTCATTCCTCGGGCAGTCCTTTCTCACCTTTTGCAAAAGCATGTAAGGGAAGTCTTGGGTTGTATGCATGTTTAATTCTTTTCGTGGTGGTTGTTAAATAGTAAGGCACTCAGCCTTGTCACAAGATGCTATAGTTAAGGGCACTAAGAGAGTCCTAAATCACAGGGCGACCAAACTCTATGGAGAGCTCATCCCTATATGTAGAATTAAGATGATGTGATATTTGAACATTGATTACAGATAGACGTCAACTTATGACCATATTCTATTCTATTTCTTTTCTATTCTATTCCTACTCTACTCTACTCTACTCTACTCTACTCTACTCTACTCTACTCTACTCTACTCTACTCTATCCCATAATTCTATTCTGCTCTATCCCATAATTCTATTCTATTCTATTCTATTCTATTCTATTCTATTCTATTTATTCTATTCTATTCTATTCTATTCTATTCTATTCTATTCTATTCTATTCTATTCTATTCTATTCTATTTATTCTATTCTATTCTATTCCTATTCTATTCTATTCTATTCTATTCTAGTAGGGAACGGAGGATTTATATTCCTTGCACTCATCTGGATGAGCAAAGCACTAAGGACCGAGGAATATAAATCCTTCAATTCCCCACCATTCAGTCAGAAGTTGAAGATGCTTTTTGGATGAGAAGCAAAGCATCTTCAAGAGAAAAAACAACAACCCAAGAATGTCCAGTTGCCTTTTGAAAAAGTACCTTTGGGACAACAATAACCTGGATGACTGACAGTCTCCATAGACAATTAGCCTTGGAGGTTTGGCTAGAGAGAAACTATGAGACTACAATTCGGTGGGAGCAGAGATCCTTTATGGCTATGAAAAGCTTCCAGGCTCTCTGCTGGGTTTAGCGCGGAAAGAGAAGGAAATCTATCTGGTTGCTGCTTCTGCTTGAAGCCGCTGCTGCTGTTTTTTTAGCTAGCTAGCACCGGCGTGCAGGGATTGCTGAGGGCTTAAACCTTGGAATGAGTGAACTTTTTGCCCTCTCTGATAGGGGAGGGATCTAGATAGAGAAAGAATGCTTGCAAGAAAAGAGCTGGTTGATGGAGATTGCTGGATCGCTCTGTGGAACTGGATCCTTTCTGCTGAAGGCTGATCCCCAATTCCCAAGAATGAAACTCATCTCACCTGTTGGGAAGGGATTTTCAATAAAACGGGGAAGAAACCCAGTATTTTTCCTCTTCCTTTTCTCTTTCCTTTTTCCTTCCCTATATCTTTTCTTTTCCCTTCCTTCTTTCCTTTTTCTTTCTTTCTCTCTCTCTTACTTTTTCTTTCTATCCTCCCTCCCTCCTTCCTTTCTTCCTTCCTTCCTTCCTTCCTTCCTTGTCTCATCTCTCCTTCCTTCCTTCCTTCCTTCCTTCCTTCCTTCCTTCCTTCCTTCCTTCCTTCCTTCCTTCCTTCCTTCCTTCCTTCCTTCCTTCCTTCCTTCCTTCCTTCCTTCTATTTTAACTGCCAGTAAATTTGTTTTGTTTGTATAAACATGTATTGAGCATTTTTATACTCTCGGTTCTAACTTACCAGTTCAAGACTGAAGTCTGTAATTGCGATTAATTGTTAATTATCCAACCAATTATCCACACAGCCAGGAGACGGGCTCTCCCCCACACCTAGGGCTCCAGATTCAGGTACAAAACCAAGTCTGCAAAGCCAACAGAGAAGGGCCAGTCTGATTTTGTTCCAAAGGGGGGTGTCACCCCCAAAACAGGCCCTCCTTCTGGGCTCTCCCAGCCAACACACTTTAGCCAACGGTGCCCGTCTCTGAACACATTAGGAAGGTATATTTTGCACACTATACAAGTACACCCCCGTGGATACCAAACGTAAAGCTTTCCGCCTCCTGGTCTATACCTTCCTTAACTGTAACCCCATCACAGTCCCCCACATGTGCATGTACGTATGTTGTGTGTAGGAGAGGATGTGTAAGGTTCAGCCCAATGTTGCAATCTTTCCATTGTGCAATCAGATCAAAATGCCATACCCAGAAGGATTTGGCTTCAGGAGATGAGTAATACAGCTTAACAGGATGCTGAAGTCTGGATAGGATCTGAGATCGGTTGATTCCAGAGGAGGTTGGGATCAAAGATTAGCAGCCTGCAGGTACAGATAAATTAAGGCTTGACAAATGGAGATTTGGATCCTGGCTTATTCAGGATTTATGTATTATTATTATTATTATTACATTTTGTTGAGTGAAATTTGCTCCATTTGACGACCTTCCTCGCCACAGTTCTTGAGGGCATCGCTGCGGTTGTTGTTAAATTAGCGACACTGTGAAGTGAATCTGACTTTGCTTGTCGGAAGGTCTCAAAAGGTGATCAATTATACGACTCTGGAACACTACAGCGGTCATAAATGTGAGTCAGTGGCCAAGCACCTGAATTTTTGATCACGTGACCATGGGAGGGGGGCTGCTACGACGGTCGTCGGTGTGAAAAGCGGTCCTGAGTCCCTTTTTTCCAGGGCTGTCGTAACTTTGAACAGTCGCTAAACGGACTGTCGTAAGTCGAGGACTTAGCTGTCCTGGAAGCACATCTTGATATATTACCAAACGTCCCAAACGTCCAAGCACTCCATCCCGAATGACATCCGATCTGAAGTCATCCTTACCAAGAGCTTCCTCTAATATTAGATGCCGGTCCTCATGAAACCGCAGCTAATTCCTAGAAAAGTAATATGGGAGATAATTGATTTTGAAAGAGCATCCTGACCACTCTTGATATTGACAATTGGTTTCCGGAACCAGACTCTTCGATTGATCTAAGAAAGGAACGGGACTGAGTGCTTTCAATCCCCAACGTCAGCAACTTCCTACTGAGGAAATGGGTGCCTGGCTTTCCATTGGCCACCTCGTGCTTGGGAAGGGGGTTGGGCTAGAAGACCTCCCAAGTCCCTTTCAAATCGGAAATGCTGTTGAATCTGCTTTTCCTGGCCTGCTTTGCGGTGGAGAACTTGTAGTTTTGGTGGAATGAGGCTAGGGTGTATGTGTGTATGTGTAAGAGAGAAAAAGAGCATGAATAATCATTGCCTGTAGGGAAGTGTTTGGACACACCTACCCTGCTCAAGGGTGACTCATAAAGTCTGTTTAAACATTGACTCTCAATCAAAGAATGCAGGACTTAAAGAGAGCAGCCATTCCTCCTCCTTCCCCCCCCTCCTCTTCCTCCTCCTCTCCACAAACCCCACTCCCTTCTGATGATGTTACTTAGTAGGTTAATGAAACGTCTGCAAGAAAACTACCAAGCTCAGAGAATACCAAGGACCCCACACTCCTCCTCCTCCTCCTCCTCCTCCTCCTCCTCCTTGCAAACCTCACTCCCTTCTAGCACTGATGATGTTACCTAGTAGGCTAATGAAACATCTGCAAGAAACCCACCAAGCTCAGAGAGCACCAAGGACCCCACAATCCTCCTCTTCCTCTTCGGACTGTCCCGGGCTCACACGATCCCGTTTTGTGACTTTCTGACAAGCAAAATCAACGGGGGAAGCCAGATTCACTTAACAACCGTGTTCCTAACTTAACACCTGCAGTGATTTCACTCAAGAACCGCGGCAAGACAGATGGGGCAAAATGGGGCAAAACTCACTTAAGCGCGGTCTTGCTCAGCAGCCACAAAAAGTTTGGGGCTCCCTTGTGGTCCTAAGTGAAGAACCACCTGTATTTGCATGCTATGACTGACGGCATCCTTTGAGTCTCCTTAATTAGTGAGGGCCATTAGGGATCGAATTTAATCCCCTGCCTGCAGGCACCTTTGTCTTGCAAGCTGCATTGTTTCCGAATATTGTATATTTAAGAAGGCTGCTTGCTATAATTTTCTTCCCTGGAGGCAGCTGGTAGGGAACCAGCTAGTGTTTCTTGTCCTGGAGGGCTCGTTGAGAGATCCAGAAGACAGAATCCCTCGTTTTCCGGCAGTTTCATTTGTTCGGGCAGGGAGAAAAGACGTAGAGGAAAATTACACCAGGGGTTGAGAGCTGCCCCTTTGCGTGTCTGCATGTGTGTTTGTTGCCTGTACTCTAAACAAGCAGCTTTACAGTTAACCTCACGTCGTCTCTCTTCCCCCTCTTCAATATCTATTCATTTATTAGTTTATAACATGTAATTCAAAAATGCAAAAGGAAATAGTAGGAAAATAGGGGAGGAACAAGGGAAGGGAAAAGGGTTGGGTAAAGGGGGAAAAAAGAAAGCTTTAAAGGGATCTACACCAGTGTTTCCGCTCCTGGATACACACACACACATACATACAAATACAAACGCACAGCTTCCCCCGCCATCCTTCTCTGCAAGGATAATGTGTAGAAGTTGCAACACATCTGGAAGTAGATGATTCTCAAGTCATCATCCCGGTCATGGTTGTCCCAAAGGTGCTTTTTTTCCAAAAGGCAACTGGACTTCCTTCTTGTTGCTTTTTCCTTGAAAAAACGTTTTGCTTCTCATCCGAGAAGCTGGAGGAATACAATGGCAATGCCCAGCAGTGTGTGTGTGTGTGTTTATTACGTGCACGGATATCCTTGCTGGAGACACGCAGTTTCCTGCATGGAAATAATCTACAGTGAGAGACAGTCACATGCAGCTAAATGCTTGGAGTTTTCCAGCTCCAATCTACAAATGCACCTAACATGCTGAAAACTCTTTAATTTCACAACACGTAGACAGATTTTTCCCCCCCATGCTCTGTTTAACTCCTTTCTAATGCAAAACTACGTCAACAAAAGTCACCTAAAACTTCATTCCCTTGAAGAATCTCGTGTGTGTTGGAGGGTTGAGTATGTTATCTGGAGGGCGCCCCAAATTGAAGTTTGGTTGCATTATGACAACCATGTCTGGCATATTCCATATTCCCTTCCCTTCTAGCACTGATGATGTTAGCTAGTTGGGTAATAAAACGTCTGCAAGGCTCAGAGAGCACCAAGGGCCACACATATTGGTCTGCCTTTTTCTGTCAAAGACCAAGTTGGCTAATCTTGGCACTGGGTTTCTTCTGCCTATTTTAGTATTTTTTTTATGGAAGAAGGCTGGGAAGTTAACAGATTGAAAGCCCGGCCCTTCCACGTTCCATTTTCCCTTCCTGCCTTTTTGAAAGGTAGCCACGTTTGCCTTTATTTAAGAAGAGACTTAATTCTTTCCTTAGGAATTTGCAATCTGACCCAACATGTTTAGGAAACGAGATTGCAGTTACCTGCAGCCCACGTTAACCCTCTGCATCTGGAAAGCAGATGGAAGAGACCCATCTTTTCCCACCGATGACTCTTCCTAGGTTTTTGGCTGATTCAGAGATCTCTGTTTGGCCCCGAGGCTTGCTTGCGGCCACGTTTTGACTGACTTCACGCTGCCCAAACTAGTAATTAGCTGCTCTCAGACTTTAGTTGTCTCGGCCTCTCTCAGTTCCTCTTGAGCAGGGCTGCTGCCAGCGCTGAGCCGTCATACCTCTCCCCGCTTTTTATTTTTCAGCGTTCAAAGCCTTTTCTTTTTTGGGGGTCGGGCTCGGCCTTTTGATCTACTTGAGTTCTGCAAAGAAAGAAGACTTTTAATTACGGATCAAAGCAGGGGCTTCCTCGGGACCCCCGTGGGAGTCATCGGCTAGCGAATGCTTGCACTGGAAACTTGGTTAAGGGGGAGGTTTAATTCTGGTGACGTCAATCTTGACAAATCTCCTTTTGCTTGTGGCTTTTGTGCAGATGCCTTGCTGGCTGATCTGGAATCCACGACCTCCCATATCTCCAAACGGCCGGTGTTTCTGTCGGAGGAAACCTCATATTCTTACCCAACTGGAAACCACACTTACCAAGAAGTGTCCCTGCCACCGCCGGTACCTCCTCCTCCTTCCACCGAGGCCTTGAACGGGACCGTGAGCATCTCTTTAGAGCAATGGCACCCCGTCCTTCCGAGAAACCCCCACCAGCAGGTATTTTATTTACTAAATCTTAACTTTCCATACCCCGAGAATCGCCTTCCTTCCATTTAACGGTCTTCCTCCTGTACTTCGAGAGAAGCACAGACAAGACCTCACCTTACAAGGATTCATTTAGTGACTGTTTGAAATCACAACGGCACTGAAAAAAAATGGTCCTCGTGTTTACAACCGTTGCTGCATCCCCAGGGTCACGTGTTCAAAATCTGGGGGTTTGTGCCACTGGCCTGTCTTTATGACAGTGGCCAAATCCCTGGGGCTTCCGATAAGAAAAGTTAGTTAGGAAGAACTGGATTTGCTTAACGGCCACCCTATTCCTTTAACAACTTTAGCGATTTGCTGAACGGTGGCGAGAATGGTTGTAAAACGGGGCGTGATTCGTTTCACAGCTTCCTTGCTTAGCAGCGGAAATGTTGCGCTTAATTTTGGTCATAAGCTGAGGATTTTACCTGTATGGCAAAATTCCCGGGTCCGAAATGCATTTGACCAGAAGTTCAAACTTTTTCACATGTATTAATGACTGTAAATTTTATAGCTCAGTCTACATAAATTTCCTTCTGGGGAGGCCAGATAAATTTTACATGAATTTCCTCCTTCAGAATTTAAAACCGTTCATTATTACGTGCGCAGTGGCTAAATGTAGCCAAGGTAAAAACAAATCCGTCAGTAATAAGTTAGAAACATCCTTTTACTGCTTCCAAATGGGATGTAAGCCTAATTTAATTCCTGCCCTCTCTCTAAAACCACTCTCTTCGCGAGTCCCATGAAAAGCATCTCTTCTTACAACATCATCACACTAATGTTGTTAACTCAGTGGCTCCTTCGTGGCCGTTTTGCATAAAAGAGCTTAATTATTGCTCACAGAGGAGATGCTGACTCATATTACTGATTTCAGCGGCTCGGCTTCTCCTTCCCAACAGCCAAACTTAGAACCTAGAATATAGGCAGTCCTCAACTTACGCCCACGAGACCCTGGGACCCCACTGCAACCGTCATAAATACGAGTCAGTTGCCAAGCGTCCGAACTTTGATCAGGTGACCGTGGGGACGCTGCATACGGCCGTAAGTATGAAAACCAGACATAAGTCACTTTTTCCAGTGCCGTTCTAACTTCAGACGGCCACTAAACAAATGGCTGTAAGTCGAGAATTATCTGTAGAGATTCCCAATAAGTCTTCCCTTTGCTGATTCCCTGGCAGCTGGAAGTGGCGTTAAAAAGATTTTCTGCTTCCTTGACTTCATTGGAAGAAACCTGCTTTTTGGCTGTAGCTTTGTGAAGTGGAGTTGTGTTGTGTTGTGTTAGCCGTGAGGAGCTCATTGTGCCTGATATCCGGTGGGTATTTAAATGCTGACTCCTCTCTTCACACAGGAGGAGAGCATTTCCTGATCCAGCACAGGACTGCTCCTATTTTATCGCTGGCCATTTAAAAGTTTTTTCTTTTGTGTGTGTGTGTTTTTAAATTTTAAATTTAATTTTTTTTTAAATTTTAAATTTAAATTTTAAACTTAAAGTTTGGGGCTCAGTTGTGGACGTAGGTCAAGGACCGCCTGTGTAGCTCCCACAAGCTGTCTTTTCTAGTGCAGGGTGAGTCGGATCTTCTAGTAGAAATGTTGACCGACGGAGTTGGCGATGCTAACCTGTGTTTCAATAAAATGTCCCAATTCATTTTTGCAGCCACCGTCTCAGTCTCCTGTGTATAGTTCCAGTGCCTCTGTGTCCAGGGAATGCGCCATCTCTCCTTCACGGGCCAGTGACGAGGAACACGTCTATAGGTATTCTATTTTCCCCACCTTGATGAGAATAACAGAGTTGGAAGGGATCTTGGAGGTCTAGTCTAGCCCCCCTGCTCAAGCAGGAGACCCTAGACCGTTTCTGGACAAATGGCCGCCCAGTCTCTTCTTAAAAACCTCCAGCAATCAAGCACCCACAACTTCTGGAGGCAGGCCGTTCCACTGGTTAATTGTCCTCACTGTCAGGAAGTTTCTCCTCCCTTCCAGGTTGAATCTCTCCTTGATCAGTTTCCATCCATTGTTCCTTGTATTATCTAGCTAGTTCAGCCCCTGGGTGTCAGATGGGGCTGGGAAATGCCCCTGTGGTCATACTGGAGGGGAGAGGTTGATTCAGGGGCTGTGACTGTAACTCACACCAACTGTTTAGATTGGCGTTGGCGTGTCCTAGGCATCCAGCCAAGTGTCCTGGGTAAACAAACCACAGCTTATCGCAACATGTAACCAAGCCAGCATAAGGCAGCGTCTTCTATTAACGCTGTGCCTTCGCCAACTTTTCCCACCTGCATAACTCTTTGTGGTTCCTATTTGAAAAACAAACATGTAAAAATAAAGAAAGGGAAGGGACGGGAAGAAGGAAGGAAGGGAAGGGAGAAATAGAGAGGAATGGAAAATAAAGGGAGAGAGAAAGGGAGAGGGAGGGGAGGTAAAGAGAGCAAGACGGAGGGAGGGAAGGAGGAAGGAAGGAAGGAAAACAAAAAGAGGAAGGAAAGGAGGGAGGGAAAAGGAGCAACAGAAAGAATGGAAGGAAGGAAGGGTGGAAGGGAGGGAGGAAGGAAGGAAAAGAGAGAGGGAAAAGGAGTAAGACACAGGAAGGGTGAGAGGGAGGAAGAAGGAAGGAAAAAGAAGGAAAGAGGGAAAAGGAGTAAGAGGAAGGGAAGGAGGGAAGGAGGAAGGAAGGAAAAGAAGGGAAGGAAAAGGAATAAGACAGGAAGGGTGGAAGGAGGGAGGGAGGGAAGGAGGAAGGAAAGGAAAAGGAGCAAGGGAGGAAAAAGGAGTAAGACAGGAAGGAAGGAAGGAAGGAAGGAAAGGAAGGAAGGAAGGAAGGGAAGGAAGGAAAGGAAAAGGAGCAAGGGAGGAAAAAGGAGTAAGACAGGAAGGAAGGAAGGAGAGGGAGGAAGGAAGGAAGGAAGGAAGGAAGGAAGGCTGTTTGATCAGAGCACTGCTGGTTAGGAGTCCCTTCAAACTGACCCCGTGTTTATCCCCCAAACTCCAGTTTCCCCAATAAACAGAAGTCTGCGGAACCGTCTCCCACCCTGATGAGCTCCTCCATAGGCAATAACCTGTCAGAACTGGACCGGCTCCTCCTGGAATTGAACGCTGTCCAACACAACCCCCCACCTGGCAGTCCCACAGGTATGAGGGGCTGGGCTCTAGGATCGGTGGGGGGCTGGGGAGGAAGGGGGGGCTGAGAGGAAAGGGGGGGAGGAGGAGAGCGGCAGCACAACCTGAACCTGGAATGGCTACACAGGGTAGTCCTCAACCTACGATCACAATGGACTCCAAAAATGTGAAGTGTGGAAATGTGGAACCTGCAAAATTATAGCACTGTAGCTTTTGCTTTGGTTAGGAAGAATAACAGAATAACCGAAGGGGCCTCGGAGGTCTTCTAGTCCAACCCCCTGCTCGAACAGGAGACCCTCTACCATTCCAGACAAGTGGCTGTCCAGTCTCTTCTTGAAAACCTCCAGCGATGGAGCACCCACAACTTCTGACAGCAAACCATTACACTGATTAGTTGTTAAACAAAAGGCCACTTTAAAAAAAAACATATTTCTGCCTTTTGGATGGGGTTTCTAAGTCCTGCCTGTGTTTTTTTGCTTGTCAGATGAGACCCCGGGAAGCCCCTCGCGGCCTGGTGGGACCGGCTCTCACTACAGCCTCCTGGAGAACACTACCTCTTTGACCGCACAGCCGACGGCTCCGGCGAAGGAAAAGCCCAAGTGGAACGGAGGGCCCGGGGTGGAAGAAGTGTGCCCCAGCGTGGAGAGCCTTCTGGATGAACTGGAGAGCTCTGTGCCCAGCCCAGTGTGAGTAGCCACCTGACTACTATCCCTCCAGCTAGGCTGTGGTGGTTTCTGGAGAGAGAGTGGAATTCGTGGTGTCAACCATTAGAACAGTGTTTCTCAACCTTGGCAACTCTAAGATGGGTGGATTTCAAGCCCCAGAATTCCCCTGTCAGCATGCTTTAAGATGAATGAAATTCAAGTCCCAGAATTCCCTGGCCAGGATGCTTTAAGATGGGTGGACTTCAATGCCCAGAATTCCCTAGCCACACGCTTTAAGATGGGTGGACTTCAAGTCCCAGAATTCCCTGGCCAGGATGCTTTAAGATGGACGAACTTCAACGCCCAGAATTCCCTAGCTACACGCTTTAAGATGGGTGGACTTCAAGTCCCAGAATTCCCCTGTCAGCATGCTTTAAGATGAATGAACTTCAACTCCCAGAATTCCCTGTCCAGGATGCTTTAAGATGGACGAACTTCAACGCCCAGAATTCCCTAGCTACATGCTTTAAGATGGGTGGACTTCAAGTCCCAGAGTTCCCTGGCCAGGATGCTTTAAGATGGGTGGACTTCAAGTCCCAGAATTCCCTAGCCACATGCTTTAAGATGAGTGGATTTCAATTCCCAGAGTTCCCGAAGGAATGCTTCTAAGTGGAGAACTACCTGTAATCTAGTTAATGAAGTTAATATAGTTAATGTACAAAAAGAATAAATTACCTTTATTTTTTAATATTTCTTATTATCTTGTGAGGGTCGTACTCCTAGCTGCCTATGGGCTGTGGGTTGGCCCTGCCTGCTCTACCTGGAAAGGCTAAGGCCACAGGGGGCTGGGATGGGGGGCAGGGAAGGGGTCTCTCTCTCTGTTCCTAGAAGCCCGTCTCAGATGACCCCTTCCGTCTCCTTTGCCTCCATTAGACCAGCTATTACTGTGAATCAGGGAGAGATGAACAGTCCCCAGAGGTTCATCTCCAGCCAGCAACAGACCCGCATCTCTGCCTCTTCAGCAACCAGAGAACTGGATGAGCTCATGGCTTCCCTTTCAGACTTCAAGGTGCCCCCTTGTTATCATTTGTCCCCCTTCCTCTTCTGGCCTAGGGATGATTGTCTCGGCACATCTTCGCCCTTAACCCCTTGTTCACAAATTGGCGTCAACCGAGATGTCTTGGGTTATGTGGGGCCCCTGGTACTCTCGGAGCTTGGCTGGTTTTCTTGCGGACGTTTCATTGCCCAACTAGGTGACATCATCAGTCCTGGAGGGAGTGGGGTTTGCAGATTGGAGGAAAGAGGAAGGAGGAGGACTGTGGGGTCCTTGGTGCTCTCTGAGCTTGCTTGTTTTCAGGCAGATGTTTCATTACTCAACTGGTTAACATCAGTGCTAGGAGTGGGGTTTGTGGGGTGGTGCTGCTGGTGGTGGTGGAGGAGGAAGAGGAGGAGGAGAAGGAGAAGGAGGAATCGTTGGTGCTCTCTGAGCTTGGCTGTTTTCTTGCGGACATTTCATGACCCAACTAGGTAACATCATCAGTACCAGTAGGGAGCATGATCTTTGGCTGCTGAATTCAGCCAAATTCTACGTGAACTTACACTCTGCATTTGCAACTCTTCTTCTCTGGAAGAAGCTCATGCCTTGCAAGTTAGAGCAGAGGTCCCCAACCTTTTGGGCACCAGGGACCGGTTCCGTGGAGAGAGGTTTTTCCATGGACTGGAGGGTGCGTGGTTGTGTGTGTTGCCTGCATCCCGTGGATGGGGCTTTGCTTGTTTGTGCCGACCGGTTGCTGGCATGCCGCGGCCCGATACTGGTCCACGGGTCTATTTTGGCATCATCTGATCCAGGGATCTCCAAATTTTGGCAACTTTAAGACTTGTGGACTTCAACTTCCAGAATTCCTCAGCCAAGCTGAGGGATTCTGGAAGTTGAAGTCCACAAGTCTTAAAAATTGCCAATCTTGGAGACCTGTGATCATTAGTGCATAAGAAGGAGAAGACGACCTGTTTTGTGATTGGGCTGCTATCAGGAATTATTAGATTTTTTTATGTCCTTTTTCCCTGGGTCTCCTTTGCCTTTAATTAACTTGAGTGGGTTTAATGCGGGGCCCTCTTTATTTTTCTGTCGCTTTTTGCTTTTTTCCCTTCTTCCTTCAATCCTGTTTCCATCTTTTCTCCCGTCTTCCTCTCTCTCTCTCTCTCTCTCCCCCCCTTCCTTCTTCCCACCTTCCTTTCTCTTTCAGACCAGTTCCACCATATCTTTAGCCTCTGAGCCTTCCCTGCTGCACTCTTCTGGACCACCTGGCCCAGCTCCATCCCACACGGTCCCTCCGCTGGCCTCAAAGCCACACAGGGCCAAATATGATGGGTGTGACCTGGGTTCTGAGGTCCCTCTTGAGCTGAAGGTCCTTCACATTGATGAGAAAAGCAGTGGTGTAGCGGTGGCCGCGATTCCAGAACCTTCTTCCACCACGTTGCATCGTCACCCTGCCGGAGCTTGGACAAAACCCCCCCTTGGTAAAGCTTCTGCCCCTCTCCCAAGTTCAGATGGGCCCAGCAAAACCACCCCTGAGAAGACACGCATCTCTTCTTCGGAGCCCGAGTCATTATTTATTTGTGGGGATGGCGCAGGAACTCCGAGTCAAAAACCCAGGAAACCAGAAGGACTTTGGAAGGAAAAACTCAACCGTGAAGTGAAGGATGACATTCCTTCGGTTTCGAGCAGGCTTTTGAAGCTGTCAGCTGCCCAAGAACAGGAAGAGAGGGGTCCCTTTCACCGCAAAGCTCCTTTCCTCAAGGAAAATGGAATGAGGACAATTGGTTACACCAGGCAGAGTCATTCCGAAACATCTCTATTGGCCCCAAGAACATCTGTCAAGAAGGACCAGGTTGGGCCACCCGACCTTTTTAACGTAGAAAGATGGGAGAGTTTCCCAGGCACCAAAAGTCAGCCAGGCTGGGCTGCGCCGCAGCAGGCCTCAAACCAGAGGGCCGAAATTCGAGATCCAGTGAGGGCAAACAGCTGTCCTGATGTTGCCGAGAGGGGATCCAGAAAGAACAGCCTTCCGAATGGGGTCGCGGCTACTCCAAAGGCTGCAGAACATGTCTGGGAAGAGGAACTGGACCGTATCACTGGTCCTGCAGTCCCTGTGGAGGAGAGGATGTCCACTTCAAGACAGGCAGGCATAAGAATGAATGGGGAGAGATGAGTGAGCTGGTGTCTCCCGATGGATGGAATGTCTCCATGCTGCTTCTTGTTGGGCTGCGCATGAAACGTGCTTTGGAGTTTGCCCCTGGATTTAGGAAGTCTGCATGCTTCTCCTAGATAGATACAACCAGCCGGTGGTGTAGGACGGTGTTTGGTGTTGCTCTTAATAAGTTTTGGGTTTTCGCTGGGCTCTCCGCTGAGCAGAGAAAGAGAGAATGCTCTCTTGGGATGCTCTTGTTGGAGAGAAATGGAGCCACCTTAGATAAGGATAGGGCTCACCTCCAGATAGGAATCGCCTTCTGTAGACCAGGGTTTCTCAACTTCAACCACTTTTAAGAGATATGGACTTCAAAGGCTTCAATTCTCCACCCATGCATCTTAAAAGTTGCGTAGGTTGAGAAACACAGTTGTGGATTGTGGTAGAAAGACATTGCCTGCCTAAGGTCAAACCACGGGAAATGTCTGTTCCTGAGGCTTATGGCTGTAAACCAGGAGTGTCCAACTTCTCAATTGATTTTGGTGGTTTTAAGGGTCTTTCTAAACCCCTCACCTAGTCTCTGCTGCTCCACTTTGGCCAAAGGAGCTGAATTTCCATGTTTAATAAAGGAGAATATTTGTAGCTCAGGGTTGACATGAGGGGTCCCTGGTGCTCTCTGAGCTTGCTTGTTTTCTTGCAGACGTTTCATTATCCAACTAGGTAACATTGTCAGTGTTAGAAGGGGATGGGATTTGCAGAAAGGAGGAGGAGGAGGAGGATTGTGGGGACCTGGGTGCTCCCTGAGCTTGCTTGTTTTCTTGCAAACGTTTCATTACCAAACTAGGTAACAACATCGATGCTAGTGAGAAGTGGGGTTTACTCTCAGTTTACGTTCTAGTGGCTTGACTGTCAGTGTTAGTGGCGGTGGTCTTCACCACAGCCAAAGAATCTCTTTAAGAACACTGACAGGCAAGCCAGCAGAATGTAAACGGAGAGCAAACCCCACTCCTTACTAGCACTGATGTTGCTACCTACTTGGGTAATGAAATGTCTGCAAGGAAACAAGCTCAGAGCGTACCCAGGACCCCTCATCTTCGCGTTTGGATGAGGTGGCTGCAGTTGGAGAGCTTTCCTAATGGTGGATTGGCTGCTGATGGCCGTGCCAAAAAGACTGTCCTCCCGTTGTGGAAGGAGGTCATTCCTGCTTTCCCGGCTTGTGACCACTAACCCCGGTGAATGCAAAGACCTTGCATCCTGTGCCGTCCAGTTCAAGGGGAAGCTCGCTCAACCCGAACGTTTTCCTCCCCTTAAGATCCAATCTGTGATCAGGAAAACCAGAGAGATCTCCAACGTGCATCCCATGTGCCGCGATCTCTCGCCGAGACGCAAGCTGGGCCCGGTCATCTTCCATAAAAGCGTCTCCCAAGACCGCCTGATCGAGGAACTTCAGGACAGGTTGGGCATCAGCAAAGCCGAAGAGGAAGATTGGCAACGAAGGCCCGACGACTGGTTGACTGAGGGGGTCATCATCACCTCCAGGCCTCAAAAGAAGGAGAAGGATGGTAGTCAACGAATTGAAAAGGTAGCCGGGGAGCTCTGAAGGAGTCTTCCAGTCGATAGGAGGAACATAGTTGTGGAGTGTTGGTTGCAGAGTCTCTCTTGATAAATCCAGAGAGAGCATTTCCATGGCTGATGGCAGATGGATCTCCTCTCTTCTTGGTTAGGCCTATAGCAGATGACACCAAGATCGTTTCTTAAGCTTCACCCTTCAGGTTTTGCCCATTAAGAGTCTTGCCGGCCGATTTGAAAATTAGGAATGGGCAGACAGCAGAGGTCCTTCCCTTGAGGGCCAAGATAGAGCAGAGGAACGTTGTGAGGCACCTTCTGAATTGAGAGAAAAGCAGGTGCTTCCTTGATTGCAGGTCAAAAAAAAAGACATCCCTCTCTTGTAAATTGTGGGCCTATTCTCCGAAGTATATTTGGAGAATATATACCTCTTCTCCAAAGCACCAGAAGGCAGGACAAGAAGCAACGGATGGAAACTCAGCAAGGAGAGAACCAGCCTAGAACTAAGGAGGAATTTCCTGACAGTGAGAACAATTAACCGGTGGAACGGCTTGCCTCCAGAAGTTGTGGGTGCTCCATCACTGGAGGTTTTTTAAAGAAGAGATTGGTCTGAAATGGTTTAGGGTTTCCTGCTTGAGAGGGAGTCAGACTAGAAGACTTCCAAGGTTCCTTCCAACTCTTGTTATTATTATTTTTTATGGGCCTTAATATCCTGCTGGAGCCCAGAAAAGCAGGTTCAAGATAAGCTTGTTTTCCTGGTTGATCACTAGGAAGTAAGAGAGATGGGAAACGTTCATTCTGCTCTCGAACTGCTAATTCCCATCAGTTGAAGTTCACCACACTGTGGCTTAGTTATTTGGCTCAAACTCCGTACTCCTCTGGACTGTTTTCATCTCTGATTGGTTTGGGGTTCCCCACAGGGGCCAGTCGTGGGTCAGTTCCTTAGAAATTGGAAGTTGTAGAGGGAGGCCTCCTGGATTTTTCCAAGCAAGACCTTGGACCACCGTTTTCTTGGATGGGATGCTTAGCATCCTTAGATGGCTTTTGAAGCCCCCTTCCATCCAGTTGGGGGCAGAAGGAACTCAACAGATGAAAGCCTACAAAGATGCAGGCTTTGCGTTTCTACTTGGAAGTGCCCCTAGTTGTTGTTATTCTGTTTTTGCTGCTGTTGTGTTCCGATGGAAGCTTTGTGTTCTTCAGGAAGGTGAGGTAGGGGTACGGTTACATTTCTCCAACCCTTCACTTTCCAAAGAGGGTAGACCTCAACTCTCAGACTCCCCCAGCCTGCATGTCCACTGGTGAGACTTCTGGAGTTGACCTCCACCCTTTGAGAAGTGCCCGGGTTGGAGAAGGTTGACCTCCATGATCTTCTTCTGGTGCCTTCCAAGTATTTCTGTCTTTGGACTGTTCATGTTTCTTCCTGCTTTTTTCCCCTCAGGTGATCATTCCTGCTATGTCACCCCTTCCTCTGAGAAGAACCGTCTCTGTCCCACCTTCTCCTCCACCGCAGCTTCCCAAAGATGTCTCCCAGGCCGCTTCTGTCAAAGCCACTCTGGGCTCTTCTCTCTCATCTGCTCCTCCTCCACCACCACCACCACCTCCCCTGGCCTTGCCCGCATCGCCACATATCCCTCAGCTGCGCTTTGTGCCATCCGTCCCGTGGGAAATGCTGTTGGAAGAAGTTTCCCTCGAGCAGACACCGATTCCCACCCAGCCCACCGGAGAGGCCCCTTCCTCCAAAACCGTGGTGTCGGTTAGCTGTCAAACAGAGGAGGCTTCCTTCTCTCCACCGCAGCAGGCACGATCTCTCTCTGATGTTCTCCTGCTTCATGAAAGTAAAGTTTTCGCCGATCGTAACTAAGCCTGGGTAAATCCCAGGATTCCCTGACCTGGTGTCCTTCAGATGTATGGGCTTCAGCTCCCAGAAGCCTCTACAATGGCAACATGGGCTGAGGAACTCTGGGAACTGGAATGGATACATCCAGAGTGTGTCTTGTTGAGGGAGGCTGTAGGCTTAAATCTGAAGCTCCAGGAGGAGAAAATATGTTCCATGCATTAGGTGGGGCACAGCCTAGAATCCTGTAACCTGACCAGAATAGTTGGCCCAAGAATTAATGAAAATGTTGCATAGTATAGAGAGGATCATTCATTCATTCATTCATTCATTCATTCATTCATTCATTCATTCATTCATTCATTCATTCATGTATGTCTGTCAGTCTGTCAGTCAGTCAGTCAGTCACAATAGCTGCCCATCTCCGTCAACAACTAAGAAAATACGTCTTTAAATTAGGCAGGGAATCCAGAAGTTTCTTAAAATTCCACAGTCCAGTCAGCCTTCTTAAACGGTTACAGCCTGCCCAGCTCATTCTTGAAATTCTACTTTTCAGGTCCTTCCTATTTCATCTTTGGACCCCGTCCTTGCTACTCGCCCACCTACTCCTGAGAAGGCAGGACTTTTGCTTTTCATTCCTGCCTCAGCATGTTGAGTGGAAAAATATTTCTTTGACAAAAGTGTGGGCCCTGCATGGAGTTTGCAAGTGGTTGGTAGAAATGGGAGTTTGCTGGGTTTTCCTAAGGCTCGCCGGTCTGCTTCGTTGCAAGCTTAAAAGAAAACGGTGGTCCGCTTTTTAAAAACTAGCATGCATTTTGCAAGTCTGCTGGCATGGCCATCTCGAGGAGGTGGAGAAATTTGGGGCTGGAGAAAGAGAAGGCCATGGACATTCAGCAACTGAGCCAGTAAAATTGCTAGTCCCCTGTGAGAAGTGAATTATAAATTACTATAAAAGTTACTCTCGGCCTATGAAAGTTACTAGGAGCCGTGATGGCGCAGTGGTAAGAATGGACCACCTGTATTCCAACTCTTTATTACAAAAATCGAATTTTTTACAATGAAGTTTAAAAGGGTCCCTTTCTCTAGCCTCAGCCTCGTTCAGAATTGCTGCGTTGCGTTTTGGGGAGTGGACGAGTGGAAGCGCTGAGGAGGGTCCTGCGGTGTGGAAGTGGCTCTGAACGTCGTCTGTGCTTGCAAAATGTGTGGGTCCTTTTCTTAGGGAGACCATGGTGACACAGGTTTTGACAACCCCCCCCCCCTTCTGTCTATATGCGAGCTTCTGCCGTTGCACCAAGGAATCCCCGTGTGGAAACTCAAAAGGGCCTGTTGACATTCCAACGGCTAGAAGGACACCGTTGTGTTTCGTATCTCACCGTTCTCCGCTTGGCTCTCTCTCTCTTTAGTTTATGTCCCAGGGAAAGGGGGCTGGCAGCTACCCATCAACAACCCCTCCCAAGCCTGGCAGCCAGTTGGACAGCATGCTCGGAAGCCTCCAGTCTGACCTGCACAAACTTGGGGTAGCAACGGTCGCCAAAGGTGTGTGCGGAGCCTGCAAGAAGCCAATTGCCGGGCAGGTGAGCCTCGACCTCAGCTCTATCATTTGGGCTTGTGGTGAAGGACTAGAATCCAGGCGTCGGTGAGTTCTAGTCCTGCCTTAGGCATGAAAGCCGCCTGGGTGACTGTGGGCCCATCGCGAGGATACGGTGAGTTTTAGTTTCACTTTAGCCAGGAAAGCCAGCTGGGTGACTTTGGATCGATCACCAGGAGATTGTGAATTGTAGTCCTGCTTTAGGGCATGAAAGCCAGCTGGGTGACTTTGGATCGATCACCAGGAGATTGTGAATTGTAGTCCTGCTTTAGGGCGTGAAAGCCGCCTGGGTGACTATGAGCCAATCACCAGGAGATGGCGACTTCTAGTTCCACCTTAGGCCTGAAAGCTGTCTGGGTGACTCTTCTTTGTCTTCTCCCTCCCTAGGTTGTCACAGCCATGGGGAAGACCTGGCACCCCGAGCACTTTGTTTGCACCCATTGCCAGGAGGAAATTGGCTCCCGGAATTTCTTTGAGCGTGACAGCCAGCCTTACTGCGAGAGGGATTATCACAACCTCTTTTCGCCTCGCTGTTACTACTGCAACGGCCCCATCCTGGATGTAAGTCCCTGATTTTTTTTATTATCTTCCTTTTCTATTAACTCAGTTTTTCCCCCTAATCTGTTCCCTCTAGAGATCCTAATTTCCCATCATCCCTCAACATGGACCAGGCTGGATAGTGTCCAGTTAGTCCTTGACTTACAATTCATTTACTGACCATTCGCAGTTAACTACGGCCATGAAAAATGTTGCTAATGGCCGTTTTTCACACTTACGGCCGTTTCAGCATCCCCGCGGTCAGGTGATCAAAATTCAGACTTTGGCAACTGACTATTTATGACGGCCGTAGTGGCCTGGGTTCAAGTGATCCCCTTTTGCGACCTTCTGACAAGCAAAGTCAAACAGGGAAGCCAGTTTAAACTTAACAAGCATCTTACTAACTTAACAATGGCAGCGATTCACTTAACAACCGTGGCAAGAAAGGTCATAAAATGGGACAAAATTCACCTCACATCTGTCTCGCTTTATGCTCAGAAAAGTGTGGGCTCAGTTGTGTGGTCGTAAATCGAGGACGACCTGTAATTCCCCTCACTGTTCATCAGGCTGGACTAGTGAATTATACCAGTGGAATTCCACCCTCTCTGAATATTGAGCGGGCTGGATGGGGAACGATGGGCTGCTTCATCGTTTGTGGTTTCTCCTTCTCCTCAGAAAGTGGTGACGGCCTTGGACAGAACATGGCACCCAGAACACTTCTTCTGCGCACAGTGTGGGGCGTTCTTTGGCCCTGAAGGTAAGTAGGGCTCTCCTGTGGATGATCTGACGGGTCTGCATGTAGCCGATGGCCAAAATGTGTACACTTTCCCTCAAGAATTGTGGATTGTGGGTCCTTGGTATTCTCTGAGTTTGGTTGTTTTCTTGCAGATGTTTCATTACCCAGCTAGGTAACATCATCAGTGCTAGAAGGGAGGGGGGTTTGTGGAGAGGAGGAGGAGAAGGAGGAGGAGGAGGAGGAGGAGGATTATTGTGGGTTCATTGTGTTCTCTAAGTTTGATTGTTTTCTTGCAGACATTTCATTACCCAGCTAGGTAACATCATCAGTCCTAGAAAGGAAAGAGGTTTGCTCTCAGTTTACATTGGGCTATTTATATATTATAGTTTATATAAATTTATACATTATAGTTTATATAAATTTATATATTATATATTATATTTATATATTATAATATAAATATTATCAATATTTAGGTTTATATTTGCATTATATCTCAGTGGGCCGTTTACTGTTCACTTGCTGGCAGCTCTTTCACTGAGGCGTCGTTTACTTCTTGATGGCTGCTCTGACGTTATTATATGAAACTGTGTATACACCATAGATTGTTCTGCCCTTCCGATGGGTTAACCAGGTTTCTGTTCCGCGTGGCTTCTAGGCTTCCACGAGAAGGACGGCAAAGCCTATTGCCGCAAAGATTACTTCGATATGTTTGCTCCCAAATGTGGCGGATGTGCCCGGGCCATCCTGGAAAACTATATCTCGGCCTTGAACACCCTGTGGCACCCCGAGTGTTTCGTTTGCCGGGTAGGAGACCCCGCCATTCCTTTCTTTCCCTCGTAACATTTCCAACATTTTTTAAGGAAACGGTTTCTCCGGTTTAACAACTGAGAGACCAAAGGAACACAGGCAGTCCTCGACTTAACAGCAGTTTGTTTAGTGACCGTTCAAAGTTACAGCGGCACTGAAAAAAGGGACTTGTGACCGTTTTTCACACTTTCCGACCGTTGCAGCCATCCCCAGGGTCACGTGATCAAAATTCAGACGCGTGGCAACTGACTCGTATCTATGACGGTTGCACGGTTCCGGCCTCATGTGGTCCCTTTTTGTGACCTTCTGTCAAGCTGAGTCAATGGGGAAGCTGGATTCGCTTAATAACCGAGTTAGTAACTTAAGAACTGCAGTGATCCACTTAACAATTGTGGCAAGAAAGGTCGTAAAATGGGGAAAAGCCCTGGTGGCGCAGTGGTTAGAAGGCAGTACTGCAGGCCAACACACTACTCACTCCAGAAGCGGGATATAAGTCTTAAGTGCTATTGGTAAGTGGGAAGGGAAGGGAAGGGAAGGGAAGGGAAGGGAAGGGAAGGAAGGAAGAAAGGAAGGAAGGAAGGAAGGAAGGAAGGAAGGAAGGAAGGAAGGAAGGAAGGAAGGAAGGAAGGAAGGACTGTAATGGTGCAGTGGTTAGAAGGCAGTACTGCAGGCTAACTCACTACTCATTCCAGAAGCGGGATATAAGTCTTAAGTGCTATTGGTAAGTGGGAAGGGAAGGGAAGGGAGGAAGGAAGGAAGGACTGTAGTGGTTAGAATGCAGTATTGCAGGCTAACTCTGCCCACCACCAGCAGTTCGATCCTGACTGGCTCAAGGTTGACTCAGCCTTTCCATCCTTCCAAGGTCGGTAAAATGAGGACCCAGATTGTTGGGGGCAAGAGGCTGACTCTATAAACCGCTTGGATAGGGCTGTAAAGCACTGTGGAGCGGTATATAAGTCTTAAGTGCTATTGCTATTAACAAATGTCTCGCTTACCAATGCAAATGCTGAGCTCAGTTGCGGCTGTAAGTCAAGAATTCCCTCTTAACGTATTTTATACGTGGCTCAAGGCAGCTCCTCTTCGCTCAATGCGGCAATTGTGCTTGTAAGCCGAGGACTGATTGTTTTCCTTGCCTGACAGGAATGCTTCACCCCGTTCATCAACGGCAGCTTCTTCGAACATGACGGTCAGCCCTACTGCGAAGTGCATTACCACGAACGCCGGGGCTCGCTCTGCTCCGGATGCCAAAAGCCCATCACAGGCCGCTGCATCACCGCGATGGCCAAGAAATTTCACCCGGAACACTTCGTGTGTGCCTTCTGCCTCAAGCAACTCAACAAGGGGACCTTCAAAGAGCAGAACGACAAGCCTTACTGTCAGAACTGCTTCCTGAAACTCTTCTCCTAAAGCTCAGCCTGTCCTTTGTGGTATCTCCTGCCAGGAAACCCCTTGCCTTGTTGCGTATCGTCCCGCGTTCAGCAACTTGAGCGGGTTGATGTAGGAGATGAGGAGGAAGAGGGTTCGTGTGTGTGTGTGTGTGTGTGTGTGGATGTGAATGAGATGCTCACAGCTGCTCTGGGAGGGGGGGAAGATCCTTAGAAAGAGACCTAAGGGCAGGGGTCTTCAAACCTGGCCCTTTGATGACTCGTGGACTTCAACTCCCAGAATTCCTCAGCCAGCCGTGCTGAGGGGAAAGGGAGAGGTTTCCATGCTGAGCCATGCTGGCTGAGGAATTCTGGGAGTTGAAGTCCACAAGTCATAAAAGGGCCAGGTTTGAAGACCCCTGCCTAAGGGAGTAGGGAAAGCTGGGTCTTCTCCAACCTATCCTCCGTTGAAGAACAGGGGAACTACACCACCCAGAATTCTGAGCCAGCTTTGCTGAGGGATTTTGGGAGCTCTGGTTCGGAGTCGTTTGGATGCTAAGGTGCCAAGGTTTGGAAGAGGTCACGTCCAAAGAGATATTTGAGGAGGAAGAGGGTCTTCATGACATCTGAGAGCCACGAAGGACGTTGGGGTGGGTTTGGTGGACAGTGGCTAGGAGACAAGCAGGACGGATTTCGGCATGGGGGAAAGGAAGGCGGAAAGCTGGAACCTCCAACTTGGCAACGTTAATAAGCTTTCTGGACTTTTCACTCCCACCATTCTCCAGCCAGCCGTGGGGAATTCTGGGAGCTGAAGTCCACAAATCCTAAAGTTGCCAAGTTTGGAGACCCCCGGTAGAGTGTGGTGTTTGGAGGACAACTGATTGTACAAGATTTCTACAATCTCCTGGTCTTCGTTCTGATTGTAAGGTGAGGTCTACCAGATTTTGTGGTGGTGGAAGTGTAAAAACCACAACTTTTGACTTTTTTTTTTTTGCCTCTTGATTCTTCTCCAGAACCATCTCTTGTGCCTGTGTGTAAGATTCTCCTCAGAGATGACCTTCTGAGCAATAATAACTTTTTCTATCGACTTAGCAATTTTTATAAACCCTTTGGCCTTTTTCCCCTTCTGGAGTGTTTTGATTGTGAGAAACAGTCTTTTTGCTATTAAGCTGAATGCTGTGTGTTTGGGTGAGGAATGTTGCGGTTTTTTTTACACTGGGTCTCGAATGCATAACAAAAAAAAAAAAATAGCTTTTAAATCTCTTATATGGAAATTTTAGTTTTATGAACATTTTTCGACAGATGCTTTTTAAGTATCTGATTTTTTTCCGGGCAGGACCCTAAGCTGTGTTGGTTCCTGTCTTTATGAGCCTTGATGCTTTCTTAAAACCAACTATTAATTATATATAAATATATATATATATATATAAATCCTTTTTTAAACTGGAGGAGTGGAATCTGTTAGGAGTGTATGTATATTTTCCTTTCCCCCCCCCCCTCTATTTTTGCTTATTAAGTAGTTTTGTAAGGATCAGGATTCAACTGGAACGGATTTTGTAAAAGGAAAACTTTTATACAAAGACGAGAGAAAGACGAATCTGTCTTGCTTTCTCCTGGATTTTTCAAAGAGCCTTAAGTTAACTTCAAAAGCACACGTGATAAACTATTTTGCTTTTAAGTTCCATTGCCTTGTTTCAGATGTTGCTCTTGGAGTGTGGCTTGCCACATAAATTTCACCCTTTGGTGGCTAGAGTTTTTTCATTTCTTTTGCCCACTGGCTTGGGGTCCCAGGCTGATGGAGGCAAGCTAGGAGAAGCAACAATCTGGACTGCTTGGGGTCTCCTTCTGGGATCAAACTGGAGATGTCCTCTCCAACCTTTTGTGGAAATCGGTTGCTCCTTGGAGACATGTCCTGCCCAATGCATTTTTGCCCAGACTCTCCGAGCATTTTTTTTTTAAGGGAGAGGTTTTTCAAAGCCTGAGAGGCAGTGCGGTATTCAGTGGTTAAGATGCTGGGTTTTTCAGCTGGAAAGCTGGCAGCCCAGGTTCGAGACCCAGTATCACGCGACTGGGTGAGCTCCCGTCCTCAGCTCAGCTCCTGCCCACCTGGCAGTTCGAAAGCATGCGAGTGCGAGTAGATAAATAGGTACCGCTTCGGTGCGAAGGGTAACCAGGCTCCGTGACATCACGCTGGCCACATGGCCGGGGGAATGTGGGCCTTGAAACGGAGATGAGCAGCGCCCCCTAGAGTCGGCAACGACTAGCAGAGTAAAATCCGCCGGGACTCCTGTGTCTTTATTTTTCTCAAAGCCTGAACATCCTGGCGGTTTGATCTGGCTTTCAACATGAGAAGGCCCATCGAATGATTTGATCGGCTGTCTGCGTTAGGACAAAAATGTGCCTTTTTCTCTCGTTTTCTGTGCTTTTTTTTTTTTTAAAAAAAATCCCCATCTTTTGTGGGGGGAATGGACTGTCCTCTGCTACTGTAGCTTTTGGCATTATAGGCAGTTAAAAAAAAAAATCCTGTGCTTCACGCTCTTTTTTTTTTTTTTTTTTAAACATAACTCTTTAAGTGCCTTAAAATGAAGTGGGTCTTGATGAAAACTTCAGCTGTTCTGCTCAGGAGGAGAAGGGGAGGTTTTCCTGTGGAATTATATTTCTCTCTCTCTCTCCCCTCCCCCCTCTCCATTTTCTGTATTCCTTTTGCAATGTGTTGTCCCCCTTCTTAAAAGTCCCTGTGATGATGCTAATAAAGATTTGGAGACGGACCCGGGTGTCATTTGTGGCTTAGGCTGTGCTTGCTGATCACAAGTCAGCCCAATCTGGAAAAGAATCATTTCTCATTTGAGCAGCACCTTCAGCCAGGGTTGCCTTGCCTTTGACCAGAATAACAGGATGGGAAGGGACCTTGGAGGTCTTCTAGTCCAACCCTCTGCTCCAGTAGACCGTTTCAGACAAGTGGCTGTCCAGTCTCTCCATTGAAAATTTCCAGTGATGGAGAGAAGGAAAGCCGTTCTACTGATTAATTGTTTTCACTGCCAGGAAATTTTTCCTTACTTCTAGATGTCTATGGAGATTCTCAGTCATCCAGGTCATGGTTGTCCCAAACGTGCTTTTTCCATTCCCCACCATCCGGTCAGAGCTGAAGAAGCTTCTTGGATGAGAAGCGAAACGTCTTTAAAGAAAAACAAGAAAGTCCAGTTGCCTCCTGAAAAAAAGCACCTTTGGTCCTTACTTCTAGGTTGCATCTCTCTTGAATGACCTTCCATGAAAGGGGTGACACGTTACTTCTTGTGTTACGCTTTGGAGAATAGCTTGATCGTCTCTTCTCTCTTGACAGCCCCTCAAATATTGAAAGACTGGTATCGTGTCAGCCCTAGACCTTCTCATTGTTAGACAAATCACTAGACATACCCAGTTTCCGCAACGATTCTTTGTATGTTTTATCCTCCAGTCCCCTCATCATTTTTATTGCTGTTCTCTGCACTTTTTCTAGAGTTTCAACATCTTTTTTACATTTTAGTGACCAAAACTGGATGCAGTTTCCCAAGTATGGTTTTACCACTGCAGCATAAAGCGGTACTTCATATGATCTAGGGACTAGTAGAATGCTAAAAAGAATTTTACAAGTAAACCACTGGCTGAAAGGAGTTTAAGTCCACACATCTTAAAAGTTGCCAAGTTTTGAAGAACACTGAGGTAGATGTTTATGGAGATTCTCAGTCATCCAGGTCATGGCAGTCCCAAAGGTGCTTTTTTTCAAAAGGCAACTGGACTTTTGGTTTTTCCTTGACGTTTCGCTTCTCATCCAAGAAGCTTCTTTAGTTCTGGAGAAGCTTCCTGGATGAGAAGTGTCTTCCTAGAAAAAAGTCCAGTTGGTTCTTGAAAAAAGCTCCTTTGGGACTGACCTAGATGACCCCTAGTTGAATCTGCCACCATCTCTAGCTTCACCTGGTGCTTCATCCCTAGGACGTTTTTATTTATTGTTGATCTGCTCAATTTATTTGCATCCCATCTCGCTGTGGGTTTAGGAGGGCAGCTCCGCTCTTCTAGGTGGAGAAAAAAAAACCCCCAGCTCTTCCAACGAAAATAAAACTTTGGAATAATAAATCATAATAATATAATAATAATAATAAACTTTTCCAAGCTGCTCAAGGACGGATCAGCTGTATTTACATCGGCGAACCTTTCCTTTGAGTGACCGTCCCAACCAGCCTATCAGACCCGAGGGGTGGACCTTACCCTGCTTCTCCTCTCTGCTCCTCCTCCTCCTCCACGGCTCGCCCAATCCGTCGCGAAAAAGGCGGGGCCCTGCAGAGGCCGCCCGCTGATTGGTCGCGGCGTCCTGGGTATAAAAGCGGGCGGCGGGACCAACGCCACTCCTTTTCTTCCACGGAGGCCTCGTGAGGTAGGTCGGCGCTGCAGGCCGCGCGGGAGGCTGGGCGGCTTCGCGGCCTACCTCGGCCGGCCCTGATTTCCCTTCTTTCTCATTCCCTCTCCAGAGAACGCCGCTTGTCTTTAAACCGCCGCCCCGCCGCGCGATCCTTGGGTCACCGCGATGCCCAGGGAAGACCGAGCCACGTGGAAGTCCAACTACTTCCTCAAGATCATCGTAAGTCGTCGGGGCGGGGGCGCTCCTGAGCATGTGCAGAGCGCCTGGCTGCGGCGGGGACAACTAGGTCTTGGGGGCCCCTCCATTATTTCCTAATAACCAGCCAACAGGGGGAAAAACTTATTAAAGAGATGGGAATATTTGTAGCTCAGGGTTCAAGAAAGAAATCAAGAAATAAAAGGGTACATAGATAAAAGGGTATATGTAAAATAAATAAAATGACATACACACATATATGGTATATATAAACAATAAAATGGTATAAATAAAAATAAAACGACACGCATATATATAGTATATATAAACAATAAAATGGTGTATTTAAAAAATAAAAAATAAAATGATACACGCACATACATATATGGTATATAAGCCAAGAAATGAAATGGCATATATAAATAATCGTAAAATGATCTATGTATAGATAAAATGGTATATATAAACCAAAAAATAAAATGGTGTATAGTAACGGTAATAATATAATGGTACATTGTGGATTATCCATTAGGCCATATCAGATGCAAAGGATAAAATACAGAACTGTATTGGGACTCTTACGTTAGGAAAGAGTAAAAAAAAAAAAATGAATACAGGAAAATGCAACATGTATTTTGGGGGCATCTCTACCATTGACCCCAGTCAGATCCAGATAGGCAATTCTCTAAAAGGAGATATCTGCGGAGAACAGAATTGATCTTACAACTTAATGACATATATTGTGACATATCAAAAGGTGGTAGAAAGAAGTAATGTGGCTAAAATGTTGTGGAAAGGCAGGGAATGGAGACACACACACACACCCTCATCAAAGACATAGGAAACGTAACTTGTTTATTGTTCTGTTCACCAGATGAGTAATTGAAATTAATGGGGGGAAAAAGGGCTGGAAAATTGGGTAGTAAAAAGTGTGAATGTAGCCGGTAACTATCTAAGGGGGAAAAAAAATGTTTGTTTTTAAATGATGTGATCCAATTTCCCCCTTTTTCCTGATCTGGAATAATGTCATTACACCCTTCTCCCTCCAAGAATAAAACAGATCGAAGAGATTTGGAGATGTTGGGTCCCTTGAAGTCTGCCTGCTTGTTTGAAGAACGGCAACCAAACCATTGTTTTTGTTCCTTCGTTTAGCAACTCCTGGACGATTATCCAAAATGTTTCATCGTGGGAGCAGACAACGTCGGCTCCAAGCAGATGCAGCAGATCCGGATGTCCCTGCGCGGGAAGGCCGTTGTCCTCATGGGAAAGAACACCATGATGCGTAAGGCCATCCGGGGCCATCTGGAAAACAACCCTGCTCTGGAAAAGTTAGTATCCCAAAACTTCGGGGGCTCTCCCAATCTTTTAGAGCAGTGTTTCTCAACCTTTTCTTCACCCCTTTTAAATACCTTTTGTGGCCATGGAACCCCAAGGCTTAGCTCAAGATTTAAACTGCATCGAGTCTTTGCGGCACCCTTATGATGACATCGCACACACACACACACCGCGGAGTCCGTGGATCACCGTTTTAGAGAAATCCTCCTCCTTGTGTCGGAGAATAAAGAGTTGGTGGTTGACAGGCCCCCATCAGCTCTTAAGCTTTCTTTTTCTAAAATAAAAACACCACAAGCCTGGAAAAAAAGTTTAAAAGACAAGATGCCAGGAGATTTGATTCTAGTCTGCCCTAGGCATGTAAGCCGGCTGGGTGGCTTTGAACTATCTCACAGGGTTGTGGAAAAAATAAAGAGGAGGGAGTATTAGGTATGTTTGTGGAATTAAAAAAAAAAAATTCCCATTAACTTTCTGCTCACAAAGCAGTTTTGGACGGTGTGCGGTTCGGTCCAGATATAAACTTGATTTCTCTTATAATTCTGGGTTTCAGTTCTATGGAACGCCACCAACCCAGACCATTTCAGTCAGCCTGTATTGCCAGCTTTTGTTGACTTCATGACATCTTTTATTGCAAAACAAGAATTTAGCAACAGACCTGCCTTCCTTTTGATTCTGGTCTGTTAACCAAACGAGATTGCCTTTCTGAGCTAGTCAATCAGTCCAAAATTAGCTTTCTCTGTTCCGCAAGTTGCTAGCGCACATTATTCTTTTAAAGGTGCTTGTTGGAACGATGACAAAATAACACTGGCTGTATTTTTTAGGCTGCTGCCTCATATCCGTGGAAATGTGGGCTTTGTGTTCACCAAGGAGGATCTGACAGAAATCAGGGATATGCTGCTTGCCAACAAGGTAAATGGAAACGGAGTACACAGGAAAGCGACTTGGGGAATGCTGGGAGTTGTAGTCTATGCATCTTGAAGTTCCCAAGGTTGAGAAATGCTACTTAAGAACATGCCCAAAACATCTGTTTATTGCCAAGGGTCTGAATTTTGATCACGTGACCGTGGGAATGTGTATTTTAACGATCATAAGCTACAATTTCAATACTGTTGTAACTTCAAATGGAGACTAAACAAATGATTGTAAGTCAAAGATTCATAAATCACTGTTAGAACCAGGTGGGGGATCCAGATATCCAAGCTAGCAGCAGTGAAAACCCAGTTACAGGTGGATTTGGCATTTACTACTCCAGTTGTCCTGTCACTGGGGACAGATGCTCCATTTGTCAATGCAGTGCCCATGTTATGCTACTCAAAATAAAGATTCTTTAAGGTAAACAATGCCTTTGAAGAGTTTCATTGTTGGAACCATGACACCATTTTCTTTGTGGGTGTAAAAATCGGTTAAGCTTTTCTTGGTGTAGCCGAGCTAAGGATGGATGAATATTTGTGGATTCCTTTTTCTCTCTCTAGGTACCAGCTGCTGCCCGGGCTGGAGCAATTGCTCCCTGTGATGTCATTGTGCCAGCTCAAAACACTGGCCTGGGTCCTGAGAAGACTTCCTTTTTCCAGGCTTTGGGCATCACCACCAAAATCTCCAGAGGCACGATTGAAATCTTGGTGAGTCCCGAATTGACACCTGTTGGGTGTACGATAGACTATGGAGAGCCCCAGTTTTGCTAGAAATCGAGAGACCATATAATCTTAAAAACAGGAAAACACTATATGAAAGTTAAAATTTTAAAAAAGGTCCAAGCACAGTTGAAACGATATTGATGGAAAGGCGAAGGGGGGAGGGCTTTTCAAGCTGCTAACCAGCCCCACAACTGCGTGGTTGTCTGAACTGTTAAAAGAGAGGCTGCAGAACCATAGTAGGACATATATGCTCCATAACACGTTAAGAATGATGCGGCTTGGCGAAATTGTGCCGTCTTTTTCTGATCCTTCCCTCCTTTTCTCGCTTCTTAGAGCGACGTGCAGCTGATCAGAACTGGAGACAAAGTGGGCGCCAGCGAAGCCACTCTGCTGAACATGTTGAATATCTCGCCTTTCTCCTTCGGGCTCATCATCCAGCAAGTGTTTGATAATGGCAGCATTTACAACCCGGAAGTTTTGGATATCACTGAGGAAACGTTGCACAAGCGTTTTCTGGAAGTAAGCGAGGCTCCCCGACTTCACGATGGCGTGTGGGACTCTCGTGAAGGCTGAGAAGAAAGAAAGGAAAGAGGAGCGAGCAGGGTGGTGGAGAGAACTTTAGCGGGAGTTTCAATGCTTGTTTAAAACCTTTTTTCTTAATTTGCAAATGCATGGAGTTCCAAGATGATGGGGTGAATGTTATCTAAGCTGGGGGGGGGGGGGGGCTCCTCCCACCCGGATGTCCATTTCAATATCAAAATATCCCATAGAAGAGAATATTAGCAGCTCAGGATTGAACTGTGGACTCTGAGCTCTTGCAGGCGTTTCATTACCAAGCTAGGTAACGTCATCAGGGCTACCACCAGCAGTGATGTTGTTACCTAGTTTGGTAATGAAACGTCTCCCAAGAAAACCACACCCAGCTCAGAGAGCAGAAGCTGCTGAATGGGATTTGGAACCTGTGTCCTCTTGTCCCTTGTAGGGCGTTCGTAACGTAGCCAGCGTTTGCCTGCAGATCGGCTATCCTACTGTTGCTTCTATACCCCACTCCATCATCAACGGGTACAAGCGAGTCCTGGCTGTGGCTGTGGAGACAAACTACTCCTTCCCACTAGCTGAAAAGGTCAGTTGTTCCAGGGGGTCTTTGTGACTTCAATGTTTGGAGTCTTCTTGGTTGGCAGATCTGAGTTTTTAGAACCTCAAACCCCCAGGCGCTTATCCTGGAACAAGATTTGTACACACCCTATTGAAAACCAAAACCAAGCACCAACGGCGGTGAGAACTGAGGAATTGAAGCCTGTCTCTCAAGACAATATCTGTACTTGGGTTATCCTTTGTAGACAAATGTATTATACTTTGGCAAATAAGATTCTCTGTGCTCTTGCTGCCAAACCCCAGAGGAGCAGTTGTCTTTTTGCAGTTATAAAGACTAGGAGGCCTCTAGATCAGTGTTTTTCAACCATGGCAACTTCATAAGTGTGTGGACTTCAGTTCCCAAGGTTCCCTAGCCAGCAGGTTGAGAAACACTGCTCTACAGGTAGCCTTTGACCTGCAATTGGTTGCTTAGCAATCAAAGTTAACAATGGATCCCAAAAAAGGGGCTTACGACCTGGATTTAAAATTCTGATGTCCCCTCCTTCTGTGGTTACGTGGCCCCCATTTTGGGCACTTAGCCTGCATTTGTGGCCATTTGCAGTGACCCACATCACGAGTGCTGGAAATTGGTATTTACTTCCAGTTTCCAGCAAAAGCTGCCCCAAAGCAAACAGTGGCTTGACTGTCGCAAAACAGGTCATAAAATCGGATGCAGTCACCGTAGTGATCCGCTTTACGAATGTCACGCTTTACGACCGACACGGCTCTTATTGTGGTCCTGTACTTGCAAGTCTGCTGATGCTAGTTTCCGATTTTTACTCCTTTGGGCTCAGTTGCATATGCCCCCTTTCACCTTTCTTTGCAAAGTCTGGGAAAGCCGAAATGGCCAGCTCTGGAGGGATGTTTTGACACTGAAACACGACTGATTTTTCCCCCCCTGCAGGTAAAGGCCTTCCTGGCTGATCCATCGGCTTTTGCAACAGCTGCCCCAGCAGTAACCGAAACAGCTGCTCCTGCTTCAGCAGCTCCAGCCAAAGAAGAAGTCAAGGAAGAATCTGAAGAGTCTGATGAAGACATGGGCTTTGGTCTCTTTGACTAACCACACCTGTCCTAGGCTGAGTAGAGTGGAATTCAAAAGAAATAAATAAAAGCATACTTCTTTACACATCCTTTGGAGGTGTCCAAATTATTGCGCTTCAGTTAGCAGACAGCTACGATATTATTTGTGCCATTCTGGAATGGGTAATCATTCTGCTTAATTACATAGGGAGATCAAGTATGCCTCCCAAGTTTGAAAGTTTAAAAATAAACTTATCAGAGCCAGTGAATTGATCATAAATGAAAAAATTAGTCAATTGGCACGCCTTAAAAAAAAAAGTACGCTTGTAGATTGAAAACTTAAGTTTTTGGTTAGAACTTCGGTGTCCATTGCAGCTTCTATTCATGCAGAGTCTTGCTCCTCAGAATCATTTCTGACCTAAGTGATCTCATCCAAGGATTCTTAAGGATTCATTCAAAGGTGCTTCATCATGAAGTTTTTAAGAAGAGACTGGACTTGTCTGAAATAGTATAGGGTCTCTTGCTTGAGCAGGGGTTGGACTAGAAGACCTCCAAGGTCCCTTCCAGCTCTATTCTGATTGAAGAATTGACCTCTTAGCCACACAGATTGTGGAATTGCCCCATCTCTGCCTTACATAGCTACAGTTAATTTGATGACATATTGGGACAACTGCTGAAGAGGGTGCAAAGGGTGGAAAACTTCTCAATAGGGGCCAGATCCTTTTGTGGTGCCCAGAGTAGATCTTGGAACAAGAAGATGAAAGTACTGAAAGAAAAGGCAATATTTTAAAGTCCGATTTGAAGACAGAGATAAATGGGAAAGTGTCCAACAACATGTAAAATACTGTTTATTTTGAAGCTGGTGGAGTTAATGGAAAGTGGAAATGGATGGGATGATTAAAATGACAATCCATTGAAGCTACTTAAGGGAAATAATACAAGTAAAAATAGGGGGAAAATATAAAGATAAGGGAAATAATAATAAATAAATAATCAAATAGGGAAATAATATAAAAATCGGAAGGGATAAAATGAAATGGATCGGAGGATAATTGGATCGTTGCCCTTTTGAGAGTCAAAACACGCGAATCCCCATTAGAAGCAGCTTCCATCCCAAGGGAACCTCAACGCGCAGGCGCATTCGGCCTGTCTCGGTATCAAAGGTCCCCGCCATGTGCCTTTCGTGACGCCATCAGCCTGCGTCCAGCGCGCCGGAAGTGAAGCGAACAGTTTCCGGAAGGAGCCGGCGCGATGGCGGCCGACACGCAGGTGGGTGCTGCCGAAGGCCCAAGCGGGCCGAGGAGCCTCCGCCGCCCGGTTTGGCTCTGTTTCCTGGGCGAGAAGCCGCGTCTTCTCCGTCGGCCTTGGAGCGGGCGGCTTCCCGGCTCCAAGCTGGCCCGCTTCTAGGAGGCTCCGCCCGGTTCGCTGAGGGGCGCCGGGAGACCCTCTCCACAGTTCCAAGCTCTTTCCAGACGCCCTCAGGAGCCTGGGGTCCCCTGGTTCTCGTCACGGCTCTCGGGAGGAGGATGGGTTTTGTAGTCCCCCAGTTTGGGCAGTTGCGGGGCTGGAAGCGGGCGCGGGGAGGGTTTCAGGCTGTGAAACCGTTAGGTGGGAAGCAGAGACCGAAGTATTTCCCTTTTTAAAAAATAATAATTGTGCCCTTCCTTGCAAACTCTGGCCGTCAAGTAGCCTGTTGGGCTTTTTCTTTTTATATTTATTTTAAAAGGAGGCCTTTCCGGAGTTTATTTCTCGGGTTAAACCTGCCTGATCTTAAGTGTGGAATAGCCTAGCCAGAATGTCCTGGGCCTGACGTTCAAACTCGGCTCCGAAACTGGTGTTGAAATGACAGTTTGTGTGTATTGTGGTACACAGACAGCCATGCTTAATTGCTGCTAAACATAGGTAGCGCTTGACTTACGACCACAATTGAACCCAAAATTTATGTTGTTAAGCAAGACATTTGCCCCGTTACCAATAAAGGAGAATATTTTGTAGTTCGGGGTTGAAATGAAGGGCTCCTTGGTGCACTCTGAGCTTGGTGGTTTTTTGTTGTTGTTGTCGCAGACATTCCATTACGCAAATCATGGGTGCTAGTAAGGAGTGCTGTTGTGTGAAATCTCTTAACATCTGTTTAGGTTTCGGAAACACTGAAGAGATTTGCAGTGAAAGTGACCACCTCCAGTGTGAAGGAACGCAGAGAAATCCTGAGTGAACTTGGAAGATGCATTACTGGGAAAGGTAAGAGTTATTATGATGTCAAAACACAGGCAGTCCTTGGCTTACGACCACAATTGAACCCCAAATTTCTGTTGCTAAGCGAGACAGTTATAAAGCGAGTTTTGCCCCATTTTACAACCCTTTCTTGCCACAATTATGCGAATCACCAAAGTTGTCAATAACACGGCTGTTAATCTAGGATTTGAATTGAATTTGGAAAAAAGTGGACGACTCTGGGACACTGCAATTGTGATAAATCCCTGTCAGTTGCCAAGCATCCAAATTTTGGTCGTGTCACCACGGGGTTGCTGTGAAGGTCCTAAATGTGAAAAATGGTCATAAATCACTCTTCAATGCCATTTTAACTTTGAGTGGTCACTAAACAAATGGCTGTAAGTCGAGGACTATCTGTAGCACTGAATAGGAATCCCAAAGATGCTTTTTCAGGAGGCAACTGGACTTTCTTGCTTTTTCCTTAAAGACATTTCACATCTCATCCAAGAAGCTTCTTCAGCTCTGACTGGATGGTGGGGAATGGAAGGATTTATATTCCTTGCAGATAGCTGGTCATTTGCATTCTTTTATAGAGTCGTTGAGGCCACCTGGAAGTTGACCTGTGTCCTCAGGGGTTACCTGAGTGATGCAAATGGGAGTGGAGCCTTCTTGGAATTGCTGAAAGGACCCTGTGGTAGACCGGAGATAGATGATGTCCTGTCCCTTCCCCTCTTGAGAGAGGGCTGTTCAATTTTGACCTAGATGGCCTCTTTGACCTTTCTTTCAAACCAGTGGTCCTCTCGGTCCAAAATGTGGACTAAAAAGTTTAATCAAATCTCAATAGAAGCTCTGGACCTCAGGGTGGGTGTTTTTATTGCAATGCAATGTGCAACCTCCTCTGCCTCCTGAACATAGCCCCCCTCAAAATCTAATTTCCTTTTGGTTGATGTTTGTGGGGAAAATATAAATTATATATGGAATTAAACATTGGGGTTTTTTATTTTAAGTATTGCTTTTCATTGAAGTACCATGTTGAATTTTGGTTTGATCTTTTGTAGATCTGCCAGAAGGTGCAGTGAAGGGTCTCTGCAAACTTTTCTGCCTTACTCTGCATCGATACAGGTAATTATGTCAAACTGGATAGTCGGGAGACTTTGCCCTCCATTCAGATAACATTTATTTGATCTGGCGCAGTATATGGAAACAGATTTGGAGGTTTAATGATAAGACTTCTTCCTCATTGAAAACTGCTTTTTTTAGACCACTGTGCCGATTGAACATATTTTTTTGTGAGATTTTATTTGTGTTTTATTGTATAATATTGTAATACAGGGTGCTTAGCCAATTGTATAAATGAGCAAATAAATATATGCAATTTTATTTAAATTTCTATTTTTTTCAAACCATTTTTTTTTAGTTGTGTATGCCTTTAAAAAAATAATTATGAGCTTTGATAATAGTCTCGCCAGACTGCCTGGAGAAATTGTTTTGGAAAAGCATGTCTTCTATAAAATGCCTGCTGCAAAATTGTTTATAAGGACAGAAGACAAAACAAAGCAGATTCCTGTAAATAAAGAAATAAGTTTTCAGTTCACTGATTAAACTTTAACTGGTATTCATGTACAATAACATTGCACAACGTATTCCTTCTGGAGGCTGAATTCCTGTCCAGCATTCATTTTGTGCATTACTTATGAAAGATTGTTTTTAATTCAAGTGGATGCAAGTTTGGCTCATATCTGAGATGGAAATACAAAACACAGTTCTGTCTAACTACTTTTTAAAATGTATGTTGTAATTTCTTCAGTGTTACAAAAGGAAACTCAAGACATATTGTACAGTTATAAATACAATTATAAAAATATTAGAATAACAGAGTTGGGAAGGACCTTGGAGGTCTCTGCTCAGGCAGGAGACCCTGTACCATTTCAGACAAATGGGTGTCCAATCTCTTCTTAAAAACCTCCAGTGATGGAGCCCCCACAACTTCTGGAGGCAAGCTGTTCCACTGGTTAATTGTTCTCATTGTCAGGAAATTTCTCCTTAGTTCTAGGTTACTTCTCTCCTTGATTAGTTTCCAACTTTTGCTTCTTGTCTTGCCTTCTGCTATTTTGGAGAATAAGTTGACCCCCCTCTTCTTTGTGGTAGCCCCTCAAATCATGTCACCCAGTCCTTCTTTTCACTAGACAAGACATATCCAATTCCTGAAACCATTCTTCATATCTTTGAGCCTCCAAGCCCCTAATCCTCTTTAGCAAAGGTTATCTTTGGTAACCTTTGCTATTATTGAAATAAACGGATTATTAGGAAAACGTGATTGAGGACAGGAAATTTCCGAAGCAAATTTTTCACCTCACGATCTCTCCCCTTCCTGTCCCTTAATTGCCTCGTTTTTGTTAGAGATGCCGCATCACGCAGAGCCCTTCAAACAGCTCTTCAGCAGCTTGCTGAATGCCAGCCGGAAGTGACCGCAAAGAATCTTTTGCACTCCCTGCAGTCTTCAGGAATCAGCAGCAAGTCTGGGGGATCCAGGTGAGAGCCGAGTGTTGTGCAAAGACCTCTTTGGGAACAGAACTGAAGGGAGCTCCTTGGGGGGAGAAGCAAAATGTTTTCAAAGAAAAAAACCCAAAGAAGTCCAGTTGCCTTTTGGGACAAACATGACCTGGATGATGGGAGAATCTCCACAGACTCTTTGGGAGTTAGTTTCAGAAACCAGTGCAGCCTGCTCCTTTGAAACCATTTTCTCCTCTTAACTTTGCGGAAGAAATCTCTTAGGCTGGCCTACCTTATAGGGCTGATAAAATTAGAGTAGCTATCAGATGTCTTGGACTTTATTTGTCCCCGGCCATCATACAAATGGTTGAGGAAGTTGTATCAAATTGTAGCAGGGGGTCAATGAAATGAATTCACATGAATAGGTGGTATACTAGAAGTGTGCACCTTGGTAAAGCTGCAATCCTTTGGCTTACTCTGTAACATTTCACTAACTTTCCCATCTGCACCAGCGACGGGAGTCCCACGATACTACCCAATCTCTTAGATTAGCAGATTACCCTTTGGGCACCAGGGACCGGGTCCGTGCAGAGATGTTTTTCCGTGGACTGGAGAGGGTGTGGTTTTACGTGCTGCCTGCATCCCACAGATGGGGCTTTGCTTGTTTGTGCGGACCGGTTGCTGGCATGCTGCAGCCTGGTGCCGGTCCACGGACTGGGTGTTAGGGACCCCTGGCTTAGATAATCCCCTGTTTTTCCTTTCTGTCACAGCAAGAGCAGTGGATCTGCAGCTTCGCTGGCTCTTTCGTGGACCTGCCTGCTCGTTCGAATTGTCTTCCCGACTCCAGACAAGAGACATGGAGAAACATGGGAGAAACTGGTATGAAGCCTTGATTCTGCCGTGACCTTTTACCTTCATCTTGGTTGGATTGCAGGTAGTCCTTATATTTAGGACCATAACCAAGCCCCAAATTTCTGTTGCTAAGCAAGGCATTTGTTTAGCGGGTTTTGCCCCATTTTGCAATCTTTCCTGCCACAATTATGAAGTAAATCCCTGCAGTTGGTAAGTTAGGCTTACTAACATAGTTGCTAAGTAAATCTGGCGTCCCCGTTGACCTGGCTTGTCTGAAGTTTGCAAAAGGGGACCCGAATTTTGATCGTTAGTGTGAAAAACGGTCAGAGGTTTTTTCAGTGTTGCAACTTTGAACGGTCACTAAACGAGGACTACCTGTATTTACAATTGGTACCTTGTCTTCCCAACTCTCAGGGGGTGTAATGCCTCAAAATTAGGCCTTGTGTAGAGAAGAGAGAATTTAATTGGGTCAACAAATTTGAGCTTTCGGCCTAAGGTCTTGGAATAAATTCGGATGTATTCCAAAATGATGGAAGTTGAAGATGAATTTCGTAGTCCAAAATATATGGAGGGGATGATAAGAGTGCTAGGAGTACAAAATGTCTGGAGAGCATCATACTGAGAAGACTCTTGAGGTAGACCTCCTGGTCCCCTCAGCCTTTGCTTGATTCAGAATATGAAATTAGCTGCTGACCAGCAATGTCAACCAGCTAGAAACAGATCAAGGATGGTCAGTGATATTAAACGATCCCTTTACTTAACCTGTCTTTAAACAGGTGGAAGTTCAGTGTTTCCTTCTGCTGGAGATCCTAGGTGGCTCCCGCAAGCCTGTGGTGGACGGGGCTGTGAAGAAGTTGAACAGACTCTGGAAAGAGGTGAAGGACATTTCTATCTACCTGTCTATCTCGTATCTTCTGGATGTGTTGAGATTGTATTATCTTGACCGGGCGTGGTAGAAATCATGATCCAATACATTGAGGCAATGTTCTCAACCCTGACAACTTTTAAGATGTTTGATTCAACTCCAGGTGTGGAGCCCGATGGCTTATGAGGTGAGAAGGCTGGGCTGACGATTGACAGGCTTGTGTTTGAGACCCGTTGCCGCCGCAGGGCAGGGTGAGCTCCTGTCACATGCTCTGGCTCCTGCTGACCCAGCAGTTCGAAAGCAGTTTGGCCACAAACAGCTAGATGGGCACCCATTTTGGTGGCAACTTCACAGGGACATGAACGGAGTCCCCAACTGGGCAACAGTGATGTCACTAGCAAATTCTTTCACCGTGGAAGCATTTCAGTATTAGTTACTAATACCAATACTTCCAACACAGAAGTATTAGTATTAGCAACTCCCCGAATTCCCCAGCCAGCACGTTGGCTGGGGAATTCTGGAAGGCTGAGAAATCTGCATTGGGGTTACAGGTCAAAACAGGCTCTTTGGCTTCTCCTATGCAGTTCTTTCTTCTTCTTTGACCTCAGAATCCCGGGCTGGTGGATCAGTATCTCTCCATCATTCTTCATTTGGAAGCCAATCAGGGATATGCAATCATGCTGGGCCTGCTTGTGCAGTTCTGCACCAACCAGAAAGATCTCGGCACCATCAACAAACACAAGGCAAGTTGAGAAAGGCCGTTTGGGGTTGAAGAGAGAAAAACGTTAGCAAATGTGACGTAGGGCGAGATACAGACAGTCCTTGACGGACGAACACAATTGGGCGCAAAATTTCCATCGCTAACCAAGACGCAGTTGCGAAGTGAGCTTTGCCCCATTTTACAACCTTCCTTGCCATCATTAAGCGAATCACTGCAGTTGTTCAGTTGGCGTTAGTTCCACACTTAACTGGAGTGGAAGGGGATCTTAAGCCACAGCAGAACCAAGCATGGTGTCTCTACCTTGTATCCTGTCCTCAGGTTATAAACTGTGGCTCTGTAATGTTTGTAATTTTCATGGCGAGCCCATATTGTCTGACCTACTGTGAAGCGATGTGTGTTGTTGCGTGTCAGTATCATGACTACTGTTGTTGTTCAGGGCGCCCTCCTGGATTTCTACATGAAGACCATCCTGATGAGCAAGACCAAGCCTCATAAACACGTCCTGGTGAGAGAAATCGCTCGAAAGCCCCCTAACCATGAAGTCAGCTGCTTCATTTGGCCCATAAACTCTGTGTAATCTTGTGGTGCCATAAGCCAATTTGAGCAAAAGGGTTTGTAGACCAGCGTCTGCTTGGCTTGTGGCATCTTAGGTACAGGCAATCCTCGATTTTATGACCACAGTTGAGCCCGGAATATATGTGGCTAAGTGAGAAATTTGTTAAGTGCGTTTTGCCCCATTTTGCGGCTTTTCTTGCCCCATTCCTTGCCACCTTAAGAGCCATGGTGGCGCAGTGGCTGGAATCTCGCCGGCTCAAGGTTGACTCAGCCTTCCATCCTTCCGAGGTCGGTAAAAGGAGGACCCAGATTGTTGGGGGGCAAGAGGCTGACTCTAAACCGCTTAGCGAGAGCTGGAAAGTACTGTGAAGCAGTATATAAGTCTAAGTGCTATTGCTTTTAAGATAGATAGATAGATAGATAGACAGATAGACAGATAGACAGATAGACAGACAGACACAGACAGACACAGACAGACAGACAGACAGACAGACAGACACAGACAGACAGACAGACAGGAGCCATTGTGGCGCCGTGGTTAGAATGCAATATTGCAGGCAAACTCTGCCCACAGCCAGCAGTTCGATTCTGACAGGCTCAAGGTTGACTCAGCCTTCCCTCCTTCCGAGGTCGGTAAAATGAGGACCCATATGGTTGGGGGAAATACACTAACTCTAAACCGCTCAGAGAGGGGCTGTAAAGCACTGTGAAGCGGCATATGAGTCTTAAGTGCTCTTGCGATGAAAAGTGGTGCGCCTTCCTTGCAGGACAATTGTGCACCTCTGCTCCGGTACGTGTCTCATGCCGAATTCAAGGACCTCATGTTGCCAGCTTTGCAGAAATCTCTCTTGAGGAGCCCGGAGAACGCCATTGAAAGTGAGTGATTGCGGGAATCCTAATGGAGTACCTTGTGCAGGATAAGCTGGTGTCAGGTTTGCAGAATCCAGAGGTGTAAGAACCAGCCTGCTCCAGTTTTTAAGGCCACGGAGCCTGGAAAAGGAATGCGAATTGCACTGAGTGGCACCAAACACCTACGCGTCGTGCCATTGGAGGGAGACAAACCGGCCAGAGGGGAAGGGCCGGGGAGAAGGGAAAAATCTATCACCTTTTGCACGGGACCTTTAGATCTAGCCTGCTTTTGTTGCAACCACTAACCCTTAGTAAAAGTACCCGTCGCTTCCAGCAAAGGGAGTCGAGGGTCTTTCTTTCCTAGGGACCTACCTGGAGTAAGCCTGATGCCTGTTTCATAGCAGCAGCTCCAGAGATCCCTGTTTTATTTTTATATAGAAACCTCCACAGCCGTGAATGCAAAATTGGCGGCAGCAGTGGGTTTTGGCTGGGGTTGCTGGCAAGTCAGAAAGCCTTTGGGCAAAACATGCTTCTTTTTTTTCCCCCCTGTCTTTAGCAATTTCTTGCTTATTGGCCTCCGTCACCCTCGACCTGAGTCAGTACGCTCTGGACATCGCGAAAGGGTTAGCCAGTAAGTGCTTTTCTTTATGCACGTGTTCCTTTTACATACGATTTCCCCCCCCCTAGCTAGTGCTTCTACCTTCTTCACCTCAACCTATCGTTGTTGTGGGCTTTGTCGTTGCGTTATAATCCCAGTGGAAGAGAACACAGGTGGTCCTTGATTCACGATCACAACCGGGCCCACATTTTCCATTGCTAAGCCAGACAGTTGTTAAAGAGAGTTTTGCCCCATTTTACCACCTTTCTTGCCACCGTTGTTAAGTGAATTACTGGTATTAAATTAGGAACACGGTTGTTCAGTGAATCTGGCTTGGCTTGTCAGAAGGTCACAAAAGGGGAGTCACGTGATCACGTGACCGTGGGGACGTTGCGACGGTCGTACGTCTGTGAAAAACAGTCACAAGTCACTCTTTTTTCAGTGCTTGTAACTTTGGTCACAAAACAAATGGTTGCAAATGGAGGATTACCTGTACAGGACTCCACTGTATGATGATTGCAGAAAACAGGAGCTAGGTCTGGGGAAGGGTCTGCTGGGAAATTCCACCTGCCTTCCACCTTGTAAGCCAGGGGTCCCCAAGCCCTGGGCTGTGGCCCCATACTGGGCCATGGCCAATTCAGAACTGGGCGACGCGAGAGGCGAGCCGGCGTGTACGCACAGCTCTACTCGCACAAGTGGCGGGATTGGCGTGCACGCAGACGTACCACGGCCTGCCACTCGCACGGCAGCCGGGTCACCAAGCCGCAAAGGTTGGGGACCACTGTTGTAGGCCACCTATGAGCTGGACAGTTCTTTTCCGTTCAGCATCATCGTTCTGTTGCACACCTCTCCCCCCCCCCAAAAAGAAATCCCTAGTTCTTTTAACAGCCTCCGTGTTTGATTTTTAGGCCAGTTGAAATCCAACAGTTCTCATCTGATGGACAAGGCCGTGGTTGCACTCAAGAATTTGGCTCTGCAGTGCAGCGAACCGTCCACCGTGGAGTCCTTCGGGAAGCACCTCTTCGCCATTTTGGGAGGTGAGTCGTTCTTTCTTTGTCAGGCTCCAGAAACAAAGAAGGACTCATTGTCGTTTTCCCAAGCAGCTTTATTGTTTTATTTACCTGTAGACAGAATCTTGCCAGTACCCGCACGAAGCATGTACTCTGGGAACTATTAAGGAGGGGCTGGCTTCACCTTCTTTCTCTTACACAAATTCTCTGAATTGAGTTGTTTTCTTACTTCTCTGAAATGTAATCCTCCCTTCTGGAAATCCAGCCCACTACATTTTCATCACAGTTGCCTCCTTGCTGGTTTCATTCTTTCTTTGTCCTCTTCTGCCATCAGGGGTGCCCAGCCTTGAAAACTGTAGGACTTACGGAGTTCCAACTCCCAGAATTCCCCAGCCAGCCGTGCTGCCTAAGGAATTCTGGGAGTTGGAGTCCATAAACCTTCAACAAGTTGCCAAAGTTGGACACTCCTGCCTTACGTAGTTCTCTCTTGCTCAATGCTTGCTTGCACCTATACCTCTCTGATCCTAAAATCCCAGCATAGGCCAACTAAACTCTTCGGACAAAGCCGTCTTTCATCCTTCTGCGTGAATATAGTTTAGGATTATTTCTTTAAGCTACCTGCTAACCTCACAACTCCCATTTTGACAGGCGCGGAAGGAAAGCTGACGGTGGTGGCTCAGAAAATCAGCATCCTGTCAGGTAAAGTCCTCGGCAAGAGACGAAGGAACGATGGTAGAGATGGGATGAATGTGGATGCGGCAAGCGCCGTGTTCGATTCATCAGCCCAGTTGTAACCTTTCGCGAAGAAAGAAAAGGCAGCAACTGCTTTCCTGGAGAAGGGTGTAAAATTAGGAGATTGACTCGGGATCTGTTTTGAAACCGAGCACATTTCATGGGGCGGCTGCAGCCGTTGCCGTTGTTTTAATGAATGGAGGAAAATTGAATGGAAGTGAATTTGAGGCGTGGCCTCTCTTGTTCCCTTTAGGGATTGGTAGTTGCAGTCATCATGCGGTGTCGGGGGCATCCAATCAAGTTCTCAGTGGAAGCATGGTTGAGCTTTTCATCCCATTCCTCCAGCAGGAAGGTAAGTACATTTTGGCTCTTCTTTCTAAGACCCCCAAATGCTCTTCTGGCTGTGGAATTTCTAGCAAGCTGAGCTTTTACTGGAGTCAAATCTAGCAAGCTTTGGGCCAAGGCTCTCTGGTTGTCAGCCCCACCAGATATACCAGCTTGGGAAATCCTCTCCACGGGAAGGCAAAAGCTGCCTTTATTGAGATGAACAGAATCTTATAAATCTGATGGTGCTGTATTTTGTTCTCCTTATAGTTCAGTTAATTGGGGAGGCTTCTGTCTGGGTTGCTTCCAAATGTTACCTGGCTGTTCTTGGCTTAAAAAACGCTTTAGCCCTTTTGAAGATTATCTTCCTTAGTCTCTACAGTTGTTGACTCGGCTTTTAACCTGAATCTGGGCTGCTGTACTTACTGTTGATGTCCTTCCTTCCTTCCTTCCTTCCTTCCTTCCTTCCTTCCTTCCTTCCTTCCTTCCTTCCTTCCTTCCTTCCTTCCTTCCTTCCTTCCTTCCTCCCTCCCTCCCTCCCTCCCTCCCTCTTCACTTTCTCCTTCCTTCCTTCCTTCCTTCCTTCCTTCCTTCCTTCCTCCATTCCTTCCTCCATTCCTCCCTCCCTCCTCTTCACTTTCTCCTTCCTTTCCTTCGCTTTGTCCTTCCTTCCTCCATTCCTCCCTCCCTCCCTTCTCTTCACTTTTTCCTTCCTTCCTTCCTTCCTTCCTTCCTTCCTTCCTTCCTTCCTTCCTCCCTCCCTCCCTCCCTCCCTCCCTCCTCCTTTCTCCTTTCCTCCTTCCTTCCTTCCTTCCTTCCTTCCCTTCCTTCCTTCCTTCCTTCCTTCCTCCATTCCTTCCTCCATTCCTCCCTCCCTCCTCTTCACTTTCTCCTTCCTTTCGTCTTTCCTTCGCTTTGTCCTTCCTTCCTCCATTCCTCCCTCCCTCCCTTCTCTTCACTTTCTCCTTCCTTCCTTCCTTCCTTCCTTCCTTCCTTCCTTCCTTCCTTCCTTCCTTCCTTCCTTCCTTCCTTCCTTCCTTCCTTCCTTCCTTCCTCTTTTTGTTTGCATTAGTTTTTAACTTCCTCTTTTTTTAAAAAAAAAACACTATCGTTCTATGAGGTCGCATTTTCTTTCTTTTCTCTCTAAAGACCCCTTTTCTCTTCCTGCAGTCCACGAAGGCACCCTGGTGCACGCCATTTCCATGCTTGCTCTCTGGTGCGGGCGCTTCCTCACCGAAGTCCCCCAAACGCTGGTGGAGTGGTTCAAGAAAGCCTTCAGCCTTAAGGCCTGCACTTCTGCGGTCAGGCACGCCTACCTCCAGTGTATGCTGGCTTCCTTCAAAGGTAAGAAAGTGGGAAGCCAGGCAGGGTCTTTTGGAGGCAGAGAGGGAGAGGAAGGCTGTTGATCTAAATCAGGGGTCTTCCAACTTGGCCCTTTTACGACTCGTGGACTTCAGCTCCCAGAATTCCTCAGCCAGGCACGTGTGCCTGGCTGAGGAATTCTGGGAGTTGAAGTCCACGAGTCATAAAAGGGCCAAGTTGGAAGACCCCTGGTCTAAATGGACCACGGGCCAGTATCATGGAAGTCATCTCCATTGAATTCTAAAGTTGAAAGGAAGTGTTGGGACTACAGCTAGTTCACAATTAAGCCCCCAATTTTCCGTGGCTAAGCAAGACAGCGGTTAAGTCAGTTTTGCCCCACTTTACAACCTTTCCGGCCTATCCGATCCGTTCCTTTTTTTTCCGAACAGGGGAAAACTTCACCAACCAGAATATTTTTTATTTTTTATTTTTGTTTTCCGCTTCTGCAGGCAATGTCCTCCTTCAGGGGGCAGAGCTGCTGCCGTTACTGGTCCAGACCGTGGAGAAAGCAGGAGCTCAGAGTACCCAGATCCCTCTGGTAACGGAAGGTGCCGCTGCAGCTTTGCTCATCTGTCGGCTTTCGGTGGCCGATGCACAGATTGGTAAGATCCCCTGCTGTGAAACTGAAGCGGCTCTTGGCTGTTTTCAGCCAAGTCCCATTTTTCTTTGGGCTAATGAATTGTTGGGCACGATTCGAATGAGCTACTTGGGTAATTGGCCCCACTCTCTCCCCTCTTCTGTGCCACATCCTGTAATCTTTGGATTTTTTTTTTTTACTTTAAAAGATTTGTCCTACCACCCAACTCACAAAAATGCAACACCGGGCGGCAGTCAGCCGTAAAACAAATCACAATTGTCTCGGCAATAACAGAGACCCCAATAATAAGAGGAAAAAAAAAACACATAATTGAGGCATAATCTTGTATACCTCCCCCAGGATAAGCTCATCTAGTATCCTGGTCCCCACCCTGATGCGGAATTGTGATACGTAATTTCCTCTTCTCTCTTGTTTTATCTCTCCCCGTGATATTCGCTGATTATTAAAACTTGTTTCTGGTGGCTAACGGCAGTTAAGGCTAACCAGATTCATCCTTCCTGGAGGATTTAAAATCTCTTTCTGGTTAAAACTGCCGCTTTCTCTCAGCCCAACCCATTTCACGTGGTTGCCGTTGTGGGGGAAAATAGGAAGAAAAAGATGTGTCGATTATGTTCACCACCTGGAGTTCTTGATAAAAATGATAAAGGTGGGATACCAATTAAAGAAATAAACAAGCTGATTTCCCTTACAGAAGGCGTGATCGCAGTTATGTGCAGTGCGAACTGCTGGCTTGAAGTTGTAATTTCCTTTTTTTTTTTATCCCGCTCTTGTCAGAAAACAAACTGAACAGCTTCTGGCAGCTTATTTTGGATGAGAAAAAACAGATTTTTACTTCCGAGAAGTTCCTGCAGTCTGCTTCAGAGGAAGGTGAGAAGGAATAGGAATAAGAGTAGAATAGAGTGGGATAGGGATAGGAATGGGAATAATAAGAATGTTCTTTATTGACCAAGTGCGATTGGACACACCAGGAATTTGTCTCTGGTGCATAAGTTCTCACTGAGGCACTGATGACGTTACCTAGTTTGGGTAATAAAACGTCTGCAAGACAATAAGCAGGCTCAGAGAGCACCAAGCATCCCATAACTCTTCAAAGTCTGGAGGGGGTGCAACCGATTTCCATCTGCTGTAGGTCTGTTTTTCCCTCCCTGCAGTCATGTGTACAGTTCTGCAGCTGACCGAACGCCTTCTCTTAGACCACGAATGCCGGCTACCTGGAGCTAAAATCCAGTAAGTGTACGTTAGTGTGGTTTTGTTGCTGGCCCACGTCAGGATCAAACTCCAGGCTGTAGGCAGAGTTTTGCCTGCCATCCTGTGCTTTAACCTCTGAGCCACCGAGCTCTTTTGTTGTCAGCTACTGTCCTTCGCTTCCTGTTTGTCCCCTCGTATTTTGATCCGGCTGTCCTTCTCCCTTCCAGGCAGTATTACAAAGCCTTGACTGCTGTCCTCCTCAGCCGGTCCTGGAGCGTCCGGAGGCTCGCTCAGCAGACTGTGAGGAAGCTCTTATCTTTGCCAAGAGGATTCAAGTTAGCTTGTGGGCTCTTAGAAGAGCTAAAAGCAGTTCTCATTTCACACAAGGTAAAAAGTCCCGGACTTGGTCGATATCTTCAGAGCTGCTGCTGCTGCTGCTTGCAACGCTCTGAAAATTAGCCAGATTCCTGAAAATGGTTTTTGGGGAATCGGCAGCATCTTTCCCCCCAGCAGGTTCTTTCCAGATGTTTTGGGACTGCGTAGGAATTCTGAGATTTCAACCCCAACGTATCTGATCATTTTATTAGATCAATAACCTGTCGGAGGGGGTGGTGGTGGTGGTGGTGGAATAAAACCTGAAGTAAGAATCTATTCCAATGAATTGTCCAGTTACTATTCTGCCTTTGTTAGGTGCTCCCCCCTGAGGCCTTGGTCACCGAGTCTGGAGAGCTGTCGGAACAGGGCAAAACATACATCCCTCCGCGTATCCTCCAGGAAGCCTTGTGCGTCATCGCCTGTGGGCCGGGGGTGGAAGGAGAACCGGAGGAGAAAGAAAAACTGGTCTTGGAAATGCTGCTCGTGAGCAGTCATCCTTCTTTGGGTGAGCAAAGAGGGAGGAGGTTGTGCCTGGTTGTGCGAAAGAAGGGCGTTGGGTGGGCTTTGGGGGAGCTCCTGGCCTCGCTTTCTCCCTCTTAGTAGCAGGACAACCTGGCCTTTGGCCTGCCCTCCTGATCAAGATGAAGCTGGACCCAGTTGACTTCATCACCAAGCATCTGGAAAAAATCTTTGACCGCATCATCACCCAGAGCCCAATGAATCAGGTGACCTGGGGGGGGGGGGAATGTGATGGAATGGAATGAGGAAATGGATCCCCAGGAGGGATGGGGGGGGGTAGATTCCAGAGGAGGAAGAGGCAACTCGGCTCAGATATCAGGTGTGGAAGAAAGAGAGTGAAGACAGCTCCTCCTCAAGAGTTCCCAGAGTATCTTGTAGATGCAGAGAGCGGAGTCTTCAATCTGGCCAGATTCTGTCTGTGGGAGTGAAACGATAAAGAACTCAGCTTGGAAGAATTTAACTCCCAAACCATTCTTGATTTGGAGGCCTGACAGGGAATGGCTTGCAACAACGATCACACTTCTGTGCCTGGAACCCCAGAACTCGCTGTGATTACAGTTGTGGCTTCTCTCCTGGAACTAGTAAATCCAGAACACACGTCGCAGGAGGATCGACGTTGGCGGCTGTGCATTTAATTCTTAGCGAGAGGAAACCTCTTAAGGCCAGCCGCCTTCTCTCTTTGCCCTCTTGCAGTCATCTCTGAATGCGGTCGGCTTGCTCTCGGTCCTTCTGCCCGCCAAAGTGCTCCCTCAGCTGATCAGCACCATTTCCGCCTCCCTGGAAAACCCGGCCTTGTGTCTCGTCACCCAGGAAGAATTCGCAATCATGAAGGTGCCGGAAGGGGAACTGTATGACAAGTCCATCTTGCACAGGTCAGTAGGGACCCTTGGCAGGTTTCTGCGGCGGGATGTCGCCCCAGTCCTAGGCCTTCAGCTGGGTTTTATAAAACCTTTTCGCTTTAGGCCTCCGCCGCCGTGTGCAAAAAAAAAAAGGTTCAATCAATCAATCAATTTCAACTTCTTGCGGGGAAAAAAAAAAGATCTCGCAAAGTTGGAATTGATTGATTGAACTTTTTAGTCCCACCCAGTCTGCCGTTACCACCGCAGCCGTGCCCACCCAATGGGCCACGCCCATCCAATGGGCCACGCCCACCCGGCACCCGACGATACATAAGTGGGTTTTAGGTTGCAGTTTGGGCACTCGGTCTCTAAAAGGTTCGCCATCACTGGTTTAGAATATCTTTTCTAGCCAAAACGTACCTTAATTGCATTGGCACTCAATGTCCATTTATTCAGTCCTCCTCTCTCTTTAGTGCCCAGCAGGATAGCCTGAAAAAGGCCAACATGAAGAGGGAGAACAAGGCCTATTCTTTCAAGGAGCAGATCATTGAACTGGAACTGAAGGAGGTAATGGTCTGGTCAGCTGGCTGGGAGGAGATAAGTGGCCTGGGGGGATGTGAATCCGGATTGATCCGGACATTCCTCGCCAACAAGACCTTGCCTCCCTCTTGACGCACGAAATGGCCGTCCATTGCAGGAGATTAAGAAGAAGAAAGGGATCAAGGAAGAGATTCAGCTCACCAGTAAACAGAAGGAGATGTTGACGGCCCAGCTGGAGAAGGAATCTCAGATGAGGAAGCAACTGAAAGAGGTAATTCAGACTCGGCCTGAGTCTTCTTTTTTTTTCTTCTTCTTTTTTTGTGGAACCCTCAAGAAAATCTGCGCCCTGGGAAGGAGTGGAATGGAGAGGGGAAAAAAAAAGGGTAGCTTGTATGGTACAAGTAGTCCTGGCAGAAATTCTCTGAGGAGAAGAGATTGCAGTCTCATTGGAGGTCTGTGGAGATTCTCAGTCATCCAGGTTAGAGTTGTCTCAAAGATGCTTTTTTAAAAGGCAACTGGACTGTTTTTTCCCCCTGAGGTCATTCATCTCCCTCACCATCATCATCTCCTCCTCCTCCTCAGTTGCCTTTCGAAGAAAAAAGCCCCTTTGAGACAGTCTTGTTAGGTTCCTCTGAAATGGATAAATCTGGTAGTATCTTCAGCCAACTCTTGTCCTAAAGCTCTGCAGTTGAGGAACTCCTTGAAAATGAGGCCAGCCAGATCCTGGGTTCATTCTTACCTTTGTGGCTAAGCTGTGGATAATTGAACCCGTCATAAAGGCCTGGTTCACATCTTCAGCCCTGAGAGCAGGTGCACAAACCAGTAGGGTAGAGTTAACGCCAGACCACCAGACAGACCCAAAGCCACCACCGTTGATGACCGCATTGGTTTAGATGGTCAACTCTGTGCTGTTCTCTTGCAGCTGGACACTGAATTGGAATCCACGCTGGGCCTTTTTGATGCCGTTCTGAAGAGGAACCCTCCCAGCCTCTCCCAGTACATCCCTGCCCTGGTCAGCTGCTTCCTACCTCTGCTCAAGTCCCCCCTGGCTGCTCCAAGGATTAAGGCCCCGTTCCTTTCTTTGGTGTCGTGTGTGATGCCGGATCACTTGAAGACCTTTGGTGCGTGTTGTTTTTCAAACTGTCGCAATAAATCGGGAGGCAAGACCGTTCAAGTGACTATATAATGCTTTCTACAGGAATCTGAGCTACTAACGCTCAAAGCAAATTGGTGGTAGAATTAAGAGTCAGTGAAATTCGAGGAAGGCCGGGCTTAGATCTCTTGTGGGCGCGCAAGGACTCAAGACTGGTGACGCGCTTGACTCTTCCTTCGGGCTCTGCCTGCTCCTCTCCAACATCAGATTTGATTTCATGCTACATTTAAACAAGAATCTGAACTACTAACTCTGTGATCCTGTATTCTGTAAATGGCATTGTTTGGTGAGGTTCCACCACCCTTTCAATGTGTCCTTCCCTTCCCTTTTCTCTTTCAGGGACCGTCGCGAGTCACGTGACTTTGCGGATGATGAAGCCCGAATGCGATTTGGACGAATCCTGGTGCCAGGAAGACTTGCCCACAGCTGTGAACAGAGTTATTAGTTTGCTGCACAAGCACACCGTGCCTACCCGGATAGCCAAGGGAGAGGAGGGTGAGGCCCTTTGATTACCTTCTCCACACAACCATTCTCGTAGAGGTCGTCCTCAACTTGCAGCAGTTCGCTTAGTGACCATTTGAATTTACAGCAGCACTGGAAAAAAAGGGACTTATGACTGCAGCGCCCCCGTGTTCACACGATCAAAGTGCTTCCTTCCTTCTTTGTTTTCTCGCCCTTCCGCTGCAGGTCCCCTGCCGTTATCAGCCCCAGCCTTTGCTTTGGTCTTCCCTCTCCTGAAGATGGTGCTGCTGGAGACCCCCAACGACAGCGAAGAGAAGGAAGAGCTGATGGTGAAGGTTCTGCAGATCATCACCGTCCATGCTCAGCTGCGCTCAGCTGCCAACAATGGGGACTGGCTGGTGGACGAGGTGAATCTCCTTTGATTTCTTTTCCAAGTGATTTCCCACCAATACGGGGAGGCGTAAAATTGGTTGCGGTCATCTGACCTGCTTAACCACCTTATGACTTAGGGCCACAATTCTCGGTTTAGTTATGATTGTAAGCCCAGGATTACCGGTACTCCCGATTTTTATTTCTTGGTCTCTTTTCTCCCTGTTACCTCCTCCTCCTCCTCCCTCACTTTTTCCCTTAAACTCTTCTGGAGAACTTGAAAGTTCCGTGCCGTTCGTGGCCTTTGTGTCGATCTCCGAAAAGGATTATATTCCATTGCTTTCAAAGTCAGATTCTTTTCCCCCCTTGAGTCAATTTAGCTATTTTTTAAAAAATGGGAAGTCCTTTGAGTTACAAGCACCCGTTAAGTGGCCGTCCAGACTTAACAAGGGCATTGAAAAAAAGGGACTTATGACCATTTTTTCACCCTTAACGACCGTTGCACCATCCCCCTGGTCACGTCAAAATTCAGAAGCTTGGCAACTGACTCATATTTATGACAGTTGCGGGGTCACACGGTGGTCCCCTTTTGCGACCATCCGACAAGCAAAGTCAGTGGGGAAGCTGGATTCACTTAAGAACCGCGTGACTAGCTTAACCGCTGCACTGATTCGCTGAACAACGGTGGCAAGGATGGTTGTTCAAATGGGGCAAGGCTCATTTCACAGCCGTCTCGTTTAGCCACGGAAATTTTGCGCTTGATTGTGGCCGTAAGTCAAGGACTCCCTAGAGTGATCTTCCCAGCTCAATAGCAAGCCAACTCTTCTCCTCCTGTTTCATGTGGCCACCAAGCAGAACGGTCCCGAGTTACTTCCTCGTACAGACATGCTGCTGCTCCTGACTAAAGTCATTGGGACAGGATCTCCGCGGGTGCAGGTGAGTGGATCCCCCCATCCCTCCCCGGATCAGAGAAGGGGGGGGGAGATTGCAAAGCCTCAAAAGTTTGGGTGCCGTTGGGGTGTTCCTGGCCCGATTAAAGCTCTCGTCCTCGCTCAGGTTTTGGGGTCGGTGGCGCTGACCGCCTTGTGCGCCAGCAGCAGCGGAGAAGACGGCTGCGCTTACGCAGAACAGGAGGAAATAAATGTGTTGCTCCAGGCTCTCCAGTCCCCCTGCATGAACGTTCGGGATGCAGCTCTGCGGGTCAGTTGGAACCTCTCGGGCGGGGCTGGGGGTTCAGGGGTGGAAGCGGAACCTCTTCTTGGCCAGCCGAATAAAAACGTCGTTTTGTTAGGCGGAGTGTTGCACTTGGCTTTTGAATCGGGGGCGAAAAACTGCATCTTATTTAATTTCATTTAAATTTGCCCATTGCCCATAACTTGTAACTTACGATTAATGATTGTAACTATGATGTATGCTGTTTATATCTAGACTATGAGTTTATATGTACACTGTGAGACAAATGCCTTGAGTGTCCAATTACACTTGGCCAATACAGAATTCCATTCCATCCCATCCTATCCTATCCTCTATTCTGTTTTCTATTCTATTCTATTCTATTCTATTTTCTATTCTATTCTATTCTATTCTATTCTATTTTCTATTCTATTCTATTTTCTATTCTATTCTATTCTATTCTATTCTATTCTATTCTATTCTATTCTATTCTCTATTCTATTCTATTTTCTATTCTATTTTCTATTCTATTTTCTATTCTATTCTATTCTATTCTTTCTGTATTCTATTTCTATTCTATTCTTTCTGTATTCTATTTTTATTCTATGCTATTCTATTCTATTCTATTCTTCATCCTTATTCTATTCATTCTGTATTCTATTCATTCTGTATTCTATTCATTCTGTATTCTATTTCTATTCTATTCTATTCTTCATCCTTCTTATTCTATTCTATTCTATTCTATTATTCATCCTTCTTATTCTATTCATTCTGTATTCTATTCATTCTGTATTCTATTTCTTATTCTATTCTATTCTATTCTATTCTATTCTATTCTATTCTATTCATTTTTTCTATTCTATTCTATTCTCCATTCCTATTCCTATTCCTAAATTTGGATGCTTGGCAACTGACTCACATTTATGACGGTCGCAGAGTCCCAGGGTCACGGGATCCCCTTTTGCAAACCTTCTGACAAGTCAGGTCAGCGAGGGAAAGCCAGATTCCCTTCGCAGCCGTGTTACTAATTTAGCAACTGCAAACTGAACAACTTTACTGATTTTCACAAACGTGTCAAGAAGAGTCGTAGAACGGGGCGAAAAACTCACTTAACTAATTTCTCACTTCGCAACATAAATTCTGGGCTCAATTGTGGCCGTGGCTATATGGAGGAAAAAAAAAAATAGGGCTCCAACTCGGAATAATTCTGCTCCCAACGCCCTTTTCTTGCATTGTAGGGCTTGATGGAGCTGCAGATGGTCCTGCCCACCCCAGACAGCGATGAGAGGAACGGGATGAACCTTCTGCGCCGTCTCTGGGTGGTGAATTTCGACAGGGAAGAAGAAATCCGCCTGCTGGCAGAGAGGTAGGCATGCCCGTCCTTCGAAGGAGGAAACCCTAACCCCATAATCCCAGTTATATCCTCATTTTCTAGACCAAAAACAAAATCTCCTGGGCTAAACTCTCCTGAGGGTTTTGGCTATCTCCTCACCAAGAGAGGAAACCACGGGGTTTCCCCCCAAAATAAGACCGGGTTTTATATTAATTTTTGCTCCAAAAGACGCATTAGGGCTTATTTTCCGATTAGAGCTTATACTTGGGGGGGGGGAAATATGGTACTAAATACGTCCGTCTAGCTGAGGGCTAGGCAACCTTGGCTTTTTTATGACTCGTGGACTTCAACTCCCAGAATTCCTGAGCCAGCACGGCTCAGCTTGGAAACCTCTCCCTTTTTCCTCAGCGTGGCTGGCTCAGGAATTCTGGGAGTTGAAGTCCACCAGTCATAAAAGAGCCAAGGTTGCCTACCTCTGGCCTAGGCCTAGGCCGCTTTATGACTTGTGGACTTCAACTCCCAGAATTCCTGAGCCAGCATGGGGGAACTATGGCCCCTTCATGACTCGTGGACTTCAACTCCCAGAATTCCTCAGCCAGCATGGCTCAGCTTGGAAACCTCTCTCTTTGCCCTCAGCATGGCTGGTTCAGGAATTCTGGGAGTTGAAGTCCACGAGTCATAAAAGAGCCAGGGTTGCCTACCCCTGGTCTAGCTGATGATTTTAACTGGGGCTTATTTTTGTGGTGGGGCTTGTATTACGAGCGTCCTGACAAAATCATTGCGAGGGCTTATTTTTCCGGTTGGGTCTTATTTTGGGGGGAAACACGGTACAACAGGAAACAATCCAGGTTCCCCTGCAAGAGAACTGGAATTTAACAACCTGAATGTTTTATTGAAAACAAACACGCAGGTCTCCTTACTTTGCCTCTCCGATCTGCGGTGGGTGTTGTGGGGAAGGGCGGAGAGCGAGCGCTTCGGCCTTTCACCCCGGAGATCTTTCTGGAAGGTGATGACCCTCCAATCTACCTGTCGCCTAGGCTGTGGGCATCGATGGCTTTAGAGTTGCAGTCGGACATCTGCTCCATCCTCATCAAAGATGTCATCCACCCTGAGCAGGCGGTGCGCCAGGCAGGAGCGGAAGCCCTTTCCAAGGGGGTCGAACAATACCGAAGCCAGACGAGGGATGTCATGGCCAAACTGATGGAGATTTATCAAGAGAAGCTCTACGTAAGCCCCGGGGGATGGAAGCACGAGCGTGGTTGATCAGGAGTCCATATGTTACCGATAGAATATTTGTAGCTCTGAACTGTGGGGTCCTTGATGCTCTCTGAGCTTTCCACACAGACATTCCATTACCCAACTAGCTAACATCAACAGTGCTTGAAGGAAGTGGGGTTTGCAGAGAAGAGGAAGGAGGGGGGAGGAGGAGGAAGAGGAGGAGGATGACAATGATTGTGATGTCCTTGATGCTCTCTAAGCTTGGGGGTTTTCCACGCAGACGTTCCATTACCCAGCTAGCTAACATTATCAGTGTTAGAAGGAAGTGGGGTTTGCAGACAGGAGCAAGGAGGAGGAGAATTGGGATCCTTGGTGCTCTCTGAGCTTGGTGGTTTTCTTGCAGACCTTTCATTCTCAAACTAGATAATGTCATCTGCATCAGAGCGTTCTTGCTAGTCCCTAACAGTAACCCACAGCCTAATCAAGGAATCCCACTGAAGAAATGTAGCATCCAAAACATTTACTGACTCCGTGGTGGTGGTGGGACAAGGGTTGTCATCAAATGCTTGTCGTTCTTCCTCAGAGACCCCCACCAGTTTTGGATGCTCTGGGACGGGTGATCTTGGACTCTCCACCTGACCAATGGGAGGCCAGGTAGGACAACTTATCCTTCCAATGCCATTCTCGACCTGCTGGTCGGGCTTTTAAGGGAGGGCAAATGTCCATGCGACTGAAGGTCCCTTACCTTGGCAAAAATAACAGCTCCACTTCACGATGACCACTAAAGGTGACATTCTCTCTGCAGGTGTGGCATTGCTTTGGCCTTGAACAAACTTTCTCAGCACCTGGAAAGCTGCCAGGTGAAGCCTCTCTTCCAGTTCTTTGTCCCTGACGCCCTCAACGACCGCCACCCCGAAGTCCGAAAGTGCATGCTGGACGCTGCCCTCTCGGCCCTTAATACTCACGGCAAGGTAGGTGAACCTTCATCCAAAATCCTAGGCCCGTGAAGCTCGGGACCGTCGGCGGTACAGGGCTGCCCTCTGGCAACCACTAACATTTGAGGTAAACGTTGGCAGAGAATCAGCCAAAGACTGGACAATTGGATCATTTTTTCCTGTTAAATCCAATTATGGGGTCCTTGGTGCTCTCTTGAGCTTGGTTTTCTTGCTGACGTTGCATTCCTGACACACGGATGATGTTACCTAGTTGGGTAATGAATGATTCGGCGTCCACAGTTACGTTTTCCAGCTGTTTTCCCCAGTCACCCACTTCCCCTGGCTCCTGGTTTTTTTTTCAGGAGAGCGTCAACTCCTTGCTGCCAGTGTTTGAGGAGTTCCTTAAGAATGCCCCCAACGATGCCAGCTACGACGCCGTCCGGCAGAGCGTCGTCATCCTCATGGGGTCGCTGGCCAAACATTTGGACAAAAGCGATCCGAAAGTAAAACCGATCGTGGCCAAGCTGATAGCAGCGCTCTCGACGCCATCCCAACAGGTGAGCCGTCCTTGGCTGGGAGATGCTGGCTGAGAGATGTGAGGATCCTGACTTCAGAGCCACCTACTAACACAGTGACAGGGAGCTACCTGGCTTCAGAACTCACAAGACCATGCAGATGTTTCCTCCCTTTCTATCACCCTTCCTTCCTTCCTTCCTTCCTTCCTTCCTTCCTTCCTTCCTTCCTTCCTTCCTTCCTTCCTTCCTTCCTTCCCTCATCCTCCTCCCTCCCTCCCTCCCTCCCTCCCTCCTTCCATCCTCCCTCCCTCCCTCCCTCCTTCCTTCCTTCCTTCCTTCCTCCTTCTTCCTTCCTTCCTTCCTTCCTCCCCCCCCCCCGCATCCTTTCTTGGAGAATATTACATTGTAAAAGCAGCATTAACCTAATCATGATACCACCTGAATTATATTTAGACAAAGAAATAAATTTTACATGAAAAAACAACCCCAAAGAAGAAACTTTCTCTTTTCTCTTTCTCTTTCTTTTTTTCTCTTTCTCTTTTTCTCTTTCCCCTTCCCCTCCCTCAAATCAATGGCTGTCCAAAAGCACTGGCTTTGAATTGTGCTTAGACCTGAATGTTTGTGGTTGTCTACAGAAAGAAGGTTGATGCTTTTTTAACCTTGGCAACCACGGCTGTCTCCCCATGTGTTCCATCCTCCCCTCCTTTACTGCTTTATGTTGTATCTATGCTCCTTGTCCCCACTGATCACGGGACAAGCCAGACGGTTTAACGGCAGAGAAGACTTTAGGGTAAAAAAAAATATGGCTGCTTTTGAGGCGGTCGCATTTCCCCTAAAAGACGGAGTGCGTTTTCGGGGGAGCCTGGAATTCCCGAAGCCACGATGTCCAGCGGTTCCTTTCCAGCGCCTGGGACCTGTAGTTCTTTCTCTCCTGGAACAGAAGTCCTTCCCCCCTCCTCTTTTGAAAGCAACGTTCCCCCCCCCCCAAAAGTGGACGCTCTCTAGAAGGAAAGCGTGAACATCGGCTTTCCTTCCCAGAATGAGCAGCCGCGATCTGGTGGGGGCTTTTGCAGGTTCAGGAGTCCGTGGCCAGCTGCTTGCCCCCTCTTGTGCCGGCCATCAAAGACGACGCCGGCGGGATGATCCAGAAGCTGCTGCAACTTTTGCTGGAGTCCGATAAGTACGCAGAGCGGAAAGGAGCAGCTTACGGGCTGGCCGGCCTGGTGAAGGGGCTGGGAATCCTTTCCCTGAAGCAGCAGGAAATGATGGCCAAGCTGACCGACGCGATCCAGGACAAGAAGAATTTCCGCCGGCGGGAAGGTGAGTCCCAAGAATGCCTACCCTTCCTCTCTCAAGTGCTTGAGGGCCTTTCGTCTTCCAGGTAGGGCCCTCATCTGCTCAGTTCTGGCAGGACGTAGAATCCTAGGGCTGGTGGAAGGGACCTGGGAGGTCTTCTAGTCTAACCCTCTGCTCAAGGCAGGGGTCGTGGCCACCTCGCTGTGCCAGATAACAGAAACCAGGGAGGGGGAGAGAGGGGTGTGATTGAAACATCTGGGTGGCTGGGAGGGAATTGGGGAATTCATGCACACCCTCTGTGGCCTGGGAGAATCTCCCCTCCCATCACGGTCAAACGATGGGAGTCTTCTGATCCGAGCGGACTGTTTCCCAAAACCGAGAGATTGCACTGGATTGGTGGACAATGAACAGTGGGTGGCCCAGGGTGGGTGGGTGGGAAGGAGGATTTTAACTGTGCTGTGTTTTGCGCGAAAACTTCAGAACTGGCTTTGCTTCTCCTGTGTCTGTGTGGGTCTATCAGCAAAGTTCTCCTCCTGGTAAAATAAGGTCCCAGGAGTCTCTCTTTGCTGCATAGGCCAACGGGAGGGTTGACAGCAGGAGACCTTATACTATCCTGGGCCAATAGTTGTCCAGTTCTGTTTCTGAAACAGTGATGGAGCACCCACAACTTCTGGAGGCAAGGAGTTCCACTGATTAATGGTTCTCCCTGTCAGGAAATTCATTTAGCTCGGCTCTCTTTTTTTTATCACTTTCCATCCATTGCTTCATCTTCTGTCCTCAGGTGCTTTGGGGAACAGGCTGGACCCCACCCCCTCTCTTCTCTGCGACAGCCCCTCTGATATTGGCAGACTGGGTTTCCTGGACTGAGTTTCCTGATGTATCCCCAAGAGGCTTCTTGACTGACGTGCTATTAAGGCAACTGTTTCTCTTCTCTTCCCAGGGGCTTTATTCGCCTTTGAGATGCTGTGTATCATGCTGGGGAAGCTCTTTGAGCCCTACGTGGTTCACGTACTGCCCCACTTGCTGCTCTGCTTCGGGGACGGGAACCAGTACGTCCGGGAGGTGAGTCACTCTTGGCTGGCAGTGCTGGAAAAGCAGGGAACGTGGCTTCTGCAGAATCTTGGCTGGTTCTGCTCAGATACCGGAGGTTCTGTTAAGTCCTCGGCTGCTTTGATGGAGGTCACCAGGTTGATTAAATCCAGCCATGGTGCTTCACAAACCATGCCTGGATCAAACCAGCAGTGGCTCGTTCTGAAGGTAAACCAAAGACTAGCATGTAACTGGAGTCCTATCACAGGTGGCATTCCGATCAAAAGGCCCAAGTGCCCAAGTTTGTTACGGGCTTAATGCGCTGTGAAAATCCCACCCTGGTAGTATATCCAGGCTGTGGATGGTTCTATAACACGAACCCTAAACAATTGTAGTTTATCCAACAAACCGTGTTTGAAATAACACACGGCTGGATGTGATGTACAGTTCCACGTGGTTTGAATAGGTTCCGCTTCAGGAGAGCTGTGCTTTTCATTGAATCTTGAAGTTGAGGCAGATTTTGATTTGTGGGGTCCTTGGTGCTCTCTGAGCCTGGTGGTTTTCTTGCAGACGTTTCATGACCCAACTAGGTAACATCACCAGCGCTAGAAGGGAGGGGGGTTGGCTCTTATTTCTATATACCAATGGCCTGCCCTGTCAGTGTTAGTGGGAGTCATTTTGGTGTTTCCTTGATTAGATGGTTGTTTATTGTTAGCTTACTGTTAGATCTTGATTCCCCCCCCGCCATCTTTTTGCACAAGGCTGCAGATGATTGTGCCAAGGCTGTGATGAGCAACTTAAGTGCCCACGGGGTCAAACTGGTGTTGCCCTCTTTGTTAGCTGCTCTTGAGGAGGATTCATGGAGAACCAAAGCTGGTAAGAATTTGTGTCTGGCCTTTTTTTTAAAAAAAATAATTTTTTGTAGATAACGCTACCAGCATCCTCAGGCTTCCGTTAACGTATTCAAGATGGACAGTGAATAACCTTTATACGTCACTTTATATGTAAGGGTGCAGGTCCGTACCTATGATGTATGCAGTATGTTTTAAATGTGTGTTACGTTATGCGTACACTTGGAGAGGAAGCAACTAAATTTCATTTTTAATGTGTGCCATTGTGCCCACAGGGAAAAAATGACAATAAAGGTTATCTAATCATCCAATCTAATATACCTTTCATGTAGTGTCACCATTTTTCTTAACGTATCTTTTAAACCAGAACTGAGAAAGGCATGGAATAGTTGCTTCCAGCCCGGATTACCCTAGAGCAGAGTGCCCAACCTTGGCAACTTGAAGATCTGTGTTGCCAAGATTGGACACCCCTACTGTGGAGAATTCTGACAGTTATCAAATTACAATAATATCAGCACATTCGCTCCCCCCCCCAATGCAATTATTGTACATTAATCTAGACTCCAATGCCGATGGGAATTGCACCTGAGTAGATACGGGGTACAATCACAGTTGAGCCCCAAAATTTCTGTTTGCTAAGCAAGACAGTGGCTCAGTGAATTTTGCCCCCTTTTGTGACCTTTGTCGCCACCGTTGTTAAGCGAATCACTGCAGTTGTTAAGTGAATCTGGCTTCCCCATTGACTTTGCTTGTCAGAAGGTCGCAAAAAGGGATCAGGTGAAACACCCACCCCGGACACTCAACCGTCATAAATATGAGCCGGTGGCCAGGCCTCTGAATTTTGAGCCCTGGACCGTGGGGATGCTGCAACGGTCGTAAGTGTGAAAAATGGCCGTAAGTCCCTTTTTTTCAGTCACTAAACCAGGGGTCTTCAAAACTTGGCAACTTTAAGAATTCTGGGAGTTGAAGTCCACCAGTCTGAAAAGTTGCCAAGTTTGAAGACCTCTGCACTGAATAAACTGGTAAGTTGAGTATGCCTTTCCCTGTAGGATAGGGCTATGGATTGAGTTTTGCCCCAGCTCCGGAGAATGCTGGGGTCCTATTCTCTTCTCCTGCGCTCCCCAGGGTCAGTGGAGTTGCTGGGAGCCATGGCGTACTGCGCTCCCAAGCAGCTGTCTTCTTGCTTGCCAAACATCGTGCCGAAGCTGACAGAGGTGCTGACGGATTCTCATGTCAAAGTCCAGAAGGCCGGGCAACAGGCATTGAGGCAGATCGGCTCGGTGATCAGGAACCCTGAGATTTTGGGTAAGAGGTTCTGGGTGCCTCTGCGTGTGTCAGCATGGGGGACTTATTTTTCCCCTTCTGGGAGCTTTACTGCTTTGGCTTGTGTTGAATGGGTCAGAGTTCCACAACTGAGGAATAGAATATTAATAGAAATAATAAGGATAGAATAAGAATTAGAATTAGAATTAGAATTAATAGAATAGAATAGAATAGAATAGAATAGAATAGAATAGAATAGAATAGAATAGAATAGAATAGAATAGAATAACAGGGTTGGAAGGGACCTTAGAGGTCTTCTAGTCCAACCCCCTGCTCAAGCAGGAAAGCTTATACCATTTCAGACAAATGGCTGTCCAGTCTCTTCTTAAAAACTTCCAGTGTTGGAGCATTCACAACGTCTGGAGGCAAGTCGTTCCACTGATTAATTGTTCTTAACCGTCCGGGATGTTTTGTTCGTTACGCAAAATGACCGATAAAACATTCCAGTCCAGTTAGTCCTCGACTTAACGACCACACTTAAACACATTTCTCAGCAACAGAAAATTCGGGCTCCTTTGTGGTCGTAAGTCCAGAACTACCTTCATCTCACTTACCAGCATCACGAGAGGCTTCCAGCTCAGTTGGCGTCTTCACAATTGTGTGTCTTTCCTTTCTTCCTCCTCCCTCCCCACCCCTCCACTAAACAGCCATCGCTCCAGTCCTGTTGGATGCCTTGACCGATCCATCCCGAAAGACCCAGAAGTGCTTGCAAACTTTGCTGGACACCAAATTTGTCCACTTCATCGACGCTCCTTCCTTGGCTCTCATCATGCCTATTGTCCAGAGGGCTTTTCAGGACCGCTCGACGGACACCCGGAAAATGGCCGCCCAGATCATCGGGAATATGTACTCCTTGACGGACCAGAAGGTACGTTGGCGAGGAGGAAGTAAAACGTAAAAGTAAAACGGGGGCAAAACTCCCTTAAAAACAGAAATTTTGGGGCTGAATCGTAGCCGTAAGTCAAGGATTTCCTGTATTTCTATTCTATTTCTATTTCTGCTTTTAAAAGAAAGCAGGCAGTCCCAGAAGTATCTTCGTTGCCAAACACACTTCAAATTCCCTCTGCTTCCAGGTGGGAATTGGAGACCCTCCCCCAATTCACTTGCCTTCTGTGTCTCTCTCAGGATCTGGCTCCTTACCTGCCTAGCGTCACTCCCGGATTGAAAACGTCTCTTCTGGACCCCGTGCCTGAGGTCAGTTGGCCTCCCGCTTCTTGGTAGAACAGAGAGTTCCCCGGCCTTTCCAGCTTTGCGGACCGGGAGCGGGGAGGACACGGCTCGCTCAAGCGGCCAGCAAGCGCGTGCGTGCATGCACAACTCCATTTGCACGAGCAGTGTGCACACGGGCCTGCCATTCCTGTAAACAGAGCGCCCGCTGATCCTCCAGTGAGGATGTGCGCTCACTCGCCAGCTGTTTTCACGGCCCAGTTGCAGACCCCTAGTGGGTTGCGGCCCGCAGGTTGGGGACCCCCGCTGTAGACCGTCTGTGCCTCCTCTTTGCCCAGTTGCTGTAGCTTTTCTTTGGACCTCCCCAGGTGCGGACCGTATCCGCAAAGGCGCTGGGTGCCATGGTGAAAGGCATGGGCGAGTCTTGCTTTGAAGACTTACTGCCCTGGCTGATGGAAACCTTGACCTATGAGCAGAGTTCGGTGGATCGGTCAGGTGCTGCGCAAGGTAAGGGGGGGGGCTCAGCTCATAGCTTCGTACGCAAATGCTACAATGCCCTCATTTTGTTCCCGAATATTTGGCTTTCGCTAAGTCGAGGTTCCGCTTCTTTCGTGAAATGCTTGCAAGGATAAACCTATGACAGTCCTCCACTTACAACAGTTCATTTAGTGACCGATTTAGGACTGTTCTTCACACGTATGACCGTGGCAGCGTCCCCGTGGTCACGTGATCAAAATTCAGACGCTTGGCAGCTGATTCGTATTTACGACGGTCGCAACGTCCCGGGGGGTGTCACGTGATCCCCTTTTGCGACCTTCTGACCAGAAAGTCAATGGGGAAGACAGATTTGCTTAACAACCTTGACCAAATTGTGGGCTCAGTGACAGTCATAAGTTGAGGACTCTCTGCGTGCTAAAGCCCGAGCATTATAGTTGTCGATCTGTTGGTTGTAAGGATGGGTTTTTTTTTCCTTCTGTTCTAGGTTTGGCTGAGGTTATGGCTGGTTTGGGGGTAGAGAAGCTGGAGAAACTGATGCCAGACATCGTGGCTACCGCAAGCAAAGTGGACATCGCCCCCCACGTTCGGGACGGTTACATTATGATGTTCAACTACCTGCCTATAACCTTTGGCGAAAAGTTCACCCCTTACGTTGGGCCCATTATACCTTGCATCCTTAAGGTGAGACCTTGGAGCAGATCCTGAAGTCGGGGACAAAAGGTTGGATTTATCCCCCCCTAAAAGAGATCAGCTTGAGATTGGGAATGGCTAGAGGTAGCTTTCTGGAACCAGTTTGGTCTACTAGGCTAGAAAGTGGGAGGCTGTGAGTTCTAGTCCTGCCTTAGCCATGAAAGGGAAGCTGTGTGACTTTGGACCAATCATCAGGAGACGGTGAGTTCTAATCCCGCCTCAGGCATGAAAGCTGACTGGATGACTTTGGACCAATCACCAGGAGATGGTGAGTTCTAGTCCCACATTAGACCTGAAAGCTGGCTGGGTGACTTTGGGCTAATCACCAGGAGACGGTGAGTTCTAGTTCTGCCTTAGGCATGAAAGTCTGCTGGGTGACTTTGGGCCAATCTCTCTCTCTCTCTTGGCCCCACCCACCTCGCACGATTGTTGTAGAAAAAATAGGAGGAGGAAAGTGTGTTGGACAGGCTGATCATCTTATTTATCAAACTAATAAAGGTGGGTTACACATCATTAAATAAAAACAATTTAGTCTGTTTACGTCAAAAGTCTTGTTCAGACCAGGGATTTCATCAATTCCCCGCTCATCTAGGAGCAGAAAAAATTGTGTGTGTTACCGGTGATTTGTGATCCTTTCAGGCCTTGGCAGATGAGAACGAGTTCGTGCGGGACACGGCTCTCCGTGCAGGGCAGAGGATCATAAGCATGTACGCAGAGACTGCCATCGCGTTGCTCCTTCCTCAGCTGGAACAAGGCCTCTTTGATGACCTTTGGAGAATCAGGTATGACCTTTCCTTCCTTCCTTCCTTCCTTCCTTCCTTCCTTCCTTCCTTCCTTCCTTCCTTCCTTCCTTCCTTCCTTCCTTCCTTCCTTCCTTCCTTACTTACTTACTTACTTACTTAGCATTTTGATGCAAAAATAAGCAACCGAGTGGAAAGAACATTTAAAAGGGATTTATTAGGGTACCCTGATGAAGTGGCATCTCCCCATGAAAAGAGGGAGCCCCGAGACCCATCTTACATTCCTTTTTATACTTAGCACAGCCAAGAAAACGAAAGAGGAAACTTGATTGGGCAGGGTAAAAGTAACCCTCCTTTGCACAGTAAACCAACTACAAAGGTGGTTTGAAGTTAGATAACCAGATGCCAGTTGACACTTAAGATTTTTTTTTTTTAATCAGGAGATTAAAGTCTCCAGCCATTCTTCTGTAGCTTATCTTTTCAGTTTAGGAACGTATAGCGACAGGATAACATTTTTCCCCCTACTTTCCAGGCTGTCATGAGAAATTCTAGTTTCAGATGTGGTCCTAAATTGAGGACTGCCCGTTTGCAACCTGAAAAAAAAAAAAGGCCACGATCTCTTTAGCTCAGTGTAAACCCCCGCTACCCTGCCTTTTCCTTCAGTCTTGTGTTTTTGTGTTTTGGAAAACAGGTACAGTTCAGTTCAGCTGTTGGGGGATCTCCTGTTCCACGTTTCAGGAGTTTCTGGGAAAATGACAACTGAGACGGCGTCAGAGGATGATAATTTTGGAACAGCCCAGTCTAACAAAGTAAGTTATAAAGCAGGGGTCCCCAGCCTGTGAACTGCAGCTCACGGCCGGGCCGTGGCCTGTTCACAAACCGGGCCAAGGGAGGGGCAGGCCGGCGCGCACGTGCATGTGCGTGCAGCTGAACCTGCGCAAGTCGAGCTGCGTGCACATGGCACGGACGTGCTGGCCCGCTGCTCGCACGTGTTAAGCTGCATGTGTACATGCACGCCAGCCCGCCGCTCACGCAGCCCGGTTCCCCTTTTCCCCCCCCCTCCCCAGCTGGGCCGCCAAGCCTCCAAGGTTGGGGAGCGCGGAGTTCAAGAGTCTGCTGTAGTGGACGGCCAAAATAAATTTAATGCAGTAAAAGAAACAGGCACTTTCTCTGGCTGACCGTTTCTCCTCTCGGGCAGCCTAGCTAGCAAAATTACCAGGATTTGGAGATCTAATTAAATCTCCTGCAGTTCATCATCTTAAACCAGGAGAGATCCATTGAATCAGAGGGGATGATTTCCCTGGAGAAGCGTGCTTCCTTCCTCTGGAGGCATCTGTTTGTGTCTTGTGATGGAAGTTCCTAAGAAGGACTAATGCAGGACACGCATTTTGCTGCGTTCCCTTTGCCTTGAGCTTTCTGAGCTCATCTAAATAACTCTGATAAAATTAATGGAACTAAAAGCGTTCTAAGCCTCCGATGAACCGTCTTATCTAATCGGCCTTTTCGAAACAAAAGGATGCTTGGTTTTGGTGTGTGTATGTGTATGTGTGGGAAAATAACGGCTTTTACCTTTCTAATTTCCATGTGTTTTTGTTTTGTTTTTTAAATTGTAATTTCCAGGCCATCATTAACGCTCTCGGGGTAGAACGAAGGAACAGAGTTCTGGCTGGGCTTTACATGGGCCGCTCCGATACCCAGCTGGCTGTTCGCCAGGCATCCCTGCACGTTTGGAAAATTGTGGTTTCCAACACCCCACGCACCCTACGTGAGATTTTGCCAACACTTTTCAGCCTCCTGTTGGGGTTCCTGGCTAGCACCTGTGCGGACAAGAGAACAGTTAAGTCTTTGGGCCGTCCGGTTGAGTTCTGCTCGGTGTTTGAAATGCTCTTTCATCTCTGAACAGCAATCGGTGTCTTTGTTCCTACTTGCTTTGGGGCGTCCGAAATCTCTCTGTCCAGGTGGCCCTCAATTTACGACCTCAGTTTGACAGCTCAAATTTTCCACTGTGAAGTGAGACAGTGGCTAAGTGAGTTGTGCCCCATTTCACCGCCTTGCTTGCCACCGTCGTTAAGCAAAGCACTCCTGTTGATAGGTTAGTAACGACGGTTGTTAAGAGAATCTGACTTCCCCATGGAGTTGGCTTCTCAGAAAAGGGGATCGCACGATCCCGAAGACATTGCCACCGTCATAAATATGAGTCCTGAGTCTCTTTTTCCCCGCTGCCGTTGTAACTTGGAACGGTCACTAAACGAAAGGTTGTAAGTTGAGGACTTCTGTACGGGCTCAAGGGTTGATTTGAGGCAAGTGATCTCTGCCGGTTTTGCCCGTAAAGCTGCGATCCTAAATAAGTTCCTTTTGGGTAAAACCGGCAACCCAGAACTGGATACAGTGACCATGTTGATGATGATGATGATGATGATGCCGTGGCAAATCGCCAGTCAAATATTAGATTTTGTTGACAATATCACGGTGGACTCGGTTTGCTCACCTGTATCTTTTGGCGGCAGATTGCGGCACGGACGCTGGGGGATCTCGTCCGAAAGCTGGGGGAGAAGATCCTTCCGGAGATCATCCCCATTTTGGAGGAGGGTCTAAGATCCGAAAAAAGTGACAAGCGGCAGGGTGTCTGTATTGGCCTGAGTGAAATCATGAAGTCCACCAGCCGGGATGCAGTAAGTGAATTTTTCTGCTAATAATCCTAGGGGTTATTAAAGGTTGGTGTACATTTCCTTCCTTCCTTCCTTCCTTCCTTCCTTCCTTCCTTCCTTCCTTCCTTCCTTCCTTCCTTCCTTCCTTCCTTCCTTCCTTCCTTCCTTCCTTCCTTCCTTCCTTCCTTCCTTCCTTCCTTCTCTTCCTTTCTCTCCTTCCTTCCTTCCTTCCTTCCTTCCTTCCTTCCTTCCTTCCTTCCTTCCTTCCTTCCTTCCTTCCTTCCTTCCTTCCTTCCTTCCTTATCTGCTCTGAAAACATTTCCTATATCTCGTTTCAGGTGCTGTGTTTTTCCGAATCTCTTGTTCCCACCGTCAGGAAGGCTCTGTGTGACCCACTGGAAGAAGTGCGAGAAGCAGCCGCCAAAACATTTGAACAGCTGCACTCGACAATTGGATACCAGGCCCTTGAAGACATCCTCCCTTTCCTGCTAAAGCAGCTGGTAGGGATGTTGAAATCTTGGCCACGTCCCCCCGGTGTTTCTCTGAACGTCCTGGGCTGAATGTAAACACGGCACAACTCACCTCTTGCCTGTTTGATGGCTGGCTTGAAGGGGCATCTGTTAAGACAAAGATGCTGGCCTTTGATTGGGTCAAGGAACCTGCCACCTGTTCAAGCTGGTAGGATTGAATTGGGACCCCAGCCATATCTGGCGAGCCTTGGGTTTCACGGACTATAGAATAGCAGAGTTGGAAGGGACCTTGGAGGTCTTCTAGTCCAACCCTTTCAGATAAATTGGCTTTCCAAGACTTTTCTTGAAAACCTCCAGTGATGGAGCACCACAACTTCCGGAGTCAAGCCGTTCCACTGATGGATTGTTCTGACTGTCAGGAAATCTCTCCTTAGTTCTAGGTTGTATCTCGACCTTGATAAGTCACTCCTTGTTGTGCCCTCTGGCGCTTTGGAGGAGAATTAACCCTTTCTCTTCTCTTCTCTTCTCTTCTCTTCTCTTCTCTTCTCTTCTCTTCTCTTCTCTTCTCTTCTCTTCTCTTCTCTTCTCTTCTCTTCTCTTCTCTTCTCTTCTCTTCTCTTCTCTTCTCTTCTCTAGGAGTGTGAAGAAACCTCAGAGTTCGCCCTGGATGGTCTAAAGCAGGTTATGGCAGTGAAAAGCCGAGTTGTGTTGCCGTACTTGGTGCCAAAGGTATGTTTGCATCTCTTCTTTCGGTTCTGTTCCTGTTCCGCTCCTGCTTCTTCTGTGCCTAAATCTAACTTTAAACTGCCAGAATGAAGCCACCACCTTGGCTTTGTCGTTGGCCAAAAATAAGGCATTACCGGTCCGTGTTTCTGGTAATAGCCAACATACCAGCGGATGGGATGGGCTCTCCACATTCACACAGCGTGTTGTTCTCCACTAAGAGCCTACACTTGAGCGTCTTGGTTTTACATTTAGGCCCTCCAAACCTCAACTATTCAAGTAGTATAAGTGAGGTCAGATCCTCCTTTAATGTTACTCCTTGCTCGACGGTCTCCTTCCTCCATCTTTTAATTCAAATTTGTTCTTGTGTACCCTCAGGAATTTTTGTTCTTGAGGAGATAGGATAGATAGATAGATAGATAGATAGATAGATAGATAGATAGATAGATAGATAGATAGATAGATAGATAGATAGATAGATAGATAGATGATAGATAGATAGATAGATAGATAGATAGATAGATAGATAGATAGATAGATAGATAGATAGATAGATAAGATAAAAAACAGATACTGTTTTCTTTCTTTAATATTAACTGTAAATCTCTTTCCTTGTTTCCGTTAGCTCATTTCTCCTCCCGTCAATACCAGAGTCCTGGCCTTCCTGTCCTCTGTTGCTGGTGATGCTCTCACCCGGCACTTGGGTGTCATTCTGCCTGCCATGATGTCAGCCCTCAAGGAGAAGCTTGGCACAAACGATGAACAGCAGGCAAGTTTGTTTCGGCCTGAAGGTCTCGTCCCAGGAATCTCGGTTTAGCCCTCCCTCTCCCCAAAGCCACCTCCGCCTCATTTCTCGTCTCAAGCCGGAGGTGACAGTTCGTCTTCTACATGCCCACCCATTCCGGCAAGCCCATCTTGGGGGGGGGGGGGTGTTGGCCCTTACCTGTGTCATCTTCACCCAACGAGGCCTTCAGAATGTCCTTGGCTGTGGTTCCTTGAGCCTTCCTTCCCGCCTCCTCAGCTTGGCCCTTGAGTCATTCTCCTGTCTTGAGCCCTGGGGGCACAAGTGGTTAAAGTGCAGTATTGCAGGCAAACTCTGCCCACAGCCTGGAGTTGGATCAAATGGTTGTCAGTCCTTGACCACCGGTATAAAACCGAGAGGTATAGAAAAGCAGTAAAAGGGCCAGGTTGCCTTCTCCACTGGGTGTTTTAAAGTTGTACTTTTAGCCTTGACCTGTCCATTGTCCATTAACCAGCGTCGATGAATCTCGCCCTTAAGAGAACATTTGTTTGATTTCAAGCTGATCCCCTATAAGAGCCAAAAGCACGATAAAGGCCGGAGAGTCTCGGAAAGGTTTCTGACACAACCGCAAACGTTTCTCACAGGAGATGCTGAACTGCCAGGCTGTAATTCTGTCGGTAGAGGACGAGGCCGGGCAGAGGATTATCATTGAGGATCTCTTAGACACAACCCGCAGCGCCGAAGTCGGGATGCGCCAAGCAGCGGCGGTCATCCTCAACATCTACTGTTCCAAGACCAAGGCGGACTACACCGCCCATCTGCGCAACCTGGTCTCGGGCCTGATCCGCCTCTTTAACGACACCAATTCCGTGGTGCTGAACGAAAGCTGGGACGCGCTCAACGCCATCAGCAAGGTAGGAGCTGGAAGGGGTCCTGGTTCTTCTTTTAAGAAGAGACTGGGCAACCATTTGTCTGAAATGGTACAGGGTCTCCTGCCTGAGCAGGGGGTGGGACTAGAAGACCTCCAAGATCCCTTCCAGCTCTGTTGTTCTGTTATTCTGTCATCGGTGGATGCTTCCTCATGCGGTGGAATTCTGGTTCCTTTCCTAGAAATTAGATGCTGGCAGCCAGCTGGCCCTCATAGAAGACCTCCACAGGGATGTTCGTATCGTTGGCAACGATGCCGCCGGAGAACACGTGCCTGGATTCTGCATTCCCAAGAAGGTAAGAGCAGGGGGCAGGCAAGGCTCTGAGCATCATCATTGTGGGGAGGGTCACCCTATTTGATGGCTGCAGCGTGAGCAATATGGACCATCCCCAGAAGGGACCTTCTCTTCCCATAGCACATTTGTCCCCAATATATCCTAAAGGTGCTTTTTTTCTAAAAAGGCAACTGGGTTTTCTTGTTTTTTTTCCCCCCCTTGAAAACATTTCGCTTCTCATCCAAGAAGCTTCTTCAGCTCTAACTTCTTCTTGGATAAGAAGCAAAATGTTTTTAAAGAAGAAAGTCCAGTTGCCTTTTTGGAAAAAGCACCTTTGGGACAGCCATGACCTGGATGACATTTATCCCCAACTTGGGAACTTGGGATGGTAACGCTACTACAGACTCCAAATTCCTTCGTTTAAATCGGATAGAAATTTTGAGAATCGAAGCCTTAGTATTGAAGTGGTTTGTCCTGGAAGAATTTTCCACGGTCTTGTGTCTCTCCTGTAACGGAAGATCAGCCGTTGAAGCCTTCGTGTCATCTCCTGTAAACAACAGGATTGCTGTATCATTCATGCCAGAAGGGAGTAGTGGGGTTGCAGAGAGGAGGAAGAGGAGGAGGAAGACTGTGGGGTCCTTAGTGCTCTCTGAGCTTGGTTGTTTTCCCGCAGACGTTTCATAACCCAACTGGGTAACATCATCAGTGCTAGAAGGGAGTGGGGTTTGTGGGAAGGAGGAGGAGGAGGAGGAAAACAATTGAGCTTGATGGTTGTCTTGTAGATATTTCATTGCCCAAAAGATAACATCATCACTACTAGAAGAGGGGGGGTTTTGCAGAGAGGAGGAGAAGAATTGTGGGATCCGTGGTGCTCTCTGAGCATGGCTCTTTTCTGGCAGACGTTTCATAGCCCAACTAGGTAACATCATCAGCACTCATTGGGTGATGAATCATCTGTAAGAAAGCAACCAAGCTCCATCACAATTAAACTTTGGCAGTTGGATAGAAAGGAAGGTGAGTCCCACCTGTCTCTCCACTGACCACCTGCCTGCCTTGACCCCTCCCACCCAGGGCGTGACCTCCATCCTGCCTATGCTACGGGAGGGGGTCCTGACCGGCAACTCAGACCAGAAGGAAGAGGCGGCCAAAGCTTTGGGCCTGGTCATTAAGCTGACCTCCGCCGAAGCTCTGAAGCCATCTGTGGTCAGCATTACCGGGCCCCTGATCCGGATCCTGGGAGACCGCTTCAGCTGGAACGTCAAGGTGGCTTTGCTGGAAACCTTAAGTCTTCTCTTGGCCAAGGTAAGCGAGGAAACGCCGGGAACAAAATCCGGGAAGAGCTTGGGCGAGGAGAGGACCCCATGGCGTGGGCTTTTAAAAAAAAAAACGTGTCAAGGAAGCTTGCCCAACGAGGAACTCTGGGAGTTGAAGTCCAGGGGTCTTCAAGTGGCCAAGCTTGCACACCCCTTGCTTTAAAGCAGGGGTCTTCAAACATGGCCCTTTGATGACTTGTGGACTTCCACTCCCACGTGCCTGGCTGAGGAATTCTGGGAGTGGAAGTCTACAAGTCATAAAAGGGCCAAGTTTGAAGACCCCTGCCTTATACCATCCCGGTCAAATGGTGAGTGTTGGGCACGGCTGGCTAAGGGATTCTGGGAGTTGAAGTCCACAAGTCATAAAAGGGCCAAGTTGGAAGACCCCTGCTTTAAAGCAATATTGGTGGTCTTTTTTTATAGACCTCAAGAGGTTTTAAAGTTCCTTATATACAGGTAGTCTTGACTTGGACTAAGGCCAACATTCCCGTCGGCTGAGCAAGACCATTGTTAAATTAACTTTGCCCCGCTTTACGACCTTCCTTGCTGTAGGTTGTTAAGTGAATCACTTCAGCTGTCAAGTTCGTAACACGGCCGTTAAGTAAATCTGGCTTCCCCATGGACTTTGCTTGTCAGAAGGTCGCAAAAGGGGATCAGGTGACACACCACCACCCCCGGGACACTGCAATCCCCGTCATAAATATGAGTCGTTGGCCAAGCGTCCGAATTTTGATCGCGTGAGCGTGGAGATGCCGCAACGGTCATAAGCGTTAAAAAAAAACAAAAAAGGGGGTCATAAGTCGCCTGTTGTAACGTTGGTCACTAAATGAACGGTTGTAAGTCAAGGACTCCCTCTACTTGCGTTGATGAGTGTTAATGGGTCACCCTGACAGGTGGGCATCGCTCTGAAGCCGTTCCTGCCTCAGCTTCAAACCACCTTCACCAAAGCCTTGCAAGACCCCAACCGGGTGGTCCGCTTAAAAGCCGCCGACGCGCTGGGGAAGCTGATCGCTATTCACGCCAAGGTGGATCCCCTCTTTACCGAATTGCTGAACGGCATTCGCACCAGCGAAGACTCCGGCATCAGGCAAGTGACTGAGCGGGCCCAGGAGGGGCTGAGGCCCCCTCCTCCTCCTCTCTCCTCTGTGGGTTTCATTCTGGAAAGCGCATTTTAGAAGAGGGTAGAATAACAAGAGTTGGAAGGGACCTTGGAGGTCTTCCAGTCCAACCCTCTGCTCAGGCAGGAGACCCTATACAGTTTGAGACAAGTGGCTGTCCAGTCTCTTCTTTAAAAAATAATTAGAATAGAATAGAATAGAATAGAATAGAATTAGAATTAGAATTAGAATTAGAATTAGAATTAGAATAACAGGGTTGGAAGGGACCTTAGAGGTCTTCTAGTCCAAACCTCTGCTCAGGCAGGAGACCCTATACAGTTTGAGACAAGTGGCTGTCCAGTCTCTTCTTTAAAAAATAATTAATAGAATAGAATAGAATAGAAGTAGAAGTAGAAGTAGAATAACAGGGTTGGAAGGGACCTTAGAGGTCTTCTAGTCCAAACCTCTGCTCAGGCAGAAGACCCTATACAATTTGAGACAAGTGGCTGTCCAGTCTCTTCTTGAAAACCTCCAGTGTTGGAGCACCCACAACTTCTGGAGGCAGGTTGTTCCGCTGATTAATTGTTCTAACTGTCAGGAAGTTTCTCCTTAGTTCTAGGTTGCTTCTCTCCTTGATGAGTTTCCATCCGTTGATTCTTGTCCTGCCTTCAGGCGCTTTGGAGAATAGCTTGACTCCCTCTTCTTTGGGGCAGCCCCTGAGATATTGGAACACTGCTATCATGTCCCCCCTCGTCCTTCTCTTCGTTAAACTAGACATACCCAACTCCCAAACTCCTGCTTTCTAGCCTGGTGCCTTAACCACTAGAAAGATTTATACAGGTGCCTCTGACTGACTGACTGACTGACTGACAGCCACAAAATTGGGATTAGAATTTCCGTTGCTTAAGCAAGGTGGTTTTTAAGTGAATCGCCCCCAATTTCACTGCCTTTTTTTTTTTTTGCCTGGATGTTAAGCACTCGTTAAGCAAATCCAGCTTCCCTCATTGACTTTGCCGGCTGGGAAGGTTGCAAACGGCGATTAAATGGTGACCCGGGGATGTTGCAACCCTCATAAATACAGTACAACGCAAGAGGTGCTTCTGCTGCTCGTTCCCTTGTTTTTAAGTCCTGCTGACTTTTCTGCTTTCTCTCTCCTCCTTGGGGCTTCTCAGGGACACCATGCTTCAAGCTTTGCGGTTTGTAACTCAGGGGGCAGGAGCCAAAGTGGATGCCGCCGTTCGGAAGAGCATCATCACCGTGCTTCTCAGCATGCTGGGCCACGAAGAGGTATCCACGCTTGGCGGAAGCTTATGGGTTAGCCCTATTAGGTGGTTTGACATCCCGAGGCATAAGACATGGGGTGGGAATTAGTTGTTTAGCAGAATGATGGCATGGGGCGGAAAAACTGTCTTTGTGTCTAGTTGTTTTGGCATGCAATGTCCCATAGTGTGGTCTCGAAGGAAGAAGTTGAAACATGATAGGTAGGTAGGTTAGGTAGGTAGGTAGGTAGGTAGATAGATAGATAGATAGATAGATAGATAGATAGATAGATAGATAGATAGATAGATAGATAGATAGATAGATAGATAGATAGATAGATAGATAGATGATTTATTGATAGACAAGATAGATAGATGATTTATTGATAGAAGATAGATAGATAGATAGATAGATAGATAGATAGATAGATAGATGATTTATTGATAGACAGAGAAGATAGATAGATAGATAGATAGATAGATAGATAGATAGATAGATAGATAGATAGATAGATAGATAGATAGATAGATAGATAGATAGATAGATAGATAGATAAATAGATAAATAGATAAATAGATAAATAGATAAGATAGATGGAGAGAGAGAGAGATCTTTATTGGCCAAGTGTGACTGGGTACACAAGGAATTTGTCTCCTGTGCAGAAGCTCTCTGTGTACACACAAGCAAGTCTGTAGATATTTTCACAGCCGTATGTCTGGCTTGTACGGTATACAGATCCTCAGTGGAAGGCAGGCTGGTTGCAACTGTTTTTTTTTTTTTCTGCAGCCCTAACTATCATTGATAATTCATATTTTATATTTATACCAAATTTATCTCGGAAAGCTTATGTTATAAAGAAATCAGGGGTGAAAATGTTTCTGGCTGGTAACCTTCATTGTGAATGGAAACATTCTCTTTGCTTTTTTTTTTTCTTCCCTTGTCAGGATGCGACTCGCATGGCCTCAGCGGGTTGCTTGGCCGAAATGTGTGCGTTTCTGACGGACGAGGAACTCGGCGGCATCCTCCAGAATCACCTTCTCGGTGGGTTTTGGGGGGGGGGGAAATTCCCCAGAGGGGCTGAAGGAACGTTATTTTCTGCCGCGACGGGTCGTCCTCAACTTGACCACAGTGTGGCCAAGAAGTGCGGTTATTTAGTGAACTGCACCCCTCTTTATAAGCTTCTTTGCTCTAGTTGTTCAGCGAATCCCGGTAGTGGCGTAAATCAAGCTGTTGTTAAGCAAAGCCGGCTTGCCCCATTGACTTTGCTCGTCAGAAGCCAGTTGGGTCACAACTCCCCAGACGGTATTTACGACGGTTGCACTGAGCCCGTCGTAAATGCGCACTGGTTGCCAAGTGCCAAATTGCCCAATTTAGAATAGTATAGTATAGTATAGTATAGTATAGTATAGTATAGAATAGAATAGAATAGAATAGAATAGAATAGAATAGAATAGAATAGAATAGAATAGAATAGAATAGAATAAGAAATAGAATAAGAAATAGAATAAAATAAGAAATAGAATAAAATAAGAAATAGAATAGAAATAGAATAGAATAGAATAAAATAGAAGAATAGAAGAATAGAATAGAAATAATAGAAATAGAATAGAAATAATAGAAATAGAATAGAAATAATAGAAATAGAATAGAACAGAATAGAATAAGAACAGAACAGAAATAGAATAGAATAGAATAGAAGAATAGAATAGAAATAGAATAGAAATAGAATAGAATAGAAGAATAGAATAGAAATAGAATAGAATAGAAGAATAGAATAGAAAAGAAAAGAAAAGAAAAAAGAAATAGAGCTGGAAGGGACCTTGGAGGTCTTCTAGCCCAGCCCCCTGCTCAAGCAGGAGAACCTATACCGTCTCAGACAGGTGAATGTCCAGCCTCTTCTTAAAAACCTCCAGTGATGGAGCGCCCACGATTTCGATCATGGAATTGTGGGGATGCTGTCACAGTTGATAAGTTGCTTTTTTCAGTGCTGTTGTAACTTTGAACGGCCACTAAATGAACAGTCAAGGACTACCTGTTTGGGGACTTTTTTAAAAATGTTCATTTCCTCATTTTTTGATACCGGCCCTAAAAGTTGTAAACCCGTTTTCTCTGGGCGCGATGAGGTTGGGGAAAGGAAGGTTGCGAGGCTGGGCTGAAGGACCATCCTTCTTTCGTCCCACAGCGGACGTCTCCGGCATCGACTGGATGGTGAGGCACGGACGCAGCCTGGCCCTCTCGGTGGCCGTGAACACGGCGGCCAGCAGGCTGTGTGCCCCCAAGTATTCGAACAGCGTCCACGAGATGATCTTCAGCAACACGGTCGCTGACCGGGTAAATCTCTCGCATCTGTTGATTTTTGCAATAGTGTTGCCTAGTCTTGGATTCTGCTGGAATCTGATGGCTTTTTGCTTCTCTGCTGATTTCTCTGGCTGCAGATCCCCATTGCTATCGCCGGCGTCCGAGGAATGGGCTTCCTCATGAAGCATCACATAGAAGCCAACGGAGGGAACCTGCCCCCGAAGCTCTCCAACCTCTTCATCAAGGTAAGGCTGCAGCCCCTTGAGGGGCTGGCTTGAATTCAGACGTCTCTGCACCCCGATTCTCTTGAGACGGGATTGCGTGTGTGTGTGTGTTTGGACTAGATGACCTGCAAGGTCCCTTCCAACTTTTGTTATTCTAAATATTTTACTAAGGAGCGTGGTGCCACCTCTTCCTTTTCAGCTGATTCAGAATCACTTACGCCCCCCTTCCTCTCAGATAAAGAATTGGGATTAGACGTTCTGATGTTGATCAACAGATAGTCCTCGACTTAACGGTCCCAACGGGGTCCCCAAATTTTCATGGCTTCCCCCTTGGCTTGTCTCAGTGTCTTCAGAACCCGTCCAGCGACATCAAACTGATTGCGGAGAAGATGATTTGGTGGGCCAGCAAAGCCCCTCTCCCCCCCTTGGATCCTCCCGTGGCCAAGCCCATCCTCAAGGCGCTTCTGGACAACACGAAAGATAAGAACACCAGCGTCCGGGCTTACAGTGACCAGGCCATTGTCAACCTCCTGAAGATGCGGGATGGCGAGGAGATGCTTCAGGTAACAGCCTGCCTTAGGTGGCCAGGGGGGGATGGAGCCGGAAGCGATGGGAGAACTTTGTGATGGGTGTCACTACACAAAGTGTGTGGTTGGGATGTAGGACTAGACCAGGGGTAGGCAACCTTGGCTCTTTTATGACTTGTGGACTTCCAACTCCCAGAATTCCTGAGCCGGCCATGCTGAGGGGGAAAGGGAGAGGTTTCCAAGCTGAGCCATGCTGGCTCAGGAATTCTGGGAGTTGAAGTCCACGAGTCGTAAAAGAGCCAAGGTTGCCTACCCCTGGACTAGACGGACCCATTTGCTGGATTCAAAACGGCAATGATGTCATCCCTTCTCTTAGACCGCGGGGAGGCAGTTTTCAGGCTAGGCTCTGCAAAGGGTTGATAATTTACATTTCATTTAATAACATACTGATAGAATGTGTAATGTAACAATACTATTCATAATTTAATGAAGAAAGAGCCAGTTTGGTGTAGTGCTGACACTACACAGGCTAGAAATCAGGAGATTGTGAGTTCCAGTCCTGCCTTAGGCATGAAAACCGGCTGGGTGACTTTGGGCCAATCACCAGGAGCCTGTGAGTTCTAGTCCTCCTGCCTTAAGCATGAAAACCAGCCTGGTGACATTGGGCCAGTCACCAGGAGCCTGTGAGTTCTAGTCCTGCCTTAAGCATGAAAACCAGCCTGGTGACATTGGGCCAGTTACCAGGAGCCTGTGAGTTCTAGTCTTGCCTTAGGCATGTGAATCGGGACCTGGAAATAGAGCTCTAGGGGCATAAAGGTGGACTGAAACCCCTTCTCTGAACTTGGTGTCTCGCCAGTCCGTCTCCAAGATCCTTGACGCCGCCAGTCTGGAACTGCTGAACGAGAGCTGCCGGCGATCCCTGAAGAAGCTCGCCAATCAAGCCGACTCGGTCGAACAAATTGACGAGACCATCCTGACGTGAGAAGCAAGTTGGCCCTTTGACCCTTGCTGCTTCAGCATTGCAAGTCAAAGCCGACGACGATGTTTTCATTTTTGAAAATGCTAATTGTGAGCCGATTAAGAAGGAAAAAAAATAGCCTTAATTATTCTGCTAGTTTAGAGAATTTGGCCTGTCCCTCCCCTCCCCCCCCTTTTTTTTTTTTTGAAATTCTGTTGATTGGTAATGAGTTAGTGGCGAATTCACACATCCTTCTGCGTGGAAGGAGACGTTTCCACTTGGGTTTAAGCAGGAAGGAATTATTATTATTTTTTTTGGTCAAAAACAAGTTTTGTTCTGAGGTGCTGTTGGCTTGAGGTGGCTCTGAAGGCTGCTGATTCTGCAAATCAGATCATCCAAGGGGCCAGAGAAATGCAGAAAGGGTTAACGGTTGCGGTTTGAATGGCAATTTATTAAAAAGCTTTCAATCTCTTGTTGGCCATCATTATTGGTGCACATCCTCACACGCGTGAAAACAACAACTGTTGGTTTGCTGGAGCGTAATAAGCTGGACCAACGTTCGGGAATTCAGGCATGCAATCCTAAACCACAGTGGGCTTGATTCAGACAATACCTTAAGCCAGCGTTTCTGAACCTTGCCAACTTTAAGACAGGTGGACTTCAATTCCCATGAACCAAGAGGATACGATAATACTATAATTCAGGGGTCTCCAAACTTGGCAATTTTAAGACTTGTGGACTTCAACTCCCAGAATTCCTCAGTCAGCCCTAATCCTAACCCATGCAGGCTAGGGAATTCTGGGAGTTGAAGTCCACCCATCTGAAAGTTGCCACGGTTCAGGAACACTGCATTAAGTTGTCAACTCATGTCAACACAACGTTCCCACGACACGGTTAACTCAGTTGCTTCTCCAGGTTACCGTGATCCTCAGGGACTCAAAAAAGACTTCCTCACCTGGTGTGTGTTTTTTTTTTTTGGGGAAAATGTAGTTGGATTCGTTTTTCAGCTGGCAAGAAAAAAACAAGGCTTTCAGAGACTATGCAATGCTTGAATAGGGATTTTAATCCATCCAAATTAAATACAGAACCAGAAAAATAACCGTAACAAGTTAAGAGTCGGAACCGATGGACCCTGAGGCCTGCTTGTTCAGTGGAAGAAGCTGATCACCGTAAGGAATCTGCTGTCCCACAGACCAGAACTGGGCTAAATTCTCTTGTGTAACGGTTCCTTTCCCCATACATAAACGTGAAATTCAGTGCAACAACAACAACATTTACAAAGAAGAAGAACAATCTTCTAAGGCGAAGATGGCTTTGGCTGATCAATTCTCTGGCTTTTGAACCTGCAACCGAAAAGGGTTCTAAACAGACCTTTGAGAATGAGCATTTCCTAGTCTTCCAGTTGGCTCCTTTGGCATTCCCCAGAATGTGATCTCTTGGTGATCCCCAGCGACCCTTTCTTTCACAAAGGGGATCCCGATCTATTTGAGCCGGGCGTGTCGGGGTCACAGAGGAGGGGCGCTGTGCACCCGTTTGGGGAACGGCACCCGAGCGTGCAACCACTGTTTGTAGTCGTCTTCAGGCATATCCACAATATATTCACGCAGGAACTGTGATGGAAAAAAAAAATGCAAGAACACAAAGATTTGATTATCAGGTCTTCTAAGGAGATGTTGGTCCCGCTGTATTTATTCCATTGATCTTTTGCATCTTATGACGACCAGAATAATGGATCTACATTTCTTTTTGGGGTGTCATTGCAGCGGCCCCATCAGCAACCTAGCCCTTTCCCCTGCACTGACAGCCTTGCCGTGTCCTCCCACAGTGTCAGGCACAAACAACCAGACCCACGTGTGTAAAGATCAAACTAGCTACTTCATTGTTCTCTGCCTGTAATACAGGAATCTCCCCAGACTGGCAAGCTTGCACCTGGGAAAGACCAGATAACAATAACAGAGTTGGAAGGGACCTTGGACTGCTGTTGTAACTTCGAACGGTCACTAAATGAACTGTTGTAAATCAAGGACTACCTGTATCTCCCTTGAATTCATCCTTTTAAAAATTTACATTCAGTAAATAGCATTGTATCTCGGCCTCTTTGAGACCGAAGCAGCTGAATTCCTTCCCACCCGCATCCCTCACCTCTACAGCTGCGCAGATGTCTGGAGAGCAAATTTCCCAGATCCGAAGTTCTCCCAAGACCTTCAAAAAAGTGGGAGGCCGGATGCGTAAGTCCGGATTCCTGGCAAACCTTTCCAGCTTCTTGAGGACTTTCTGGGTACGGCGGTCTCTTCTGATGTCATCTGGAATCCTTTCCAGCAAAGTTGAAAACCTTGAAGAAGAAGAAGAAAAGAAAATACTAAACGAGAGAAAAACATTTAACCTGGATGTCTCTAAAGCCTGAAAGGTATGACTCAGATGACGGCAACGAGGCCCACTCGTAAATAGCTAGAGTAAGCAACTTTATTGTCTACCACCAGTGTTGCAAGAATCTTCCCAGACTGCTTGCCTTCCCCTGGGAATGACCAGATAATGATTCATACATCTTGAGAGAGCTCACGTTTATGCTGCTTGCGACTACGCAAGGATTCCAAGCTAGAGCCTCGCTTGACTCCTCCTTCCAGCCTGCCTGGCAGTTTCCCAACATCATCCTTGGCATGCAACTGATAATAATCAACACTGTACTAGGGGAAGGGCCCTATTACAATTCCTCAAAGACACAAGATGTTTGGAATTTAAGTTGATAAAAATCGCCTGAATTTTGGATGATGGATGATGGAAACATCTGTTCTTCCCAAGGGACAACATAACCATTAAGCAACTTGGGTTTGTTTTCAACTGTGATCAAGGAGATTTATGACACGAGGATTGCATTCCTGGTTTTCCTCTGCAGAATTATGCAACCCAAAAGTTCAGCTCAGCCCTCTGCTCCCCCCCCCCACTTTCTCACCAGTTTTCTGACTCTGCATCTTGTTCAGGCTCTTTGCCCACTACAGATTGTCTCATTCGCTCGAGGTCTTTCCGGAAACGGGTAAGATAGTTCAGGCACAGGAATTTCTGAATGTTCTTCTCCTCTCGTCTCCTGTCAAACGGAATAAACATCCAAAGAATGTTCACGTTTTCTTGACAAACATGAGACACCCTCAACCTTTACTTGCCAGCTGGATCTCCAAATGGTGTTTATGCCATCGGCTTGTTTGAAGGCGAGCAGAAGAAACGTTTATGGGGAAAGAAAGAAATTTTACAGACGGCTACACGGTGAGGCTATGGTGAGCCAGACAATGGTTTGTGTGGAGCTTGTGCTGTGAACTAAGCCAGGGGTCCCCAACCGGTGGGCCGTGAGGGGTTTGCAACCGGGCCCCAGAAACAGCCGGCGACTCCACGCGCATCCTCACAACACTACCTACCTCTCCAGGATGTCGAGATGATCGTGCAGCCGGAAGGCGTTTTCTTGGGACACGTCAAAAAACAATTCTTTCATCTCGTGGCACAGTTGCTGCTTCCTTCTAATGAAAGAGCTGGGGGGGGGGGGGAAAGACCACATCGGAAGACATTCCCCCAGTTTTCTGCCTGAGAAGGGAGTTGAACTAGAAGACCTCCAAGGTCCCTTCCAACTCTTGTTATTGGTATTCTGTTTCTCTGAATACAGAGGCCAAAGGCCAGTGGAGGTGGGGAAAGGGGCCAGCTGGATCTACACTGACCTCTACCTTCTTCTATCATCATTCTTTTTTCTTAACGCCTTTTCTCATTTTACCCACCTTGGAAGGATGGAAGGCTGAGTCAACCCTGAGCATCGAACTGCTGGCAGTCGGCAGAATTAGCCTGCAACGTTGCGTTCTAACCACTGCGCCAGCCCGGCTCTTACTGGCATCTGTGTTCCTACCTTTCAGGACTGCAAAGCTCTGATGCTTTGTCATCTTCCATATATGTGGCGGTGGTGGTTTTATCTTCTCGGACGGTGACGGCCATCGAACTACAAGAAAACGAGAGGCCACGAAGGGAGATCAACAAGGTTTCTAAGAAACATCACGCAAACCTTGGTTTTGTCTCCATCTGTAATGAAATCCTCTGAACTCTGGAATGTTAACACAACCAGCAGAGTGGAGAAGAAGAATTTATGCTGACCTTCCCTCCCTTACTTCTGGCCCCCTACTCACCTCTTTCTCTTGGCCTCCACTGTGCTTCCTTCTTTGTGTATCCCTGTGCTGGTTTTATCGTCCTTTGAAGATGTCGCAGAGCTGAAAAACACCAGATTATACTTCCGCACTTCCAGCTTTTTATTATTCTAGAACAGGGGTGTCCAACCTTGGCAACTTTTAAGACTTGGGGACTTCAACTCCCAGAATTCCCCAGCCAGCATGGAGAAACTTTCTAATCCACTGCACAGGTAATCCTGGACGTACGGCCACAGTTGGGAACCCAAAATTTCTGTCGCTAAGAGAGACTGCTGTTCAATGAGTTCGGCCCCGTTTTACGACTTTCCTTGCCACAATTGTTAAGTGAATCGCTGCGGTTGTTAAATTAGTAAGACGCTTACTAAGTGAAATCTGGCTTTCCCACTGACTTGGCTTGCCCAGAAGGTCGCAAAAGGGGATCGCGTGACCCCCGGGGACACTGGAACCGTCATAGATAGGAGTCAGTTGACAAGCGTCGGAATTTCGATCACTTGACCAAGGGGATGCTGCATCAGTTGTGTGAAAAAGTCACTTTTTTCCCAGTGCCGTTGTAACTTCGAACGGATACTGAATGAATGGTTGTAAGTAGGGGACCAGCTGTAACTAAGAACAGACCAGGTGTTTCCATTCAGTCATGGAGCAGGAGAACGGCTGTTGCTTACCTCTTGCCCCGTTGTCCAAACGATATTTCGCTGTCCGGATCGTACATGTGTAGACTAAAAAATAAGGAGGAGAACTTGAAGCTCAGATGTAGGCAGAGAACGAAGCCAAGAAGGTCAGAGAAACAAGCAAATATCCTTCATTCAGAAGACCAGCTATGCAACCATCTGACCCACTTGGGGTGGTGTCATTGAGTGAGGATCTTTCAAGGCTAAGATTGGCCTCCAAAGGCTGGGAGGGTTAAGAAGCCTTAGGAGCTTCTAGCAAACGGCGCCGGGAGCCTTTCCGGCTAATAAGTGACAAACTAATTTTAACAAATTACTTTTGTAAAATGCAAACAAAGGCAACTTAATGTGCTCTTGAAATTAGAGGCAGGCATGCTGTCTCCCCAAAGTCAGTCCTCCCGACTTACTAATGTGGCTTCGTACTCCAAAACATATTTTCCTTGCTAAAATTCTTCGCCACGTCTTCGTGTATCATCCGAAGTAAGGTCTGGAGGTCTGTGGAGGGAGGGAGGAAAGAAAGAAAGAAAAAATTAGCAGGAAAGCAGAGTTAAATTCCAGGAGACTTAGGCTCTTCGGAGAGTTTGCAGTGAAAAGCGTTGGACGAGCAAGATGTGAAAAGTAACGGCACCGTTGTGCACCAAATAAACCAGGTTCGGATGCATAATCCAGTAATCTCATTTGGGAAGTATATCATCTCGAAGAGGCCAGGATGTACGTTCCAACTTGTATACATCGCAGAAGAAATGTCACAAAACATCTTGGTTTTTTGTGTTTTTTTAAGAATATGCATCTTTTCAGCAAGTATAGAGGAGCCTTCTCCCACTACTGAAAGATTGTTGACTTTCTTTCTTTCTTAGGATGTATCATAGAATCATAAAGCTGGAAGGGACCTTGGAGGTCTTATAGTCCAACCCTGTTCGAGCAGGAAGCCCTATACGATTTCAGACAGATGGCTGTCCAATCTCTCCTTAAAAACCTCCAGTAATTTCTGAAGGCAAGCCATTCCTCTGGTTTATTGTTCTCACTGTTAGGAAATTCCTCCTTAGTGTTCCAGGTTGCTTCTCTCCTTGATTAGTTTCCATCCGTTGCTTCTTGTCCTGCCTTCTGGTGCTTTGACCCCCTCTTCTTTGTGGCAGCCCCTCAGATATTGAAACACTGTTATTGTGTCACCCTTAAGTCCTTTTTTTATTAGACTAGACATACCCAATTCCTGCAACCGTTCTTCGTATGTTTTAGCTCTGCAGAACCTCTAATGTATGTATATATTCCACTTATATACAACCAAATCAATAGACTCGAGGGAGTATTTATGAAGCGGTTGACCCCAAAATCCATAAGCAGGTGAAAAGCATCCGTGGGGAGCAAAAATTAAATCAACCAAGAACCAATCGAGGGTATGAAAACCCCAAGAATAAATGTTAAGCCCTCGCGAAAAGGAAGCAAAGCGGAGTAACAGAATCTCACCCTAATTTAACATAAACCAGTAAATCGATGGAAGTACAAATTAAAGATGGTTGCGTTTCGCCAAATCTCTTTAGAAGAAGAATTGTGTCGCGAAGAGCATTCAGAACATTAGCAGCAACAGAAACCTGGCTCTTTTGCAAAGCCAGAGCGGAGCGACGTGGAAACCGCCTTTCAGCCTTCCTGAATGAAGGATAGGACCAAACTCTTTTTTCCCAGGATGGCCCAGATAGGAAAAATTCCCGCAGGTACCAAGTGCCAAGCCACGTTTAAGGCACAGGGAGTCCTTGACTTATAACTGCAGTTGGGAGCAGAATTTTCATTGTTAAGCAAGGCCGTCATTAATGGAGTCCTGCTCTATTGGGTGAACCTTTTGCCGCAGTGGTTACGTGACTCGCAGGCGTCGTTCAGTGAATCAGGCCGTCGTTAATTGAATCCAACATCCTCCATTGAATTTGCTTGTCGGAGGAGGGCTGGGAAGGTCGCAAATGGAGATCATGTCACGCCCCCCCCTCTGCCCCCCCCGGACCCTGTGACCATTGTAAATACACGCTGGTTTCCAGGAGCACAAAGGTCATGTTCTGTGCGACAATTGTAGCATCCTGGAGACGTGTGATTGTAAGCTTCCCCGGGCGGGTCTATTCACCGTGGCCAACTCACCTTGGCCAACTCATTGCAGTTGCTGGACAAAATTGACACTAATATCCAAGAAAGGGTGGAGTAGAATCATTAAAGGAGGGAGGGACAGAATGAAATGCGATCGACAAAAGTTAAAATATTTTTTTTAAATTGATTTTAAGTCATTAAATAGAATGGTTAAATTGTTCTGCAGTGAGTTGCCCCATGGCACGTTGGCCGTGACAAATTGTCCCATTCTGGCAATCGGTCAACGGGGAAAGTCGGATCCCGTTAAAAGTATCCGAGTCACTTAACAACCGATTCGTTGACTCATCCCGGGGACATGGGATCGCCCTTTTGCCCACCTTCCCAGCCGGCCTCTGACAAGTAAAGAGGGAAGCTGGATTTGCTTAATGACCTCACGATTCACTTTTAACAGAGGTCACAAAATTGGGCGCAACTGACTTAACCACCCCTTTGCTTCTGGTCCCAATTGGGTTGTAAGCCGAGGACTTGCTCTATGGCAGGGGTCTTGAAACTTGGCCCTTTTATGACTTGTGGACTTCAACTCCCAGAATTCCTCAGCCAGGCACGCGTGCCTGGCTGGGGAATTCTGGGAGTTGAAGTCCACAAGTCATAAAAGGGCCAAGTTTCAAGACCCCTGATCTATGGTGTAGAAAATAGTCCCTTTGACCAGTCTGGCATCTCCCAGGCACTCACAGTAGCTCAGGGGTTCTTCTTCCTCTTTCGTCTGCTTGCTGTAGCTGGACTCTAGCTCTTCCACCTCCTTGGCACTTTCCGACGTAGGTTGGGCGGCTTCATCGGAGCCGGGCGTCAAGGAGCTGGTGCTGGCCAAGGTGGTCTTACTATGTGGCGAGGACAGCCCGCTGATCTTGGACATGCTCCCTGTCATCTTGGGTGACTTTTTGCTGGACGGACCCCGAATCTGCTTCTGGGTATATCTTCTGCCCTGGAAGAGTCGTAAAAGAATAACGGAAGAGTTGGAAGGGACCTTGGAGGTCTTCTAGTCCAACCCCCTGCTCAGGCGGGAAACCCTAGACTCTCCCAGACAAATGGCTGTCCAGTCTCTTCTCAAAAACCTCCAGTGTTGGAGCATCCACAACGTCTGGAGACAAGGAATCACGCATTCACAAAACGTTATGGGAAAACCTTAATGTTAACAGAATAAGAGAATTGGAAGGGACCTTGGAGGTCTTCTAGTCCAACCCACCTGCTCAGAGAAGGAAACCCAATACCATTCCAGACCAATGGTTATCCAATCTCTTCTGGAAAACCTCCAGTGATGGAGCGCCCACATCTTACGGAGGCAAACCGTTCGTTCCATTGATTGAATTGTTCTCGCCGTTCAGGAAATTGCTCCTTAGTTCTCTTATTCTAACTACTGTTCTACTATTATTCTACTATTCCAGTTCTACCTGCCACTATAAGCTTGTTTCACAAAGCTGCAGGGGCCAAAGCAAGGCATCAACCATCCTCGTCTCACACCCAAGAAAAACTGGCCCCATCCAGGGGAACGTACCTTTGCATGCTGAACAAAATGCTCCCACCGATTCTTCACCGCCTTCTCTTTATTGAGGGTTTTCATGCAACTTTTCCCACCACCGTAGTCCCTGGGAAACATGGGATTTCATCAGTTTTCACGTCTGTGCAGATTCTCTGTCATCCAGGTCATGGTTGTCTGTCCTAAAGGTGCTTTTCCAACTGGACTTTCTTGTTTTTTTTCTTTGAAGACGTCTCGCTTCTCATCCAAGAAGCTTCTTCCGTTCTGAAGAAGAACTCAACGGAGAACCGAAGGAGCTTCTTGGACATGAAGCGAAACGTCTTCAGGAGAAATAAAAGTCCAGTTGCCTTTTTGGAAAAAGCACCTTTGGGACCCACAGCAACAGCAACCATCCACTGCCACACAAAAAGGGGAGAGGTTAATTCCAGATTGCTTCTCTCCTTGATTAGTTTCCATCCATTGTTTCTTGTCTTGCCTTCTGGTGCTTTGGAAAATTAAGTTAACCCCCTCCCCTTCTTTGGGACAGCCCCTCAAATACTGGAAGACTACTATCATGTCTCCCCTCGTCCTTCTCTTCATTAAACTAGACATACCCAATTCCAGCAACCGTTCCTTATATGCTTTAGCCTCCAGTCCCCTAATCATCTTTGTTGCTCTTCTCTGCACTCTTTCTAGAGTCTCAACATCTTTTTTTACATCGTGGTGACCAAAACCGGATGCTGTATTCCAAGTGTGGCCTTACCAAGGCCTTGTAAAGTGGTATTAACCCTTCACGTGATCTCAATTCTATCCCTCTGTTAATGCAGCCTAGCAGTGTGTTGGCCTTTTTGGCAGCTGCAGCACACGGCTGGCTCCTATTTAAGGGATTGTCCACTAGGACTCCGAGATCCCTCTCACAGTTAGTGACCTACTTGGGGTTCCAGCAGGCGATCAAGGGCTTCATGCTACTGCTGGGCTCCAGGGTCAAAGCTTCCAGGAGCCAGTTAAGGGCACAGAGTTGCCGGAAGATGGAGTCACTGTTGAGACAGAGGGAGACAAGATGGGCTGACTGGCAGAAAAACAGAGAGAAGAGGCAGATTCTGGCTGGAAGCCAAGTGACCACAGCCACAGGAACACACAGGGAAACTTGAGGCTCTCCTAAAATGCCCATAGATGCACATTGAAGCTCTGCTGTCATGAATTAATAATAATAATAATAATAAAACAATAATAATAAAGTTGGAAGGGACCTTAGAGGTTATCTAGTCCAACCCCCTGCTCAGGCAGGAAACCCTATACCATTTCGGACAAATGGCTCGGTTTCTCTCCGGAGCTGGCTAATTTACTACAATCCTCTCCCGCCCTTTGCCAGAGAAATGCCTTTTTTGACTTGTCTCCCCTGCCATTCTACCAAATAAAAGCACATTAAAAAAAAAGAGAAAGAACCTGCCATTGTTATGAATCCCCACAGGGAGATTTTAAAAAGTCCTATCTTTTTCTTTTTTTTAAAAAAAGTGAAATGTGAAATTTACCTCCCTAAAAACACCCCATTTCTCCTTTCCAGCTCTTTGGGCTCATCTTCTAATTAAACCACCCCAGGTTAAACTTGCCACGACGCTAGTCCTCATCTTATTTCTTGGTTTCCACGGTGCAATATATCCTCAGTGAACCACATGTCCCGTCTCCCCCCCAGGGGCTATCTGTACTTTTCACACTCTTGGCACTCTAGTTTGTGTCCATCCTGGTCACTTTTTTCCCCCGGTCGGATTGCGCTCTTTTCAAAACCCTTTCGCGGTTCTGCAAGTCTCCAAATTCTTCTCCCTCCTTCCCTTTTCTCTTTGGATCCCATTGCAGAATTTTACCCCTTTGGGAGACGGAATTAGAGGAAAGGGGGGGGGGAGAAAGGATGAGTGGCTGAACTGCTTCGGAACCTACAAATGGGCCTCTGGATGTTTTTGTGACAGCAAGCCATTATGGATGGGGGTGAAAGGTCGGGCCATCTTCTTCTTCTTCTTTTTTTCAGTCTCGCTCACCAAGAAGCCTCCTGTTAAAAAGAAACTGAAGAAAGAAAGAGAGAGAGAGAGAGAGAGAAACACGTCAAAAACGAAGGCCCGTGGCGAGGGGAGAGGGGGGTCTTTCCTCGCTAGCCGCAGACTGTCCAATTTCTGCCCACTGGGAAGTCCCATCTTTTCAGAAGGGCAGCCTGACTTTGCCCGGTAAAGCTGACCCCCCGCCTGCTATGACCGCAAAATGTAGCAGGTTGTCATCACAAAGGAAGGAAGAGATTTGTGTTGGCGTTTCCCCGTCCCTAACAGCCAGAAATGCCCTTTTTGCTGCAAGGGCTGGATAATTTCTTGACGGACGGCTTGTAATCCTCCAGAGGAGGGACTTAAGAGGGGGGGGGGGAAAGGCAGTGGGGTCAGGCTAGCCCAGTTGGGGTAAGAGGACGGTGAGGTCAAAACCCAAAAGAGCTACTTGGGGGGGGGGGAAAGAGAGGCCATCGGTCGATGCAGCACCAGGGAGGTTGAGGTCCCGTACTCAGATTCGGAGTCGGAGTCTTCCCCTGAGGAAGAGGATGGGTAGCGAGGGGGCTGAAACTCCGTCCTTCTCCTCTCTTCCTCCCTCCGCTCTTCCAGGCTGGAGGCGGTCCTCCTCTTGATGGATTCTCGACGAAGACTATGGAAGTACCCCCTCCCGATCTTCACCGAGTTGATCAGATGCCTGCCAAAAAGGATGAGGCATCAAACAATGCATAAACTGGAGTCTCCCAAGCATGGGGGGAGGCCCCCTCGGCTCTTTTCGCTGCCTTAAAAGATTCTTTTAAGCAAGAGAAAATAAATCCGTACGAGGCCGGCAGGGTGGGAAGGAAAGCACCAACCTTGAGTTTCTTCTTTTATGCAACATCCATGGCAGTGTTTCTCAACCTTGGCCAGTTGGAGATGAGTGGACCAAGGTGGAATCAACAAAATTTAAATACAATATTCTACCTTTGAATTATGGCTGGTTAAAGGGGTTTATTGTTTGCTATAATTCCCAGAATTCCCCAGCCAGCAAGCTGGGGAATTGAAGTCCAGGTAGCTTAAACTGGCTATCGCTGAGAAACGCGGATCTATGGGATCCACAAAGGTCCTCCTGGGATGGTGGAGAACATCCTAGGGCAGGGGTAGGCCACCTTGGCTCTTTTATGACTCGTGGACTTCAACTCCCAGAATTCCTGGGCCAGCATGGCTCAGCTTGGAAGCCCTTTCCCCTCAGCATGGCTGGCTCAGGAATTCTGGGAGTTGAAGTCCACGAGTCATAAAAGAGCCAAGGTGGCCTATCCCTGTCCTAGGGAAACAGATCCTTGTCTCTTCAACTCACCACGGCCAACTCAACTTGGCCAACTTGCCACAGAACAACATTGCCGTGGGACATTTCAACTTTAATTATTTAAAATAATTTAAGGAATTCTTTTAATTTTTTTGCCATTCACATCTCATCTCCCCCTTGCTTTGGCATCCTTTCATGAATGATTCTATTCCATTATGTCTTCGATATTAGTGTAACTCTCGTCCCGTGGTAAGTTGGCCCTGGCGAGTTGTCTGCGGTGACTTGGCCACGACAAGTGGTCGTAGACACCCACCCCCCCAAGAGCTCCGAAATGTTAGCCTGCCGCAGCAACTCAACGAAACTGCACCCGTTAAAATGTAAATGCATTTAAAATGAACTTTGCAATACATCTATTAGACTAATTGAGCGTCGACCAATTGTACCCGTCGCAACACATATTTCCTGCCACCTGCCAGACAAGGGCAGTGTCTTCCTTGTAAATGGATAACTTTGTCGGTGGGGAAACAAAAGAGCTTTTTTTTGAGAGCTAATCATTTTCAGCAGAATTCCCCAGCCCCTTTAGAAGATTAAATTAACAGAGATAAAGGTCAGCCTTGTGCTGTAGCCAAATAAAAATGACCCAGCAACAAAAGAATGTACATTAAGTTGACGATAAATGCACTTTTGGGGAGGGGGGGGCGTTCGGCAAGGCTGTGCGTTTCATTGCGCCTAAACCTGAGCGCTTTGTTAATTCTGACACGGTTTGATAAAGGATTGAGACGAAAGTTTGCTTCCAGTATTACCGAGGTCCTGATCCACAACATCAAGTATCTTTAAAGATGAAATAAAACCAAATGCAATCAATCCGTTTCAGCTCGGCGGGAAGCCTCGGCTGGGCTTTAATGAAAATTTCAACAAGCACTGCACGGAAAGAGAGAGGTGGTTGACCTGTAGAACGAGCGGAGGGCTGCGCGCAGCTCTCAACTTTCGAGGTGTAAAACCTTTTATAAAAATATAAAAAGCATTTTTTTCAAAGTACGGGTTTACCAAAGCTTACTGGAGGGCTAAGAGCAGGGAAAGACAGGTCTAGGACAATTCGCCACAGCCAACTTGCCACTGGACATCTTAACGTAAGACAACTGTACCCTAGACCCATTCCTCTCTTATTACTATTAGTAATGTTCATCATCATCATCATCAATCATTTTAACACAGTGTCCATCCACTGCAGGATGAAGGCCAACCCCCTGTTCAAGGCAGGAGACCTTAGACCACCCCAGTCCAATCTTTTCTTGAAAACCTCCAGAGATGGAGTATCCTCAACTCCGGGAAGCAAATTATTCCACCGATTAATTGTTCTCACTGTCCGGAAATTCCTCAGTTCTAGGTTGCTTCTCTCCTTGGTTAGTTTCCCTCCGTTGCTTCTTCTCCTGCCCTCAGGTGCGTTGGAGAATAGCTTGACTCCCTCTTCTTTGGGGCAGCCCCTCAGATACTGGAAGACTGCTATCATGTCCCCCCCCCCAGTCCTTCTTTTCATCTGACTAGACATTGCCAATTCCAGCCACCGTTCTTCCTATGTTTTAGCCTCCAGCCCCTTGATCATCTCTGTTGCCTTTCTCTGCGCACTTTTTAGGGTCTCGACATCTTTTTTCTATCAAGGGTCCCTAATATCCAGAGCGACGTAGAGGATTTGGAGAAGAGCCCCGCAGCTTGGAGAGGCAGCTGCTGGCCAGGTGCGGAAGCTTTGCCCCACAGATCATGCCAACCCACAAGATGGAATTCGGCTGGGTTATTCTGTAGCAGCATGTGATACTCAGGGGCAGGCATGTCTGCAGGGGTGGGGGTGGGGTAGGGTAGGGTTTAAAAAAGCCCAAGAGGATGGCCTGTCCTTAGCTGTGACTGTCATCTTGATTTTTGTGCTTACTTTCCTACAGCCATCCTCACTCAGGACCGTCTTGGCCGAGGTGCTAAATTCCAGCCGGTTCCTAAGAATGAAATTTTAGCACACTCAACCCTGGGATAAAAGTAACACCAGGCAGCATCCTAAAATAGCAGCTCCTTTGATGACTGATGGCACACACGTGTTTTCTCCGCTCTGTAAAGCCTTAGTAAGGCCACACCTAGAAATACTGCATCCAGTTTCGGTCCCCCCCCCCCCACTATAAAAAAGATGTCGAGACTCTGGAAAGAGTGCAGAGAAGAGCAACAAAGAGGATTAGGGGCCTGGAGGCTAAAAAACGAAGAACGGTTACAGGAACTGGGCATGGCTAGTCTAGTGAAGAGAAGGACCGGCAGTAACATGTCAGCAGTGTTCCAATATTTGAGGGGCTGTCACAACCTGTTTTCCAAAGCACCTGAAGGCCAGACAAGGATCGATGGTTGGCAACTGATCAAGGAGAGATTTAAGCTAGGAACAAGGAGAAATTTCCTGACAGTGAGGACAATCCACCAGTGGAACCGCTTGCCTCCAGACGTTGTGGGTGCTTCATCACTGGAGGCTTTCAAGAAGAGACTGGACAGCCACTTGTCAGAAATGGTATGGGGTCCCCTGCTTGAGCAGGGGGGGTTGGACTAGATGACCTCCAAGGTCCCTTCTGACTCTTGTTATTCTAAGTCTCCCACCCCACCCGGGCAGCTGAGTTAATGTCATCCAGCGTTCCCAGCAAAGGACATTTTTCCGTCTCCACTAAGAGAATTTTGCAGATCTCCAAGCTGACGTGACGGCAAAAGGCATCCTGATAAAAGCACCGGGTGTCAAACAGCAAAGGGGAGATGGAATAGATTTTCGTTTCCAAGCAACTGGCATTCCTAACCATGAGCTACAGCAGAAACCTAGTAGCTGCAGGTAATACCCGTATCCCAAACAGCAGCATCCGTTGCTGCTTCTATGGGCCTCCTGCCACAGTCCTTTTGTGGCGAAACTCTCCATCAATAATCAGATCTATAGGGTTAGGTGCAAAGAGGATCAGTGGCCAAAGGAAACAAGCAAGAGATTCATAGGGAGGAGGCTTAGAGCAGCGGTCCACCACCCTTTCGAATAGAAGAAAAATCTTGGGAAATACTATTCTGAGCTCTTAGTGATGGTTTGTGATATTTGGGGTAGAGATACAAAGAATAGAGTAGAGTAGAGTAGAGTAGAGTAGAATTAGAGCAGAATAGAATTAGAATAGAATTAGAATAGAGTAGAAATAGAATAGAGTAGAGTAGAATTAGAGCAGAATAGAATAGAATTAGAATAGAGTAGAAATAGAATAGGAATAGGATAGGATAGGATAGGATAGGATAGGGATAGGGATAGGGATAGGGATAGGGATAGGGATCCCCAATGTCAAAGGAAAAAAGAAAAAAGAAAAGCCAATGAAAACATAATTGGATAAATCGATAAAAATGCCCCTGGAAACACGCTGCCTTTCAAATTCCCTCCCACTGCACCACAACGGATAATTACAACCGACAGGGGGGGAAGGCCTGTTTTGGTACATGTGCCCTGCTGTGGCTGGCAGTGATGGCTTGCCAAGGTTTATTTTTCGTAGCAGGCTGTTAGTGAACCAACCGTAGGGAAGCCTGCCACTTGGACTGATATAATATTTGATGTCTGAGCTGAAAAAAAAGAAAAAGAAGAAGGAGCATCTGGTATTCTAATTAACGTGTGAATGGAGAACCAAAGCAGCCACCTCACCCAACGATCAGGTTGATGGAGCTTTCCATCTGTCTAGGCAACCTCTGATTCCCTCTTCCAAGGGCTACTGTTGAGGGCCGTTTTCCTACTGCAACAGCATCACCTATCGTAGGAAACCTCCATGTATTTAGTTGTTTTTATTTATTTTATACCCTGCCTTTATTGTTTTTACAAATAACTGAAAGGGACGAATATATGCAACATGCTTTCTTCCTCCGATTTCCCCCACAACAACCACCCTGGGAGGTTGCGTGAGAGAGTCGCCCAAAGTCACCCAGCTGGCTTTCATGGCTAAGGCAGAACTAGAACTCACCGCCTCCTGGTGATTGGCTCAAAGTCACCCAACTGGCTTTCATGCCTAAGGCAGAACTAGAACTCACCGTCTCCTGGTGATTGGCTCAAAGTCACCCAACTGGCTTTCATGCCTAAGGCAGAACTAGAAATCACCGCCTCCTGGTGATTGGCTCAAAGTCACCCAACTGGCTTCCATGCCTAAGGCAGAACTAGAACTCACCGCCTCCTGGTGATTGGCTCAAAGTCACCCAACTGGCTTTCATGCCTAAGGCAGAACTAGAACTCATGAACTCCGGGTGATTGGCTCAAAGTCACCCAACTGGCTTTCACGCCTAAGCCAGCCCTAGAACTCACGTTCTGCAGTCCTCTAGCTTGGTGCCTTAACCACTAGACCAAAGTGACTGTCTATATGTTTAGCGGTCAAGTGGGAACGGTTGCATCAACATACGTTCATTCAAATGCCTCTGTTCAGTTTTCGGACGGGCGCCTTAAAGCTTCAAGACCCTCCCCGTGGCTCTCTACATTTCTTCAGGGGGCTCAGGTAAGCCCTACCAGGTGTGACGATAAGCCTTTCACTTCCTTTGTGTGATGCTCTCAGAAAAAGCAATGAAGAGAGAGAGAGAGAGAGAGAGAGACCTGGTACTTTTGTTCATACTTCCAAGGTTAGTCTCCGTGCACAACCGTACGGCGTTTTCCTACCTCATGTGCACGAGGTCTCTCGGGAGGGTCCTCAAATCCTTCTCTATATGTCGAATCGGCAGAAGTTTCTTCTCCGGTTCCAGGAGCTAAGTAAACAAATGCCAGCGGAAAGGAAACTGTAGCTCAGAATAACCATCCTTTCATTTCCCTCTACTTCGGGAACAAGGGAGTAACCAAAAATAACCCGAAGAGGCGTCCATACTCAACATGTCTCCTCCTCTCTCCCTAAATTCTGGAAACTTAAAAAAGAAAAAAAAAGGAGACTGAATCTGAGAAGTGAGCACAGATCATCCTCAATTTACGGCCAGAATTGAGCCCAATCCAAAATGTTACGGATTTACCTTTGGTTTCAACTTCTTGGAAAGCTCGGTTTCCAACGGTTCGGCTAATTCTTCCAGAGCAACTTCCTCTTTGTAGAGATCCTGAAATGAGAGGCAACGGGTAGGCTGAGACATCGTCTCGGTGTAAAGAATCTTGTGAGAACCGTGGGGAAAAAAATCATCCGCGGCTGATCCTGAACACGCAAAATAGAAACAGCGTTTCCTCCCCAACCTTAGCAGCTTTCAGTTGGGCGGACTTCAACTTCCAGAATGCTGGCTGGGGAATTCTGGGAGTTGAGGTCCACGCAGCTTAAAAGTTGCCAAGGTTGAAAAAGGTTGTTCTAAACACATCCAAATTATAATCTGGAAAGGGATTCTGTAGGGCAGCAAGGAAGCGATTGGCGTCTCTTAGTTCATGGAATGTTACGAAGATTCCTGGGCATCAGATCCTTTAGCAGCAGCTGTCTGTGAAAGGCAATTTTTTTTTTTAAGAGAGTCGCTGCTAATTATAAACTTGGCTACAGAGCATGGAGAGAAAACTCTTTGGTCATGGGTTTTCCATAATATTTTGAAGGAAGGAAGGAAGGAAAGGAAGGAAGGAAGGAAGGAGAAAATAGGATGAATGGGAGGGAGGGAGGGAGGGAAGGAAATAAAGATTGAGAAGGAGGAGGAGGAAGAGAAAATGGAGGAGGGAGAAGGAGGAAAAGAAAAAGAGGAAGAGGAGGAGAAGAGGAAGAAGGAGGAGCAGGAGGAGGAGAAGGAGATTTATGTGGCACTCAAGAGTTCAATTGTGGCGTTCTGGGTGTTCTCTAAGCTTGGAGAACCCCCAAGAATCCCGCAAGCACGAGAAAAGTGAAAGCGATTACACTCCCATTTGTTGCCGACCTTCTCATCAAACGTAGCTGCGTCCTGAAGCAAATGTGTGTGAGGGCGTACTTCGCAACACATCACAACTCTCACCCTACCAGCTTTCTTAACAGACAACGTGAAGGCAAAGTAGAGGCTGTAACATCCATGGAAAAAAGCTTGGCCGGTGGCAAAATGCAATGGATTCTGTTAGGACTGGACGAAGCCCATATATCCCTCAAGCCTGGAATAATGGTTTGTTCGCTAGATCACAGTTAAACCAAGGGTCTGAATGTCTGAAGCCGGTCACAGGGCAAATGGTTTAGACTACATGGTTTGGATTCTATCTTCCTGCATAGATTTGCCCGACCATCCCACGGTTTCGGAAGAGAGCTATCTCCACGGGATGCTGCCTGTATATATATATATATTATTGTTACTTGCTAGATGTAAACTTTCACCCAACAGCCAGCCAACGTGCAGCTTTCGCGCCTGTCTTGATTTTGTTGTGTTATCGACAAGTCTTCCCACTTGTTCTGTCTGGACTAAGTGACCGTTTTCAGCGTTGGCTTTAATCTTTGCTCTAAGACCGCAGTGTTTACTCTTTGATTATGAGCAGTTCTGAGATCTTTTAATAGGGAGGGGAAAAAAGGGAGACATCAAATGTTTCAGAGGCTGCACTCTTGCCCTTATTGACTAGATCAGATTACTCTTTCCATCTTCCAACTCTTGTTTTTTTTCCTTAAAGAATCTTCCTTTTATCATTGCTGAAAGACAGACACAGAGAGAGAGAGAGAGAGAGAGAGAGAGAGTATATAAAGTCAGCAAGGGCTGCAGAGATTTATTACAAGCAACCTGACTCTTTAAGAAAGATGTTTTTCAAACTTGGCAACTTTAAGAGGTGTGAACTTCAACTCCCAGAATTCCCCAGCCAGCCATGAACTGGCCAGAATGAATAGCTGCAAGTCAAGGATTTACCTGTACTGAGTTTTACTTTATGATGGAAACTCATTGGAGATTCAGTAGGATGGCAGAGACCATATTCCACGTACGGTTTGTTAATTGAAAAGGAATAAAAGGTATTATATTTTGCCTGTTTCGGCGAGAGATTTCAAATTGAACACTGTACATTTTCTCAAGAGACTCTTAAAGTATGCATTATTAATGTTAATTGCTAATGTCTGCCTGTCGTTTTCTCTCTCTCTCTCTCCTTCCTGGCATTCAGATTTATTTTTACTAAATCCTCACGCCTCTAAGAAATACAAATGCTTAATTAAAGTAGCAAATCAGCGGAAGCAAAAAAACATGAAATGAATTAGATCAGCTTGAAAAATTCGCCCAAAGCCTTTGAGGGCTCAAATTAGGCTTCTGTCGGAAAGGCGGGAAAAAAACTCCCGTTGAATATACGCTCTGGATCAGTCTGTCCCATGAATTCCGGTGGGCAAGGATGCCGCTGGCTCTATGAAGCTAGAATAAGAGAAAAACTGCAAGGAAGAATGTAAAAACGAAAAAGGGGGAGTGGGTTGGTGCAGATCAAAAAGATACAAGAAGTGAGGAAGAGCAGAATTCGATCAATCAATCAGAATAGACTTGGAAGGGACCTTGGAGGTCTTCTAGTCCAACCCCTTACTCAAGCAGGAGACCTTATACCGTTTCAGACAAATGGCGGTCCAATCTCTTCTTAAAAGCCTCCAGTGATGGAGCACCCACAATTCCTCCAATTCCCTGTTAAAACACATTTCTTCCTATGGAGAAAACAGATAAATGTCTGCTGTCTTTGGTGGAGAATTTGGCTATCTTATGCTTAGGCTCTTTTTTTCCAAGGGCCCTACAGCAGACCTGCCAAAATTTATTTTCCAACGCAAAGCTGCCGCTCAAATGCTTGTTAATCTTGGTCTGTAGCAGGGTTTAAATTTTTTTGAACAAGAACAGTCTAAAAGGTCTCTTCTCATTCCTTGCAATGCCCAGAAGCGTCCTGGGTGATATTATTTTTTTCTATAATTATCCGCTACCGTGGGAGGATTTCATGCTTAATGGCAGTCTAAAAATAGTTGCTAACGAATACTGTTAAAACAATAAGCCAGGGAGATGTTTGCAACTGTGCTGATAAGGGGGAAATCCTCTCTGCTCTGCATACACCAACATCAACATGGTTTGTTTGTTGCATTGTGTCTTCATTCCGACCAGATCTTTTCTCCCGTCTTCTAAGAACATGCAGAGCTGCTGCCTCTTGGTCCTCGGCCTGCCTACTTCTGGAATACTGTGAATAAATATTAACAGAGCTGCTGTGCGGTAATTGGATTGCTGCTTTTAAAATGCAGGAGCTGTTTCCGACATAAATCCAATTAAAGTCTTACTTAAATTTAGGCTGGGAAGAATTTCGGAGTTATTTGATTCGCCCTTGGTCTTATTCACCCTTCCAATTGTAGTATCTGAAAAACACCAGGTTTTCCCCCACCCCGCCCCTTGTATAGCCACACTTTTAAAAGAGAGAGCATGAGAGAGAGAGAGAGAACAAGTGAGAGAGAACTAGAGAGAGAGAGAATGAGAAGAGAGTGAGAGAATGAGAAGAGAGTGAGAGAATGAGATAGAATGAGAGACAGAACGAGAATGAAAGAGAGAGAGAGAGAAAATGAGAGTCAGAGAACTAGAGAAACAGACAGAGACAAACTAGTTAACTTCTGGACTCGGACTTTATTGCCTAGTGCCCTGTTGAATTGGGCACCTGGTACTTCGTTTATAAGAGTTGTTAGCTGGCACCAAGCCATCATTGTCTCCTGGAACTCGTTGAAAAAGCGTTTTCCACTTTTCGCGGCAAAGCCCCGCAGCCTTTCAGTGGCGTTAGAACAGAACAGAATAACAGAGTTGGAAGGGACCTCGGAGGTCTTCTAGTCCAACCCCCTGCTCAAGCAGGAGTCCTTATACCATTCTGGACAAATGGCTGTCCAATCTCTTCTTTAAAACCTCCAGTGTTGGAATACCCACAACTTCTGGTGGCAAGTTGTTCCACTGACTAATTCTTCTCACTGTCGGGAAATTTCTCCTTAGTTCCAGGTTGCTTCTCTCCTTGATTAGTTTCCATCTGTTGCTTCTTGTCCTGCTTTCTGGTGCTTTGGAAAATAAATTGAACCCCCCCCCCTCTTCTTTGTAGCACCTCATTTTGTTGTTGTTCTGGCTCTTTTGTGTCTCCTTGCAAGTGGCCATAAAGTGCCTTTGCCTGATTGGGCTTACCATTAGTGACATTAATTAAAGGATCCGGTGCTGCAGCCGATGCAGTTGTGTTCTTTTTTCTGAGGCTAGACCAGCTGCTGTGTGAGGATATGGTGCCGGGGGGATTTGTCGTCTTACATTTTTCATGTTGTCGAGTTTTTCCGGCGCGTTTTGTTCCCCAGCGAGACTCCAGCCTGACAATTTGGACGACGAGGTTTTGAAAGAACAGTCGGGAGTTGGGAAGGAAACCAGCTTCTCGGGAACTGAAATGTAGTAACCATTGAGCACTTGGATAATCAGAGACTCTCGGGAAGAGTTAACACATCAGCTGAGCAAAGACTCAAACTTAGGAAGCACAGCCCATACACAGCAGGATAGCTCTGTGTTCAAAGTGCAAAAACGTCTTGACAAACTCAGTGAAAACCTTGGGATTTTCCTACCCGGGCAACTTCGCTCTACTTTCGCCGTTGTGATTCGGAATGAGAACTAATTGCATCTGACATTTTGTGACCGTAATGACAGCTGCGGGCAGATCCGGAGTCATAATTGCAGTCTGGAAGCCTGAAGCATTCCCTCGTCTTCAATTTCTAGGCTGTGTCCATTAGTTCCAGGCCTTTGGTGTCACAAGGCCATTAAGGCACCCTTTTTATTTTCATCGGACAGAATCATTTTTTAGTTAACCTCGGCCGAAGACAGCCTTGGAGGGAGAGAAAATTACATCATTTAAAAGATTCTCTGGGAGAGCACCGGTGGATGAGAAGCAGTCCTCTTGAGCTCTTACAAACCCGAGTCTAGAGAGTGACAGGTGAGGAAAACCCAACCCCTCTTGCATCCCCAGCCCCAAGAAGATCCCGCATTGTGCATCCTTCTTCCTGAGTTGCTAGGAAACCGGAGACTCGGGTCCAGCACAAGGAGGAATGGAGGAAGGTGAAGGACCAGAAAGAAAAAAAACACATTGTTGATCTCAGTTTTACTCTAGCCCTAAATCTCCCTGGGTGGCTTTGCAAAAAAAAAATCACAAAGCAGTCAATTTATCTACAGCATGCAGTAACAAGAGCAAACTGCCACACCCACCATATAGTTGGCACTAATGAGACCACACTCACAAAAACTGCATCCACTTATGGTCACAATACAAAAAAGGAGGTTGGGATGCTAGAAAGAGTGCAGAGAAGAGCAACAAAGATGATCAGGGGGCTGGAGGCTAAAACCTATGGAGAACATTTATGGAGATTCTCGGTCATCCAAGGTCATGGTTGTCCCAAAGAAGCTTTTTTTCAAGAGGCAACTGGACTTCCTTGTTTTTTCTTTGAAGGCGTTTCGCTTCTCATCCAAGAAGCTTCTTCAGCTCTGACTGGATGGTGGGGAATGGAAGGATTGATATTCCTTGCAGACAGCTGGTCATTTGCCTTCTTTTAGAGAGTCATTGAGAGTCTGTTGGGGATGCCTCTTCAACAGGGGAGGGACCCAGGGCAGAAAACATCCTGCAGCCAAGAAGGCTCCACACACATTTGCAGTACTCAGGTGACCCCGAGGACACAGGTAAACCTCCAAGTGGTCTCAAGGACTCTCTAAAAGAAGGCAAATGACCACAATAAAACTGCAATTTATTCAACTAATTTTCTGGGTCTGCACAATCCTCTAATGAAGAACCATCAAGTCGCCATCTAGAAACCTGTGTCTGGTTTTGTTTTGTTTTTTCCTTCTCCCTCCCCATCCTGTTTCCTTTCATGTGGTGTCTTCCAAAGTGCCAGCCCGAAACACCCTTTCCAGCCATTTTTATTAGCGATTTTGGGAGGCTTGCGGGCAGAAATTCTTCTGACGGATAACTGCTGATTTAACGCATAACTGTTGATTTAAATGGATAACTGCTGATTTAACAGATAACTGCTGATTTAACACATAACTGCTGATTTAATGGATAACTGCTGATTTAACAGACAACTGCTGATTTAACAGACAACTGCTGATTTAAACGGATAATTGATGATTTAAAAAGAGCTGTGCACACTTACCGGAGGTAGCTGTCCCAGACCGTAGAGGGTGAGTTTTCTGGGATCGAGGTAAAGGGGGTCTCCGAAATCCTGATAGGGTTTCCAGCAGGGGGTAAAATACCCCTGTTGCGAGAGTTGTTTGGCTCTCCGATGATAGCTCTCTCGAAATACGTGCTCTCTTGGGACATCCCAGCAGTTGTAAATGGTTTTGCTCCGTGCCTGGATCTTTAAACCTTTCTGGGTAGGGACGGGCAGTGGTCTGATCAGCACGAAGTAGCGAGGATCAATTTTGGGGTTCAGGGGCATCCTGCCTCTGTTGCCCCGGGGCGGGTTCCAATAAGAAACCCAAGTAATCAATTGATCAATAGGCTATTGATTTCTCGAGTCAAGTCCTTCTAATAAACTAGTCCACAAGCAAGTACTTTCTTTGGATTCACTGTCTTGGGCAATCGGGGCTTTTCTGCCCATCCAAGCAAACCACGATTGCTCCAAGCATGTTGGGCTGTTGGGATCCAAGCCAGGATTCCTGATTGGCCTCCCAGGGGGAGTAAAGCTGCTAAGCTCAGACAGAGGGACTGCTAACCCGTGAGACAAAGCAAGCTTGGCAGCCCCTTTCCCTTTGGGGCTCTGCAAAGCTCCAGAAATTAAAACCAGGCTTTCCAACAAGCCGTGATGAGAGACCTTCACTGGGATCTAAACTCAGTTTGGATCGAATGTGGACCCAGCTCTCTGAATTTCCCTACCACGACTATGTTTCCAAGTCTGCGGCATTCACGCCCCTATGCCTATCTCCCTCTCCCCTTCCTTTCTTTCTCCTTCCTTCCTACCAAGTTCCTAGTCCCTAAGACTAGGAACTATCAAATCCTGTTTTCACAGCCAGCCAAGATTACTGTAGGTTGGTTGGCTTTTGCTCCTCTCCCCGATTTTTATTTTCAAGCTACTAGTCCCTAAGAGGTCCTTTACAGCCTCTCTAGAAAACTAAGACCCCAAAAGTCTCATGGCTGACCCGAGGCCAAAGCCATTCAAGGCCAGTGACCCCCGATCTGGGGGCTGTTTTCCCTCTAGCCCCCTCCCCTTTATAAATGCTTCCTTCTCTTCCTAACTTCCCCTAAGCATTATAAGGCTCCAGCTAAGAAGAGCCTGGGGAGGGGGCTTCCATTAAAGGAAGACAGACATTTTCCAGCCTCCCCCTCCCCCCAATTTGGAGACACTCCGCGTCCCGTCCCCCCTCCGTCTTTATCTTGCCCCCTCCCAACGCCAACTGCTTTGGAAGGAAGACGGGGGAGAGAGAGGAGATGGCGTCTCCTGTTGCCCTTGGCAACCGCAACTGGCAAGCGCGCGGGCTGGTATGTCCCTCGGCGCTGTCCGTAGCAGCCGCTGAAGCTGCTTCCGCCCGGATTGCTTGCCCTTTTTTTTTTTTTTTTTAAACGAAGGAATGAATGCATGAATCTGCTCGGGTTTTTTTTCTTTTTTGCAACGACCTTTATATTTTGCCTAATTAAAAAAAAGAGAGGGATGTCCGGTCTCTCTGTCCCCCACCTGTTGGACTGCATTTTTAACTCCTCTTGCGGGGGGGGGGGGAGAAGTTAAAAGTGTTTTTCAAACTTTTAAGAAGTGTGGACTACAACTCCCAGAATTCCCCAGCCAGCATGGGAATTCTGGGAGTTGAAGTCCAGACATCTTCCCTGGTGGTGTTCGAGTAGAGTCTGGACAGCCATTGGTAGAGATTCATTTGAAATCCTGCCCTGAGCAGGGATTGGACTTGATGGCCTCCCAAACCCCCTTCCATCTCTATGAATGAATGAGAAGCAGTGACACTGCAATAGGAAAATGATCGCTATGCGAGCAATCGAATAATAGCAGTAAATACCCTTTTAAAAACGAACAAGTAATTTTTTAATCATTGCATTACGTCATACACCGGATAGCATGTGAAGGGCCCCATTTCCATATATATATATAATTGTAAGCCGCTCAGAGTCATTGACTGAGATGGACTAGAAAGGAATGAATGAACAAATGGATGGATGAACGAATGAACGCATGAATCACCTGCGCCTGCTCCCATCTTAATTGTCACTTTTTGCTTCATTGATAATTTTAATAATTAAAATGTTACATCTTAAGGCTGACTCACTGCATGTAATCGGCATTGGGTGTTGTGTGGTAGGACTCCCCCATTGTGGGGAGCGTGCATGGCCATCCCTGCCAGCTTCTGAGTTTGTTGTCCCGTCTCCATGGCAGCTGAAGAGATGACGTGGGAACGATCCTTCTTGCATCAGAGCACCCATTTTGCCCCCTGGCACAGGATACTTAAAAACTGAGGCGCAACTGGGTGGCATTCAACCTTCTCTGTGACTCAGCTGCGGGTAATTTCAGATGTTGCTGCCAAGGCATAATTCTCAGGAACTAGACGCAGATCCAACCTTGTCTTGCATTGTTGTCTTTCTTGCTCCTCAAGCATCAAAGCTGGGTAATTTTCTTGGCTGGCGAGGAGGGATTCATTGCGTGGATGAAGGGAAGAACAAGGATGGGGGAAAAAACACACAAGCTTCTTCTTGCCCAGGTTGCTACTGACGCAATAGATCTTTTTGTTCCCCAAAGAAGAGGGGTTCCACCTATTTTCCAAAGCCCCTGAAGGCAGGACAAGAAGCAGTGGGTGGCAACTGATCAAGGAGAGAAGCAGCCTGGAATTAAGGAGAAACTTCCTGACAGCGAGGACAATTAAACAGGGGAATAGCTTTGCCTCCAGACGTTGTGGGTGTTCCATCACTGGAGCTTTTTCAGAAGAGAACTGGACAGCCATTTGCCTGGGATGGTACTGGGTCTCCTGCTTGAGCAGGGGGTTGGACTAGAAGACCTCCAAGGACCCTTCCAACTCTGTTATTCTCCAAAGCACCTGAAGGCAGGACAAGAAGCAATGGGTGGAAACTAATCAAGGAGAGAAGCAACCTAGAACTTTCTTAACACTTGAGAACAATTAACCAGTGGAACGACTTGCCTCCAGAAGTGGTGGGTGCTCCATCACGGGAGGTTTTTAAGACGAGACTGGACATACAGGCCCGAGGTCATGTAGCTGCTTTGTGAACGCCCCATGCCTTAACTCAGGACTAGCACTCCCAGTCTCCTGAACTCTACCTGGTGCCTTAACTCAGGACTAGCACTCCCAGTCTCCTGAACTCTACCTGCTGCCTTGAAACCTACACTAAAAGGGAGTCTCCATCAGAATAAACACAGAGAAAATAAACAAGCCAGGAAGTTTTTTAGCAAATTCTTCAGTGAATTAGATTAACTCTCAGGATGGGGTTTTTAACCCTTGGGGGACAATGAGGGATTGTGACATGATAAGCTGTTGAAGGGTTGCGGATAATTATTAATGAGGACTTGGCGCGTTTTGGCTCCAGCTGAGGAAATAATCTGGCCCCATCAATGCTGATCATTTAATCCTCCATCCCAGTCTACATCCCCCCCCCCGCCGCCTTTGTGTCTCTGTGGGTCCACGTGTCTAAATGTAAGTGTCCCCCCCCCCACACACACACAGAGTAAAGTTTTCCGTGAAAAGTCCTTGAGATTCCAAGCACGGGTTTGGCACTGATTTTCAAAAGATTGCAGACTTTCTTTATCAATGCAAATTAGTCTCTCCTGATGAAAAGGGAAAACAAATGGAATTTTAAAATGCAGCTAATCAAGAAGTTAAAGAGAGGTTAATCTTCCTGGATTAATCAAATTGCATGCATGAGAGAAGAGAGCAGGCGAGGGAGACAGAGATGGGGGGGGGGGAGGGCAAGGAAGAGAACTTGTTTGGCTGACTCCAGGTGTGGCGATCATGCAGGCAGTCCTCGACTTATGACACTTCGTTTAGTGACCGTTCAAAATTGCAACGGCACTGAAAAAAGTGACCTAGGACCATTTTCACGCTTGCGACGGTTGCAGCCTCCCCAAGGCCACGTGGTCGAAATTCAGAGACTTGGCAAACGACTCGTATTTATGATGGACTCGCGTGATCCCTTTTGCGACCTTCTGGCAAGCCAAGTCAATGGGGGAAGCCAGACTCACTTCACAACCGTGTTCCTGACTTAACAACCTCAGTGATTCACTTAACAACCGTGCCAAGGAAGGTTGTAAATTGGGGCAAAATTCGCTTCACAAATGTCTCATTTAGCGATGGAAAGTTTGGGCTCAATTGTGCGCCTAATTCGAGCAGTATCGGTATATAATTTGCAACCAGTATTAACGATTTCAGTCACTTTATCTCCTTCTCTTCAAACACAACAAACGATGTCTCCTTCCCTATATCTCCTTCCTTATTTATAAACTGATTTTTAAAGTCTCCTTAGTTTGGTTCCATCCTGATCAGCAAAAGCCAGTTAAAGGTTAGCAGAGGTTCATCTTGATTAAGTGAATTTCCTGCAGGGCGAATTTGCTCTCTCAGCTGCCTTGTCCTTTCCAGTCCTCCCACCCCTCTGAAAACTTTTTTTCCCCATTCCACGTAGAGACCTCTCTCCTTCTTAAAATTCTGTGCATCCCTGTCTCAGTACTAACGCCAATATTAAGCCATAAAAAGTAATATGTTATGACACCATAAAATGCAGCGTAATTGCCACGAAACCATAAAATGTAATGTAGTTGGCTCAGCGGCTATTATATATATATATATATATATTTTTCAGCTGTAACGGCTTCGGAGTGGAATGGAGCATGCAGGGCGAAGCGAACCACAGATCACCAGGGAAAATCTTTTGAGAGATTCAACTCTTTAAGCAACAGAATAGCTTTTCATGTTTCCTGCAGTTCCAGGAAGTGGCAGTTCTTGTTCTGTTCTCCCAGACAGCATAGAACCTAGAGTCATAGGGCTGGAAGGTCCTTAGAGATCTTCTAGTCCAGTGGTTCTCAACCTTTTCTTCACCACGGAACGCCTTTCAATCCATTTTGTGGCCACGGTCCTCCAAGACTCGAGATTGAAATCATAACATTTCTTCAAGCCTTCGCAGACCCCCTAGGATGACATCATGGGGTCCGTGGACCACAGGTTGAGAACCATGGTTCAAGTCCAACTCCCTACCCAGAGTAGGAAACCTTACACCATTCCGGACAAATGGCTGTCTAGTCATCCGGTGATGGAGCACCCACAACTTCTGAAGGCAGGTCGTTCCACTGGTTAATTGTTCTCATTGTCAGGAAATTCCTCCTTTAGTTCTAGGTTGGGTCTCTCCTTGATGATCGTCCACCTGTTACTTCTTGTCTTGCCCTCAGATGCTCTGGAGAACCCCTCTTCTCTGTGACAGCCCCTCAAATACATAGGGTAACTGGCCAACCAAACTAGGTAACATCATCACTACTAGAGGAGAGTGGGCTTTGTGGAGGAGGAGGAGGAAAAGGATTGGTGGGTCCTTGGTGCTCTCTGAGCTTGGTTGTTTTCTTGCAGACATTTCACTGCCCAAACTAATTAACATCGTCAGTGTTAGTGACTGATGCGAGTGACAGTGACTAGCACTGATGATGTTACCTAGTTGGATAATGAAACGTCTGCAAGAAAATAAGCAAGCTCAGAGACCACCAAGGACCCCACAGTTCTCCTCCTCCTCCTCCTCCTCTTCCGCTCCACAAACTCCACTCCCTTCTAACACTGATGATGTTACCTAGTTGGATAATGAAACGTCTGCAAGAAAACAAGCAAGCTCAGAGAGTACCAAGGATCCCTCACTCTCATGTGTGCATACCGGCCTGCCACTCATGCACGGTGAGCTGTTTCTGTGTGCCACCGGTCTGCCACTCATACAAGGGCTGTGTGCACATGAACGTGCTCGCCAGCCCGCTGCTCACGCGGCCCAGTTCCCCTCTCGTCCCCCAGCCCAGCTGCCAAGCCACAAAGGTTGGGGACTCCTGCTTCAGGAGGTCCATTTCTTTGTGGTCACTGCTCCCGGATTCACTTACGTTCCTATTTTGGGCTCAGATGGCAGGTGACACCAAGGAATGTGGAGATCGGAGCCATCAGGAGACACGTTTTGCCAAATGTGCCTTCATTGCTTAGTTAGAACATGTTTGCTTTGGAGACCCGTGGAATGTGATTCTCTCTCTCCACCCTAACTCGAGGCTGTAAGACAGACTTTGTTTGAAAAGGCAACATGGCAACGCCTCCCTGCAGGATGACGTTGCTGGCAAGGCACCTGCTTCATAAAGAGTGGAAGGAAAGGCCACCGAAAGGCCGTGAGTCAACTAAGCCACCTAGCCAGAGGTGCCCCAGTTTGCTGGTCCACGGAGTGAATACAGGAACATCATTTCATCCATTGCTTCCAGAAGTTAAAACAGCTCAAAGCCCTTTCACAAGCATTGGGTGCCACCACGTTGCCTTCCTTAAGAAGCTCAGAGACCCCCTTTATTAGATCGTTTTAATTTTGCCCTCTGATCCAAAGATGAGTTAAGAATAATCCCTTATCCGAGTTTTTTTGAGCTTTTAATCCTCAGATAAAAATCAGAATCTAGAGGGAATACGCTACCGGATTGTGGCTAATGAATCTCGTTGTATAATCGTGGTCTTCAGATCCTGACCTGGGATCAGCATACAGGAAGCCTTTGACTTATGACTATTCCTTGAGCAACCGTTCAACAAAGATACAACAGTCCTCAAAAAAGTAACTTATGACCAGTCCCTACACTTATGACCATTACAGCGTCCTTCAGTCACATGATCAAAATTCGGACACAAAGCAACCGGCATGTATTTAGGACACGTGCAATCTCCCCGGGTCACGTGATCACCATTTGTAACCTTCCCCAATGGATTCCAAGTAACAAAGTCAATGAGGGAAGCTGGATTCATTTTAACACCTGCAGATTTGGCTAATGAAAATGATTCAACTAATGATCGTGACAAGAAAGGTTGTAAAATTTGGCTATATGCTTTATAAGAGTCATCCATCCATCCATCCATCCATCATCCAATCCATCCATCATCTGTTGCTCCCTCCCTCCCTCCCTCCCTCCATCCATCCATCATCTGTTGCTCCCTCCCTCCATCCATCCATCCATCATTCCATCCATCATCTGTTGCTCCATCATCCATCATCCATCCATTTCCATCCATCATCTGTTGCTCCCTCCCTCCCTCCCTCCATCCATCCATCCATCCATCATCCCCATCCATCATCCATCCTCCATCCATCATCTGTGCTCCATCCATCCATCCCTCATTCCATCCATCATCTGTTCTTCCCTCCCTCCCTCCCTCCCTCCATCCATCATTCCATCCATCATCTGTTGCTCCATCCATCCATCCATCATTCCATCCATCTGTTGCTCCATCCATCCGTCCATTCCTCCATCATCTTTTAGAGAAGATAAAGCTTTCTCTTGTTGAAGAATAATTTCAGTTATCCATGTGTGGAACCTCCTGTAGGTTCTCTAGAACTTCCATGTCAGTCAGAGGTGGTCCTCCTGAGGTCCTTGATTACTATGATTCCATGGTGCAAAGTACAATACAGAAGTTGGGACTGCAAGATGTTTGTGTTGCCTCTTCATTCCTTTTTATACTTTCAGTTCTTGATAGATCCAATCAGGTTCTTCAGCTCAGGAACAACCCTAAAGTTAACTTCATCTCATTTTAGAAGAAACTTTAAAACACAGCTGTGCTTGTGGTGTGGGACACCCTGCCAAGGAAAGGAATACGAAGCACGAAAACTATTTATTCCTATTGGCATAAATACCTCGCATATACCCAAGTGTTTATTAAGGACAATTGGTTGCTACATTGGATACAGTATACAGAAAATAAAAATAAAAATACATCAGATAAGACCTCCATGAAACTGGGGAGCAGAACTGGGTGTCATGTTGCAAGGAGCACTTATGTAAGAAGGACAAAGTGGTTGCAGCACTCTTACAATTGCAATTTTTGGATCCGATGAGTTTTAGCATTGCTTGCCCTGATGCCAGATCAGCCTTTGAGGGTGAAAGAGACTATTTTAGAATGAAGACACAAGTCAGCTAGAAAAGAATCAAGTGTGCTGAGAACTGCATTAAAAAAAAAAAAAAATCTTCAGCACATTATAAATCAGTGCTCTGGACATCTGTAAACTTGAATGGATGATAGCAACTCAGATAAACTGCTTTAGTGCAATATCAGTAGTAGGACTTTAAGCACTTAGGTGAGACTTCAGCAGCCCATGGTGTAGAACAGGGGTGTCCAACCTGGTGAGGGTCATGTGGCCGTGAAGAATTGTCCCATTCCATCCAACCTTGGCCACTTTAAGACTTGTGGACTTCCAATTCTCAGAATTCCCTGTCTGGGGAATTCTGGGAGTTTCACAAGTCTTAAAGTGGCCACGGTTGGACAGCCCTGGTGTAGAAGTTGGAGAGGAATCACCACAAATGGTTGTTGGGGAAAAAAAATTGTGTTATGAATCAGCTTACACCTAGGAGGTGAGACCTCAACCAGGGGCTGATGACCTTTCTTCGCCTGAACTGCTCCATCTCTCCATTTGAGAAGACCCAAACGTTTCAGGAGACCTTCAGAAGATCTCCAGATATCTTGAGACAAGCTCTTAGCATGTTTGGGCAAAATGACTTCCTCGTTTCAAGATTGGGATCTTTATTGGTGAGATGAAGCAAGCCGCGAAGGGGCTTAGATCAGAGTGATGGGTGTGGGAAGTTTGAGCCTTTCTGAACATGGATTCAGTGAAAACTAGACGGCGAATGAGTCCTTAAATTCTTCTCCACAGGACCAAAGATTGTTGTAGCTCCCTCATACAATGAAGAAGTCCTGGCTTGGAAAGTTGTGGAGGCTAGCCTGTTCATTTCCCACCATGCCCCAATGCAATGCCGACAACCAGGCATGGTGGGAAATGTAGACAACAGTGCCGCTAAGTTGACACAGCAGCGACTTCCTCTCTTCAGGATTTGCCCCAGCTCTAAAATCTTTATCCAGAAAGATCTAAAGGACCAATCTTGACTTCAACACTTCCTCAAAACCTTTCAGAAGGGGTTCCCCCTCCCTCCCAAAAAATGTGGTGGATCAAAGAAGCTTTCTGGAACTGAATCCTTCTGGACTCAACATCACTCCTGTTTGAGAGAGGGCGTCGCCGATGTGTATAATTTTACACCACTGATTTGAAAGCCTCAAAGACCAGGTTAACATTACCCGTCTCCCCTCCACCCTGAGTGTAACGTGGGAGCTCAAGAAGTCCACTCCAAGAGTAGGGTTGACCAGGACATCTACAAAGAAGAAGGCTTTGAATGAAGGCAGCTGATGGAAGAAGGGACTTTGTGGGGGGAGAGAGAGAGACTCGGGCAGGGCCTCCTTCAGGCACAGGTGGCTTCTTGGCTGTCCACAGGAATCTCGTTGCCATAGCTGCCATCCCCGTACTGGCAATATGGAGGTATCTGTGGAGCTTCGATGATCAGCAGCCCTTCGGGGGACAAGGAGGCGAAGACCGTGGTGGGGTCCACTTCCACGGGAAGCCTGAGGAGCACAAGGAGGGAAAAAAAAAAATTACACGGAAGGTCTTCCCAGTCTCAAGCAAGGCTTCTTTCTGGTTTGTCTTTGACAAAGAGAGAAATAACAATAGAATTTGGATTCATGCAGATAGTCCTCGATTTATAACGGTTGGTTTGGCGCCTGTTTGAGGTTACAACAGGCCTGAAAAAAGGGACTTAACGACCGTTTTTTTCTCACTTACGACCGTCGCGGCATCCCCAGGGCCACGTGATCGAAATTCAAACGCTTGGCCACCGACTCATACTTATGACGGTCGCAGTGTCCCCTTGGGGTCACGTGACCCCCTTTTGCGACCTTCTGACAAGCAAGGTCCACGGGGAAGCCAGATCCACTTAACAACCGTGTTGCTAACTTGACAACGGCAGGTGATTCGCTTAACGACCGTGGCAAGGAACGATCGTAAAAGGGGGGGGAAAGTCACTTAGCAACTGTCTCGCTTAGCAACGACAATTTGGGGCTCAGCTGGGGTGGTAATTCAAGGACTACCTGTAATGTAATAATAATAATCACGGTTATAATAATAAAAAAAAAGAAAAGGAAAGGAAAAACATAGCGGCAAATCTTATTTTATATTCCCAGGAACTGTACCGTACTTCAGGAGGATAATCCGAAGCCTATTTTCCTTAGGACTAAATCTCATGGGATTCGGTAGCATTTATAATAATAATAATAATAAAGTTGGAAGGGGCCTTGGAGGTCATCTAGTCCAACCCCCTGCTCAGGCAGGAAACCCTATACCATTTCAGACAAACGGCTGTCCAGTCTCTTCTTAAAAACCTCCAGTGTTGGAGCATTCACCGCTTCTGGAGGCAGGTTGTTCCACTGGCTAATTGTTCTCACTGTTAGGATGTTTCTCCTTAATTCCAAGTTGTTTCTCTCCTTGATTAGTTTCCATCCGTTGCTTCTTGTCCTGCCTTCAGGCACTTCGGAGAATAGCTTGACTCCCTCTTCTTTGGGGCAGCCCCTGAGATTTTGGAACACTGCTATCCTGTTCCCCCTCGTCCTTCTCTTCATTAAACTAGACATACCCAATTCCAGCAACCGTTCCTTATTCCAGATAAAGAGGCCACAATCACACCAGATGTGAACAAAAGACAATTCCTGTGTCTATGCTTTTGATTTGATTTGTGTGACTTCACCGTCTGACACACAACGGAGAATGCCTCCAACGATAAACCATTAAGAGCTAAGATAAGGTCACCGAGTATGCTGGATTTCTGGAACAGGTTAAAACACCAACTCCCTGTGAACCTTGTTTAATGTATTTTGTGAGTCCAGCCTTGTGTTAATCTTCAAAGAACCAGAATGGAAACACCGTGAAATCTTTGGGGAACCGATTTCTTATCTACAGCTTCATCCTTTCTAATGATTAATGAGGTTTTAGCAGGCTCCGGGACCTTGGCTGATCTTCTCTGGCCTTAGAAGCTAAACAGGATGGGCTTGTTAGTACTTTGATAGGGCATCCTCAGGGGATCCAGGGGTTATAGCTACACAGAGATGTGGAAAGAAACATCCCTGGAAAAAAAAGGATATTGCCAAGGACATGTTTGGGCCACAGAAGTCACCCAAAGCCGAGTTTGACCGGAAGAAGCCTTTATGTACAAAATGAATCATGAAAAATCCACTTTCTTTAGCTTTAAAGCAGGGATGTCTGACCAGGGACAATTTTAAGACTTGTGGACTTCAACTCCCAGATTTCTGGCTGGCTGGGGAATTCTGGGAGTTGAAGTCCACAAGTATTAAAGTTGCCAAATCGTTGCTTGAAAGCTTAATTAAGGAAGATACAAAAGAAAGGTTTATTTTGCGGTTCGTTTTTCTTTCAACCTCCTAACGTTGTAGCTCAAACTTTGGGCTAACTCTGAGTAAATTCCTTGGCAAACAGGTTTGGCCAGTTGCCTTTTCAAATCGTGCCCAGTTTAACGCATCCAAGTAAACAGCAGCATGGGGGTCAGAATATATTGCCCTAATAAGGAGCTCTTAATGAAATTCAGGATTCCACACCTAGGCTGGCTTAGCTCTTTATAACCCTTTGCATGTTGCCCTTTCCAAATAACCCTTCCAGCATTGAACAGATTACAGGGAGTCCTTGATTTATGACTACAATTAGGACCAGCATAACAGAGTTGGAAGGGATCTTGGAGGTCTTCTAGTCCAACCCCCTGCTCAGGCAGGAAAAACCATTCCAGACAAATAACTGTCTTGAAAACCTCCAGTGTTGGAGCACCCACAACTTCTGGAGGCAAGTTGTTCCATTGATTAATTGTTCTCATTGTCAGGAAATTCCTTCTTAGTTCTAGGTTGCTTCTCTCTTTGATTAGTTTCCATCCGTTGCTTCTTGTCCTGCCTTCAGGTGCTTTGGAGAATAGCTTGACCCCCCTCTTCTTTGTGGCAGCCCCTCAAATATTGGAAGACTGCTATCAGGTCATCCATGGTCCTTCTCTTCTTTAGGCTATCCACATCTACTTCCCTCAATCGTTCGTCATATGGCTTAATAGAAATATATTAGGGACTGACGGCATGTTGTCCAGGGTTCCTCATCCTTATATTTCTGCTGGATCTGAGCTTTCCCATGATGGATAACGTTGCTCTCCAACACACTTGGAAAAGCTTCATCTGAACTGTGACCCCTTTCCCCCCCCCTCCCCATCGGTTCCCCAGTTTGGGAGAAGAGAGAAAGTTCTGGATGGACTTCCAAAGCGTAAGAGTAAACAAGCATCTGGAAGCACCATTAGGCTAGGATGCAAAATAAATCACAAAAGCATGTTGATGAGTCACCGACTCGACTCTCGGGTGACTCGGCAGCTGAGCCCGTCCCAGCTCACCCATCCGCCTTCCAAAATCCCCCTTCCTTTCCTATAAACCCACAGGCAGTGTGAGCTTCAACATATGATGCATTTTTTGAGCCCAGCCCTGGACTGTACAGAGAGGGCTGTAAAATAAATTTTGCAGAACAAAGCAGATACGAAGTGCCAATGGTTTAAAATAAAGCAGGGTGTCCTTTTGTTTTCTCCTATCGTTTTTCCCCCTCCTCTTTTAATATTAGAATTTGGGCTTGGCAATGTCTGGCTTTTTAAAATACAGGGAGTGTTGACTTTCTGAAGTTACAACAGCACTAAAAAAAGTGACCTTTTCACACTTACAGTACAACCGTTGCGGGTATCCCCACGGACACGTGATCAAAATTCAGACGCTTGGCAACTGGTTCATATTTATGACCGTCGCAGTGTCCCGGGGGTCCTGTGATCCCCTTTTGCAACATTCTGACAAGCGAAATCTATGGACTTTGACAAGGGCTTGTGACAAGGATGATCAGGGAGCAAAGGAAAGCTTGCATTTCAAATGCATTCTTTTGCTAGAACGTCAGTACATGAACTCAGTGAGTAGCTGGGACATACCCAGTCAGTGAATTAACTCCAGGAGTAACTGGGACATACCCAGATTGGAAAACGCCAGCTGAAACAAAGGATCCCATTTCTCTGAAGGGCTGGCCAACGGCTGGGAGTGTGTAACTTTCAGGCTGAAAGATTAGGAGAGGATGCGACCTATTTTTGACTTTGGCATTTGAGGATTAAGCTTGATCTTTGGATCAGGTTAAACAGGGGGGATTCTGGGAGTTGAAGTCCACGCATCTCCTCATTGTCACGGGTGAGACACACCGCTCTGACTTAATACGCTAAAAGAGCAGAAGAGATTATTATTATTTTTTTATCATCACCCATGACTGAACACAGAGCTGCTGGAAAGAAGTGGTGCTAATTTTCAGAAATGCTTACTGGATTTTCTTGGTGAAATTCTTGGAAACAATCCCTCCTTCTGCTTGTTGTTCTTCATGTTTACCTGCCAAAATAAATAAACAAATAAATAAACAAACAAATAAACGAACGAACGAACAATAAACAAACAAACAATAAACAAACAAACAAATAAACAAATAAATAAACAAATAAACAAATAAACAAATAAACAAACAAATAAATTCAGGTTTTTCTTTCCCCCCCAGGTAGCAATCTTCAAACCCACTTAACTTGTCCACTGCCTTATTTTAAGTTTTTTTTAGTTGGGTATTCATGTTCAAGAGTTAGACAGACTTTCCCCAAGTTTTGATTCCCCAGCTGTTGCTAGAGACTAGGACTCCCATCACTGGGAGGGAACGATGGGAGATGTAGCCCATGGGCCTGAGGGCAAGAGCGCTTTCATTTCTAAAATGTCAGATGGAAGGAGGAGACAAGATAGGCATCAAATGCCTAAGGCCCAAAATTCCCCAGCTGGCTGTCATATCTAAGTCTGAACTAGAATTCACCTTCTCCCGGTGATTGGCCCAAGGTCACTCAGCCGGGTTTTCATGCTTAAGGCAGGACTAGAACTCAACGTCTCCTAGTGATTGGCTCAAAGTCACCCAGCCGGCTTTCATAGCTAAAGTGGGACTATAACTCACAGTCTCTTGGTTCCTACCCTGATGCCTTAACCACTAGATTAAACTTGCTCTCTTTTTTCGGATGACATCTATCTTTAGATTTCTTGCCCCCTAAAGGATACTAACTCTGCTTTTTTATTTTTATTGAATACTGTTTGAAATCCCCCAGCCTGAAACTTTAATTACTGATATTGAATTCTTAAGAGTTTTATTATCATCCGTCTCTCATTCATTGCTGGGGTTTTTAATACACGCTACCCATTCTTGACTAATGATCAAGATGCAAATATTAGTGGAGACATGAAATAAGCATCCGATTCTCTGAAGAAATTTTGTCTGATCCCTTAAAACGTTTTCTGGTTTTGGTTAATCGGCTCAGGAACTTTGGATGAAGAGGAATTGCAACCCAAATTGTGGTGTTGCCTAGTGCACAGACAGCTGAATTCAGAGCTAGTTAACCCTGGTTTACTAGAGTTATTTAGCAATGAAGTTCACTGGGTGCCCTCCATCATCTCACCAGTCTAGTCCTCAGTGAGGCAACCTATGTGGATTGTATGGAGCTCCTTGGCTAAAAAAGTTTCCTTATCACCAAGGACAAATGTAGGTTACAAAAGGAAAACTGGGCTATCCAAAGAAGCGATAGCTTTATTTTATTTATTACGTTTTAACTTTGCATATATATTTTTTTAAAGCCTTCTATTAGGATGCTAATTTTCTGGGCATAAAAAATATTTTTTTCCAAGGAAGCATAACAGATTGTGAATTTTACTCTGCAGGCAACTGAGATAGCTGCTTCCATTTAACTAAATCCCTGTCTTTCAAAGAAATCTATTTCAATTGAAATTTGATGCCAGGAAAGAAAATAGAGTTATAAAATACTGTATGTTGCACTGGGGGCTATATTACTAATGGTTGATAATGGCTAACATTTGGCGCTCTCAACCTGGCTCCTGTTTTAAGGGATTGCAGCTTTAAAATGCAGCATTTTTTTAAAAAAATTGCACTATATAAATTTTAAATGCCAAGGTTTCAGAACTCTGCAGATGGGCATTCCTTCCTGCTTAGGATTGTTTTTAACGAAAATGCGGGCTCCACATTTCATTAAAAATGCTCGTCCCACCCAGCACTAAAGCTCTGCCTGGTTTTATGCATTTTAACTGGAGCCTTTATTTGTACCTTTTTCAACTACCTCCAGAAAGAAGAGGAAGGGAAGGAGAGGAAGGAAGGAGGAGAAGAAGAAAAAGGAAAAGAAGAGGAAGGAGAAGGAGGAGAAACAGAAAGAAAGGAGAAGGGAGACAAGTGGAAGATAGAGAAGAAGCAATAGATAGGAAAAGAGGGAGGAGGAAGGAGGAAGGAAGTAGAAGGAGGAAAAGCAGAAACAGAAGGAAGGAGAGGAAGAAAAGGAAACAGAAAAAGGAAAGGAGGAGAAGGACAGAGAACACAGAAGAAAAATAGTAAAAAAAGAAGAGGGAAGACAGTAAGAGTAGGAGATAGAAGGAGGAGAAGGAAATAGAAAAAGAGAAGAAGGGGGAAAGGACAGCAAAGTTAGGAAGAACAAGGAAGACAGAAGGAGGACAAGTAGAAGGAGGAGAAGGAGAAGGAGGAGGAGGAGGAGGAGAAGAAGAAGAAGATGATGATGATGATGATGATTATTGAAGTGATAACCTGTCTCCCTAAAATCTCCAAAGAGCTCTTTCTCTTCTTCCTGGTCAGTTCTACCCCACAATGGTGGCTAAAAACTGGCCCGGTCCCCATGCAGGCTGAGATTCAAGGAACAGCTGCAGTCTGAGGTAGCACTATAAACATCCAGAAATTGGGCACCGAATGGCATTCACTGGCAAGAGCTGGGCTGCTGGCAAATGGCCAGGCTCTATTTTCTTCCCTGCCAGCTTCTGGCCATGACGCAGAGGAACGAGAGGCAAAGAGAAAGAAAGCAAAAGCTGGTTTTTTCCAGATATTCCTTTGCATTTGTAGGTTGAGAAACTGGGGTACAGACAGGGGGTAGCCTTTAAGCCCTCCCCGAAAATCTCTAGGAGGAGAAATAAAATAAATATAAGTCACCTTGTAGGGGGGACGGGCGGCATAAACGTATAAAACATAAATGCCAAGCCTCAAAATTTGGATCACGTGGCCACGGGCATGCTGTGACGGTCGTTAAGTGTGAAAAACGGTCACCGGTCACTTTTGGGAGCGCTGTTGTAACTTCCGACGGTCACTAACTGAACTATTATAAGCCGAGGACTCTCTGTAATTCTCTCCCTATCAGCTGTTCCCCAACTGGAGCTGCGTCATCCGAAGCTTGGATGACGTCAACCCAAAACCTGAAATTTGGCTGCCACCAAATTGTATCGTAGATGGTGCAGAAGAGAGAAATTATAAGCATGAATGGAAACCCAGTCTAGTAATTTGGGGGTCTGTGTCTTCTAATTGACTCTTAATTTGATCGTTCAATTTCAGCTTGATGCGCTTGGAAGGATCAATTCCAATCCGACAGCAAAAATTCCATTCAGGAAGTCAACGGAATCTCTGCATCGCCCTAAGATTAATCAGATTTAAATTTCACGTCAACTAATTAGGGTTCCTTTTGATTCCACAACCAGGTGCATCTGGAGAAGGCGAGCTGAGAAGTGGTAGTGGAGCGTCCATTTTTAATTAATTCATACAGTAAGTATCCCTAAGTATAACCCATGTAAACAAAAGCTCTTTTGGGTGTCCTCGCTAATTAAAAAAAAAAAACAGGAGAAAAAAGTTCAAGAAAGACGGATCTAGAAAGAAAGACAAAGGAGGGCAATGGATTGAGTTGGCGGTGGATTGTAAGACAAAGCAAAAATCATGCGTGGTAAAAGAAGGGATCCATTTTACAGATGGGAAAACCGAGACTGAGGGGAAAAAAGAAACAATTGTGGATGTTGAACGGCACTTTGCACTCAAAATATCACCTATGTTGAATAAATGAGATGCATACCTACGCCTGCAGAGAGAGAGAAAATTAAGAAGATCCAAAAAAATAGTAGTACCTTTGGATTATTTTTCTTAGAGAAGAATACTTGGCTCAGATTTATTCAAATACCCAATAATCTTTGTGGACAAAACCAGAAAGACCACACTAATACTGGATTAGACAGTGAAAGGACAAAGTTGGGTCTTGTCAGCAAAGTTTGAGAAACTTAACCACATGGCTGATTGCGCATAACCACGTGCCAAACTCCTGCAAAGTTTGTTGGTTTTAATCTCCTGCTAGAAAAAGGGAGAGGATCAACAAATGTTGAGTTTCTTTTAAAGTGGCTTGGGGTTTGCTCAAACTTTACTAACCATGGGTTTTCTTTTTATAAATAGACAAGAGGGGGGGGGGTCCTTTTCTATGCCATGGCATAGCAAGAAATACATTCTGGATCCTTCTCATTTCTCATGATTTTTCATTTGTTAAAACAACACATTGGTGACTTGCAAATGAAGGCATAAGGAGAGAGATGTTACTATTTTCCTGCACCATGATAGATCCTAGGATAGGGTCAAAAAAAAAGTCAGAATGGCAGTTGTAACCATGCCATCAAAACCTCTCCCCTTTTTTATATTCATTACAACACTATTATTTCACCCAGATTAACCGACAAATCCGTAATCTCTCTTGGGAGGCTTTCAAGGTTCCGTTAGTCTCTGTGATTTATTAACTAAAGTAAAATTGTCTGGGTTTAGACAAATACACCAAGCTATATTAATCATGGTTAACACCGTGCCTGTGTTCTCACAACCCCCTAAACTTGAATCGTGCAAAATTTCCCACTAGTTTAGCATGTTGCAGCAATTGGAATTACTAAAATTGTTTATAGTTGTGAGCAAATGTTATATATTTGTCTGTTTTTACTATATCCATAATCTCTCTCTCTCTCTCTCTCTCTCTCTCTCTCTCTCTCTCTCTCTCTCTCCCTCCCTCCCTCCCTCCCTCCCTCCTGGACTAGGAGCAAGGTTCTAATCCTGCTTTAGATATGGAATTCCTGGGGACTTTGCGCCATTCACTCTCTCTCAGCCCAAAACCAGACTGATGTAGTGGGGAACCACCCAGAAGACTCCAATTGAAATCCCCTTTCAGCTATGGACACCAACTTCCTGCTTGACCAGGGGGTTGGACTAGAAGACCTCCAAAGGTTCCTTTCCACCCTATGTTCTATGTCAGGGCTGTCCAACCTTGGCCACTTTTAAGACCTGCGGACTTCAATTCCCAGAATTCCCCAACCAGCCATGCAAACCCAGGCTGGCTGGGGAATTCTGGGAGTTGAAGTCCCCAAGTCTTCAAGATGGCCAAGGTCGGACCCTTTCTTCTATGTTCCAACCCTCTCTTTCTCTCAGCCTAACCTCCCTCAAGGGTTCGTCATTGTGACCCTACGGGGGGAGGAAGAACACGACCTCCCTTGAGCTCCTGAACAAAAAGCCCCCCCTCCCCAAAACCAACCTCACACACAAACCGAGAAAGATGCCCCCCACGAAACCGTTGCTCACCTGACACTTCCACGTATCCATCCTTGGTCTTGACCGAAAGCTCTTCAGGTTTAAAACTCTGGACGTTGACACAGACTTTCCAGGGCTCTCCCGAGAAGGTCGGTGGGCTGGATCCAAAGGGGTCCCCTTCGGGGTGAGCCCCAAAGCGAGAGCCGTACCCCGGAGGGGAGAATCCGCTGGTCCGGACCATCCCTGACCTCAGTGGACTTGCCCAGCCTGCGGACAGGGGCGAGCGGGCCCAATCCGGCCAGTTGGCGGTCAGATCACCGGGAAAAGGAGACATGTTAAAGTCATCATCCAGAAGCCGAGAGGACAAGCTGGATTCCCTGAAGGGATCTCTGAGATTCCGATGCCGGCCAGGGTAGCATGAGAAAGGGATCTGGTTGTCAGCCATTCTGGGAGAGATTCACCCGGAGAAACGAAAAGCAGAATCAAAAACAAAAGAGAGAAAGTTTTCCAAGAGAAGGAAAGAAAGAAAGAAAAAAATCTGAATTCCACAATCTTGTCCCGAGCACAACTTTTCTCTCCTGTTTCTACAGGGCGAAAATAAAACTGTTTGCCCACCTTCTTGCCAATCAAAATTAAAAAAAAACACAACCCTTTCAGAAGTTCTCGGTTAAGTCCAAATCGAGCCAACCCACTAAAGTTCAGAACCGAAGAAGCTTCTCGGAGGAGAAGCAAAACGTCTTCAAGGAAAAACCAAGTCCAGTCGCCTTTTCAAAAAAGGAAAAAAAAAAGGGGGGGGGAAAGCACCTTTGGGACTCCTTGGCCTTCAGAATCAGCCTGGCACTGCTTCAAAGACCCCCAAATGAAGAAAAAAGAAGAAGCAGCTCCGGGCTGCCCTTTTGCTCCAGATTTAAACCACTCCGGTGCCAGACAGAAGCTTAAATAAACTGCCTTGTACCAGCCGAGAAAGTTCTATAAACTTCCAAAATGCGACTGCCCCCTATTTATATGCAAGGCTCCAGAGCTGGTGTGTGTGTGTGTGTGTGTGTGTGTGTGGATTGGCAAAAGAGGAGGCGAGTGTCGCAATTCCACCCTGCCAGCCGTATTTTTGGAGACTGTGAAGCAGGCTGACCTCATCCCGAAGGGACGGCTTTGCTAAAAGGAATGCCAAGTTTAGAGAGGCTTGGCTCTCGTTTCCATCCCTCCCTCTTTCCCTCCTTCCCTCCCTCCCTCTTTTTTTTTTTTTTTTCCCTTTTGGCAGTGTGATCTTAGCAAGCAGCCTATTATTAGCTTAGGGTGTCAGGCCTGCCTCTTTGTGCTGGATTTTTCTCCAACCCTTGGACTTTGCCTTGAGAGAAAGAGAGAGAGAAAACAGCCCCCTCCTCTTTCATCCAGAGGTCCCCAACCTTTTGGGCACCAGGGACCGGTTCCGTGGAGAGAGGTTTTCCCGCGGACCGGAGGGTGCGTGGTTTTGTGTGCTGCCTGCATCCCGTGGATGGGGCTTTGCTGTTTGTGCGGATCGCTTGCTGGCATGCCACGGCCCGGTGCCGGTCCACAGACCGGGGATTGGGGACCCCTGCTTTAATCCCCCAAACAGAAGCCGCAATATTCTCTTTCTGCAAATCAGGGGGTTCGGTCTAGCCATGGGGTGCCGATTGCAGAAGTGCATTTTAATCCAGCACTGATGGGTCTCAATAGCTGTTAGTATTCTGATTTTGATTGAATGTACATTGAATCGAATTTAGGATAAGTGTGTGTGTGTGTGGGGGGGGAGACGGTTGAGGTCCTGCCCATTTCTTTGTTCTGGCTCCAGTCCCTTCGATCTAGCGATTAAAGGGCCAGGCTAGAAAGCAGGAGTGGCAAGTAAAGTTGTAAAATGGGGCAAAACTCACTTAACAAATGTGTCACTTAGCAGCAGAAATCAGCTGTGGTCCTAAGTCCGGGACTACCTGTATTTGACGTGTTTCATCTCCTTCCTGCTCACTTGATTGGCAGCTAATTCTTTCCCCCAGCCTGCCGTTCTACAGGTATCTTGAAAGCTTCATGGGGAATATCTTGAATGCTTTGGAAGGGAAAGACTTCGTTGGAAACCTGGATGTAATAGTGGTTCCTAGGGATCCGTTACGACCTTTTTTTGTTGTTGCAACAGTTGTTAAGTGGATCACGGCAGGTGTTAAGTTAGTAACACGGTTGTTAAGTGAATCCTTGACTTTGCTGGTCCGAAAGTGGCAAAAGGGGATCACGTGACCCCAGGTCTCTGCGACCGTCATAAATGTGAGCCACCTGCCAAGCACCCAACTTGGGATCAAGTGACCCTGGGGAGGCGGCAATGGTCGTAAGTATGAAAAACAGTCGTAAGTCACTTTTTTTCGATGACGTCGTAACTTCGGCCACTGAACGAACTGTTACAAATCGAGGACGGCGTGCAGTTTTCCTGCTCTTGATGTACGCCACCTTTCCATGATCTTCAACGGAGGTCTTCTCAGGGTCCTTCCTGACGGATCAAACTCCAAGCAACGCTGTTTCTCCACCCCTTGATTGGCATCTAATTCTTTTCCCCAGCTTGGCGTTCTGAAGGTATCTTGAAAGCTTCACTGGGAATATCTTGAATGCTTTGGAAGGGAAAGACTTCCAAAGCATTCAAGATATTCCCAATGAAGCCTTCAAGATACCTTCAGTCTTCCTGTCTCCCTTTCGTTCATTGGAGGGATTTATATTTCTTTTTTCAATTTCCAAAGCATTCAAGATATTCCCAGTGAAGCCTTCAAGATACCTTCAGTCTTCCTGTCTCCCTTTCGTTCATTGGAGGGATTTATATTTCTTTTTTCAATTTCTTCCGAGAACACAAAGGCCCAGGTGGGCCACAACGGCTGCCAGTGTCACACACAACACTCAGGGAGCCACAAAACTGCCTCTGCTTTTCCACTTTTAATCTCCTGGAAGGATAACCAGCATGAAACACGGACTCGGGGAATCAGCCTACCTAATTTTAATTTGAAATGAAGTGAAGTGGAATGAGACTTCAGTTTTATTTCCTCTGGTGATCTTCTTTCACCTGCTCCCAGTTCTGGCACAGTATTTCTGATTTAGAGAGCAGGTCGAGCAACTTGATCCCAGAACTTTAGACACCACAGATGATTATCCATTTCTTCCGCCAACGTGGAAATAAATCGCTGCACATCAAGCGGGCAGGTAGGAGATGAAGCACATCCGATAACAGGTTGTCCTCAATTTATGACCACAAAATTTCTGTAGCTAAGCGAGACACTGGTTAAGTGGGTTTTGCTCCACTTTACGACCTTTCTCGCCCCAAATTGTTCAGTGAATCGCTGCAGTTGTTAAGCTAGTGACACGGTTGTGAAGGGAATCTGGCTTCCCCTTTGACTTTGTCAGGAGGTCGCGAAAGGGGATCACGTGGACCCAGGGACACTGCAATGGTCACAAACGTGAGTCGGTTGCCCAGCGTCTGAATCTTGATCACGTGACCGTGGAGACGCTGCAACAGTTGCAAGTGTGAAAAACGGTCATAAGTCACTTGTTTCAGGACTGTTGTAACTTTGAACGGTCGCTCAATGAACGTAAGTCGAGGACCACCTGTATAACTTCGCGGAAGACTCCATATGGGTACAGAAGTAGGAAAGCCAGTTCCAACAATTTCGCACGAAAAACAGCATAGGAAATCTTTCCCTTTTCTCCCTTCCCCTGGACCTCCCCCCCTCCCGTTACAGTTGTCTAGTTGCTGCGTAGCGAGGCAACCATGACAGGTATAAGGAAACCCTTCCCCATTTTGCACAACGGCACGTGCAACTTTAGAGCTAGAAGATGTTTGTGTGAGTTATTGCACTCCTTAACCAATCCCGTTGCAAATCCAGGTAAGCTACCGGCCCTCAAGTCATCTTGTGGCAAAGAGTTGTATGAGTTCATGATGCTTTGCGTGTCGCAACAGGCGAGTGGGTGGGGGCACTGCTGAAGCTGCCTAAGGGCCTCCTAAACCAGGGAGGACAACAGACACCCGCAGTTATGCAATATGACAGCTGTGGTTCAAGGAATCCATTTTCCGTGAATTGAATAATTAATTTGCAAGCTAACTTTGTGAGCATCCTAAACCAAGCTAAGTCCCCTCCCCCTCCCCAAAAAATGCTGGGGAATTCCTGGAAGCTTGGTATTCAGACAAAACAGCCATCAATAAACACATAGAGATAAACCACATTTACACACCATTCAAAAGAGGCAATAAAGAAGACCAGGACACATGGTTTCCAGCGGCAAAAACCCAGAGAAACAGGGATTAACCCCAGACAAACAATCAAGCAGAAAGTAATATCCTAATCAAGGAACCACCAAGGAGAAAACCACATCCCCACCAACACTGGCAGAGTGAGCTACTGTATATAAAGAAGGAGAAAACCCCACACTCACCAGCACTCATGATGTTACCTAGTTGGGTAATGAAACCTCTGCAAGAAAACAATCAAACTCACAGCCCACAGTCCTCCTCCTCCTCCCCAACACTGACGATGTTACCTAGTTGGGTAATGAAACATCTACAAGAAAACAATCAAACTCACAGCCCACAGTCCTCCTCCTCCTCCCCAACACTGACGATGTTACCTAGTTGGGTAATGAAACATCTACAAGAAAACAACCAAGCTCAGAGAGCACCAAAAAAACCCAAGTTAGCTTTATGTATAATTCCTAATTTGGGCTCCTTCCACACGTATTCACCACAATTCCCAGAATTCCCCAGCCAGCATAGCTATTGCTAAGCATTCTGGAGATTGAAATCCCTGCATCTGGCTAAATTGAGAAACCGTGACTTCAGGTGTGAAATAAGATCTGGATTAAGCTCCATTCTTAAGAATCTGACTTCACTCATCTATTTTAGGACTGTCTATCACCAGACAGCCTCAAAAAGCTCTCCCTGATTTTCCAGTCAGCATCAGTCAGAAAGGATCTCAAGTGGCTGGCCGTGGCTTTACTAGGCTTGTAAGCTAGAAAATAAAGTCAGAGAATGTATTCAGAGCAGAAACAGACCATCAAGGCAAAAACAGATAAACCACGCCGATGTCTGAAGGGTCCTTTGCTTTTCCGGATATTTGCGCAGAATTGATTTTTTGCAAAGTACTTCTGTTAAGTGGAGCGGTGCAGCTGCTTTCCGAGGTGTTTTTTTTCTTTTTTTTCTTTTCTTTTTTTGCAAATCTGCCAGATTGCATCCTCTGAAACGGATTTCGCTTTGTTTTTTTTAAAAAAGGACCATCTCATCAAAAGAAAGATGCAAAGGACAGATGTCCTTCAATCTCTGCTTAACGATGATGCTCCAAAATCACCGTGATCGTCGTATGTGCAGGAACAGAAGCACAGCACGGTACAGTACAGGAACCCTCGACTCGCAACCGTTCATTCAGTGACTGTTCAAAGTTACGACAATAATGAAAAAAGGGACTTGGGACCGTTTTTTTTCTTCACCCTTACAACCGTGGCAGCATCCCCTCCCCCCACGGTCACGTGATCAAAATGGGGATGCTTGGCAACTGGTTGCAACGGTCATAAAGATGAAGCAGGTGGAACGACTTGCCTCCAGAGGTTGTGGGTGCTTCAACACCGGAGATTTCTTTGTCTGAAATGGTGTAATAAGGTTTCCTGCTCGAGCAGCGAGCGGGTTGGGCTAGAAGACCTCTAAGGTCCCGTCCAACTCTGTGATTCTGTGAAGGAGGAGACTGTGGGCCCTCCCGAGGCTGAAACTCTTATCCCGCAGCTCTTCTCAATCTGTTTATTTGTAAATAAGCCGAAAACGTTGCAAAACACACGAACCTCCCGGAAGCTCTTTTCCAAGCTGCATCAAAGCTGAGCTGGATCAACCGCTCAGGACATCCCACGGATTAAAAACCTCGGGGGCCAAAGCAATCGATTGTCATTCCTCCATTAGGAGGGGCACCAACTCTGCCCCAGAGGGTATTTTGCTTGCAAACTGTGGGAAAAGGTGGAGCCCGTCCATAAACACCGAAAGGCTTTGCTCTACATCTGATGGAGAAGATAAGAGGAGCTGGAATGCTGTTCCCGATCCAATCAATTCCGCTGAAAAAGCTTTAAGCACCGATTTATCTTTGCGGTAGGGCATGAAATTCACCCGAGATCACAAGGGAGATAATTACTCTTCGGAGAGCGTCATCTCCCAATTCTACTGAAGACTGGGAAACACAGTTCTAAAGTTGTGAGAATGCAATCCCGGGGATTCAGAAGAAGTCCTTGGCTCGGAAGTCATCTCATTCATCTCCCAGATGTTCAATTCCATCCTAAAATTGGGGGGGTTTATCTGCCCCCTTCCCCTGGCACGTCCAGACAATTACATCTCTCTTACACTTTAATATTGCCGCAATCTCGGTTTAATATTGCCGCAATCTCGGTTTCATTTGCGAGAAGATGCTTAGGAAGTATAAGCTGGGGAGTTTCTATGAGAATTATGAAACTGACTGAAAGCAAAGGACCGGCCAACCAGATATTAATTATTGTGTACATGGGAAATAGATGAGCATGCAAGCAATTTGCTAAGAGTACAGGGGTGTGGACTCTTTGATCTCTGCTTCCCTCAGGGGACTGAGGCTTGGGAAGGAATTGGTTTTTGTTTTTATAAGCAACAAGATGCACAGACATGAAGAGACACTGGTTTGAACCTAGCCTAGACCAAAAAACCATAGAAGGCATCAAGACTAACTTCATATTTTGCTACGTTCTTGGTCATTCTGGAACCTCACTCAAAGTTAGTAACCATTACTTTTTCCCTGGGGCTATTCAATCAAAATTCCATTGTGGAAAGCTATGATCCAAGGACTGTAAAGAATTCCAGGAGAGGCCTTGCCCAGACTGGGGAAGCTTATCTTAGATTGATCCACGTTCTGAATTTCCTAACCAAAGGCCAAGAACTACAGAAGAACCCAATTTTGGAAAGACCTCGGAGGTCATCCAGTCCAACCCCCTGCTCGAGCAGGAGACCTTATATACCATTCCTAACAAATGCCTGTCCACTCTCTTCTGGAAAACCTTCAGTGATGGAGCACCCACAACTTCTGAAGGCAAGCTGTTCCACTAATTGGGTCTTTGCGACTCTCTGCTTTCCTTCTGTCGCCTCCCAAAGCGTGCATAGCCATAAGTATTTTTGAGCACTGATGCTTTGTTTGCGCAGATGTTCCACTGAGTGGCAATGAGACACACTCCTGGAATCCACTGAAGGGATGGATTTTCAGAAGGCAAGTCAACATCAGAGAAAGGACAAGAAAAATATGCTTGTGTTGACAATCCTGTTTGAATTGGGAGGGGCAGGCTAGGGAGCGGAGACAGAGCTTTTGAACCTTCCTAAACAATGGGTGTAAACCTCAGGATTACATCTGGTTTCTGAACGTCTCCCGTCTGCCTCTCTCGCACGCCAAACAGTATCTAGTTTGAATGTACCTTTTTTGCAATTCAAGTGGAGCCTTCGTCTAGTAGTAGAAATCCATTAATTAAATTAAATCAATTAAAAAGCGCCCATTACGTTTTGTTTTTCAAGTAATGTCTCCGCGGAGTTCAGCCCAGACATGGATTGGTTCCATAAAGCCACGGGCACATTGCAAAATAAAAATAAAAACAAAAAAATAAATAAAAAAAACCTCTTCCATCAAATTCAGCTTCACCCAAAGAAATGGGATGGCACCTATGTGGGCATATCTCTCCCTTGATCCTAGGTTAAAAATATCCTTTGTCATCAAAAGTTTGCCCATAGCAAAATTTGCCCAGTTTGGCAAAGAATCCAAATTGCAAATAAGCCATTTAAAAAAAAAAGAGAGAGAGATCTCTTCTTAACATTTGTCTGAAATAGAATAGAATAGAGCTGGAAGGGAGCTTGGAGGTCTTCTAGTCCAGCCCCCTGCTCAAGCAGGGGAATGTTATAGAGTTTCCTGCCTGGGCAGGGGGTTGGACTAGAAGACCTCCAAGGTCCCTGCCAGCCCAACGATGCTAGGATTCTAATGTGAACAAAAAAATATGGGTAAGTTAGGCGGATAAATAATGTTCCAACTATTGCTGGAAAACCACTGGACTAACTGGATTAACACAGGCTGGAAAGAAACAGAAAACTCCAGCATTTTCCAGAATGTTATTATTTGCATGATCTGATTTAATCGTTGATAAGAGCCAGTCTGATGTAGCGGTGAAGACACCAGGCTAAAAACTGGGAGTCTGGAGTTCTAGTCCCAGCTTAGGCACCAACCCCCCTTGGGCCAGTCACTCTTTCTCAGCCCTCGGAAGGAGGCAATGGCAAACCACTTCTGAAATCTTGCCAAGAAAACTGCAGGGACTGGTCCAGGTTGACACCTGAAGTCAACTTTGGTGTAAATTGCACGCAAAAAAATATTGTTAATCATGACCCTCTCTAATAAAATCAATAGTGGATCATCTGTTTATTCTTTTCTTCCTGTACGTCTTCCCTTTAATTGCACGATATAAAGTCAGCCAGCTTTTTAACATTCTCTTCCTCAATGCAGAGGGAGCAAAATTCAGCTTGAACTATCCCCGGCCTTCCAAAGGTCAATTAAACAAGAAGTCTTATAGCTCCTTCCATCTTTGCTTCTCAACAATAACAGGGCAGCGTACTACAAAATCAACACACATCACCATGATCCCTGTGTTCCTTTGAAAACAGGAACATGGATGTCCTAGTTTTGGTCAAGGAAGGGTTGGAATGCTTCTTCCGGGTTCCTATGGTGGGTGGAAGGCCAGATTTGAGGAACCAAGAACTTCCTCTTGGGTGTGTGTTAGCATTTTATTATTTTATTATTTTTCTTTTCATTATTTTTATTTGTTCAATATGGTGTTTTTATATCTGGGTAAGCCGCCTTGAGTTGCTATGTGTGAGTAGGCAGCAGTATACATTTTCTGAAATAATAAAATGAAATAATAAAATAATAAATAATGAAATGAAATGAAATGAAATAAATAAAATAAAATAAAATAAAATAAAATAAAATAAAATAAAATAAAATAATAAAATAAAATAAAATAAAATAAAATAAAATAAATAAAATAAAATAAAATAAAATAAAATAAAATAAAATAAAATAAAATAAAATAAAATAATAAATAAATAAATAAATAAATAAAATAAAATAATAAATAAAATAAAATAATAAAATAAAATATTAAAAAATATTAAAAAATAAAATAATAAATAAAATAAAATAATAAAATAAAATAAAATATTAAAAAATAAAAAAATGAAGTGACATTAATTGAAATGAAATAAATGAAATGAATTGAAATAAAATAAAATAAATAAAATAAAATAAAATAAAATAAAATAAAATAATAAAATAATAAAATAATAAAATAATAAAATAAAATAAAATAAAATAAATAAAATAAATAAAATAAAATAAATAAAATAAATAAAATAAATAAAATAAATAAAATAAAATAAATAAAATAAATAAAATAAATAAAATAAATAAAATAAAATAAAATAAAATAAAATAATAAAATAAAAACTGTGTGGAGAACCTGGGATCAAACTTCTCCAAATGGAAATCCTCCTTGGATATAGGTAATCCTTGATTTACAACAGTTCATTTAGGACCTTTTTCACACTTACGACCATTGCAGCCTCCCCATGGTCACATGATCAAAATTCAGACGCTTGGCAACTGACTCGTATTTACGACGGTCGCAGCGTCTCCGGAGTCACGTGATCCCCCTTTGCAATCTTTTTTACAAAGCAAAGTCAATGGGGAAGACAGTTTCACTCAACAACCGTGTTACTAACTTAACAACAGGGGCAAGAAAACGGGGCAGAACTCACTTAACAACTTGTCTCACTTAGCAACATAATGTTGGGGCTCAATTGTAGTCGCAAGTCGGGGATTGCACAGTGTCCTTTCCCTCCAAATCACAAAACTGACGTAGGGCAGAGCTCTACGTAGTTTAATGCTTCATACAGACCTGTTGAACCTGCTTCGTTTTTTTGTTTTCTTTCCAGTTCATCCCAGGTCAACCAGGTGCTGTCCTTGAAACCTGAAGATGGCAAAGATATTTTTCTTCTCCTCTTTGTGGCTTTGGAAAGGCCCACCGCATTGAATGGTTGAAATCCAAAACGCCAGGCAATTTTATAGGAATTTAGGCTTCTGCATTGCTCCGCCTTTCAGGTTGCGTCCAAACTACATTTAAATTGCTCGACAATTATCTGCCTGGCACAACCGCACTCACACCTGCTGCTTTGAGAGGAGCAGCAGAAAAAGCTGGTTCTGCTCGTTCCTCTTTCTCACCGTTGGCACTCGATGGGTGCCAGCCTGTAGAGGCCATGCAACTTCCCTCTGGCCCGAAAGCCAGAATAAAGGCAGTTTGTTTCAAAATCATTCAACAATGAGCTGGTTTGGAGGGGTACCGTTACCCAGATGTGGGGACGGCAGCTCCCCTGAATTCCTGACTTAATGTGGTTATTGCTGAAGGTGAGGGGGGGGACTTAAAATCTGGAGATGTAGGAGACGGGATTGCCCTTAAATTGCAAAAAAATTGAATCGCAGGTAGTCCCCGTCTTATGACAACTGAGCCCCAATTTCCATTGCTAAGCCAGACAGTTGTTAAGTGAGTTACGTTTTACCTTTCTCGCCACCATTGCTAAGCGAATCATCGCAGTTGTCAGATTGGTAACCTGGTCGTTCAATGAATCTGGCTTCCCCATTGCTTGTCAGAAGGTGGCCAGAGGTGATCACGTGACCTTCGGGTGCTTTGGAGAACAGCTTGACTCCCTCTTCTTTGGGGCAGCCCTGAGATATTGGAAGGCTGCTATCGTGCCACCCCTAAGTCCTTCTCTTCATTAAACCAGACATCCCCAATTCCAGCCACCGTTCTTTGTATGTTTTATCCTCCAGTCCCCTGATCATCTTTGTTGCTCTTCGAGAGGTTAAAACAGAACCAGGAAGTAAAGAAGCAGGAAAACACTAAACCGATGCAGCTTATAGTCCTAAGGCTTGAAGGCAAGGTCTAAATGCTGAGTCACAGAAGTTCTCCCTCCTTCTGCCAACCCATCTTTGAGGACACAGGACCTTACCCTAGACCCGAGGCACAACAGGCCATTGCTGATCTTGGCCGTGGTGACCTTTTGCAAGGGATGAGACAGAAAAGGCCCTTTGGCCTGGCCCTCGAAGGCAGACGGGAGTCCCCGCTATTCATTAGGGTGCAAGCGCCTCCTTGCCAAAGTAAACTCAATTCTCCATGGGGTGAAACAGCCTTTCACCACCCAGTGAAGCCCAAGCCCAAGCCGAAGAATAAGAGAGTCGAAAGGAACCTTGGAGGTCTTCTAGTCCAACCCCCTGCTCAAGCAGCAGACCCGATACCATTTCAGACAAGTGGCTGCCCAGCTCCTTGCTTCCGTCTAGGAATGCAAACTGCAAGGGGCTGTAACAAACAAAGTTAAGCTCTTAACTCCCCCCACCCCCAGCTGCAGAGCCAAGCCCCTTCATTCCCCAGGCCCCATATCCCTCCCCCCTCCCCTCACCTTCTGGGGTGCAAGGTTGCCGTCCCTTGCCCACGATGTTCGACAGCCAAGGAGCTCCAAGGAAAGATGAGGAGGGTTTTCAAGCAGTTCTTAGGAAGGGCAGTTTAAACATCGAGTCAGACAAGCAGCGTAGAGAAAGGGATTTGAAAAGAACAACTCGTATTTGCAGCAGCTTCTCTGGGCAGGCAGTCACTGCCAGTAACGTTCTCTGCGGACAAGGGTGGAGCCGGGCACCCGGCCAGCTTACTGCCTTGAGGACTTGGCTTTCTTGCGACTGAAAATGGCCTGGCTACAAGCCAGTTCTGGGACAGGCTAAGTCTGTGGTTCCTCCACAGCTGATGAGTCTGAGAAATCTCACCCAGCCCACAACCTGCTTCCTTTGCAGGGGCAGCTGATGGCAATAGACTCCAGAAGAAGAAGAAGAAAGAGAGAGAAAAGAGCAAAATTGAGGGGCGTCCATCTTGCCTGCCTGCCTGCCTCTCTTCTCAGTTAATGCAAGGCTGTTTTCCTCCAGAGTCGTGTCTCTAAAGGAGAATATTTGGAGCTCAGGGTTGAAATGAGGGGTCCTGGGTGCTCTCTTGAGTTTAGTTGCGATCTTGCAGATGTTTCGTTACCCAACTAGGCAACATCATCAGTGTTAGAAGGGAGTGGGGTTTGCAGAATGGAGGAGAAGAAGAAAGGGGGAGGAGAAGGAGGAGGACTGTAGGGCCCTGAGTGCTCTCTTGAGTTTGGTTGCGATCTTGCAGATGTTTCATTACCCAACTAAGGTAATGTTCAGCTGCCAAGAACTTCAATCATCTGATTGTATACCATCCCGAATAACCTGTTGAGATGGGTGACTATGGAAATCAAATAAGAAAATCAAATAATAAATGTCCACTATTGCTATGGCTTATATGTCTTCAGAGATTTCCTTCCTTCCTTCCTTCCTCCCTATTTTTCCTTCCTTCCTTCCTTCCTGTTCCTTTCTTCTTCCTTCCTTCCTTTCCTTCCTTCCTTTCATGTCTTCCTTTCCTCCCTTCCCTCCCCTACCTTCCCTCCCTCCCTACCCTATTTTCTCCTTCTTCCTTCCTTCCTTCCTTCCTTCCTTCCTTCCTTCCTTCCTTCCTTCCTTCCTTCCTTCCTTCCTTCCTTCCTTCCTTCCTTCCTTCCTTCTTATCCTCCAAATTTGTTGTTCTTTTATCTTATTGCAGCTACAAACACTGCCACTTGTCACATTTCTGAGTAGACTTCTGTAAGCTTCTATGGAACATATAACTATTAATTATTCGGAATTATGTTTATTGCATTTAATCAGAGCGCCCACCCCTTGCCGAATATAATAACACATTTCAAATGGGGACATTTGCTTCCCAGTCTGCTTTCCACAGACCATTTTTATTCATTTCAAATTAATCAGATACGCTCACTACCAAGATCTACCTGGACCCATCTAGGATTAAGCCGTAATAAATTTGTTCCTCTCCAATTTTACTTCGCAGCTTAAATGGCTTATTGGAATGCAAATTCTTCTCCTGCCTTCAGATCTCAAAGGTGCCTTAAATCTTTTTTTTTCTTTCTTTTTTTTTTAAAAAAGACAATTCTACTTTTTGAGATGCATGGAAGTATACCAAGTCCCAGCTAATATCTTTTGCATTGGCCTCAATTTCTCCAAAAATCCATTTCATTAGAAACCTTTAAAAAATAAAGATTCACTTGAGCAGAATTGGAGTCCTATGGATTACACGAATGACCTTATCTGATTCTTCGACAGGGTTTGCCAATTCTTGAAGATGTTTTTCGACCTTGCAGGATGTTCTATGGCCCTGGGACTTTCATGCAAGAACAAAAAACAAATCTGACAACGTTTGGTTTTTCTGAAATCAGCCGAGGTCAGCCAAGTTCTGTCACAAAGAACTTTTAAAAGACATAAAATAAAGCTAGTGAAAGTGAGACTGCTTCTACTTTGTCTTAACTCCCAGGAACCTATTTTTGAGGATCCTTCAAGTCAACGTGGACTCCTAGTGACATCCTGCGCCAGTCCCTGTAGTTTTCTTGGCAAAGCTTTCTGGAAGTAGTTTGCCATTGCCTCTTTCCCAGGGCTGGGAGAAAACGACTGGCTCAAGGTCCTCCAGCTGGCTTTGTGCCTAAGACAGGACTAGAACTCACCGTCTCCTGGTTTCTAGCTGGACGCCCAAACGCTACACTAAACAAGCATTAAAATAAGTGGATGGAAAAGGTATTTATATAAAAAAACCCCTCCCTTTTATGACCCTGTATCTAGGACAGTGGCCCCCAACCTTTTGGGCACCGTGGCAAGAGGTTTTTCCGTGGACTGGAAAGGGCGTGGTTTTATGTGGATGGGGCTTTCCTTGTTTGCGCAGACCGGTTTCTGGCATGCCACGGACCGGTGCTGAGCCACAGACCAGGGGTTGGGGACCCCTGATCTAGGATAAAATTCTATACTTTTTTGGGGATCAGGGCAGGAGAGATAGAGAACTCATTGTCACAGGATAGACAATGGGGATGCAATAGTGCAGTGGCTGCAACTGCCAGCCAAAAATGATTTGCATTCCATCGGTTCGAGTCCGGTTCAATGAGACGGGGTGAGCTCCCGTCGCTTGATCCCTATCTCCTCTCCCCCCAGCAGTTGGAAAGCAGGCAATATCACGAGTAGATAAATGGGTACCACTTTGGTGGGAAGAAAATCTAACTGTGTTCGTGTGTGTGGAGAGCGGAAGCCGGCGCTGGATCTGCGACATGAAGCAAGGTGAGGCAAGACCGGCAGAAGGGCCCAGAAGAACCAGCAAACTGAGTGCTGCTAGTGTGTGTGCAGCGTACCAAGGATAGGCACACGAGCGCTGAACAGAACGAACTAGCCATCTAAGCTGTCAGGATTGCATTGTGTGTCTGGCGTGTGTAGATTTCCCTGACATTGTACGCTATATGCTAAAATAAGATACAAAAAATAAACACAGGATGGAAAGAGTATGGATGCCTTTGAACTTCGGCGTTGGATAAGACTCCTGAGAAGTCCGTGGACAGCCGAGAAAGCAAACCACTCGTTTATCGAACAAACATAACCCAGAATTCTCACAAATGACCGGGCTCAAATTATTCCAGGTTGGACAGATTACGCAAAGACCCAAGCAACGTGTGCATTTCCGGGAGCAGAACCCACATCGTGGCAATGAAACACCGTAGGTGTGGTGTGGTGGTGTTTTATTTTTCCCCCTTTTTTTGGTTTTTTTTATTGGTTCCTTTGCATGTCTTTGTTACATGAACTCCTGTGGGAAGATCAAAGAATACAGACAGATCCAAGGTAGCATTTAAAATCGGAAGTTTGGGGAACCATTGTTTTCCAGTTGCCGGGTTGCCAAAGGACAACGGCAAAACAGGAAGTACAGTCGCTGCCCTCATTCATTCCTGCCCATTCGTTGAAAGGAACGAACTCACCGTGGGAGTTGTACCCTATGCCAAACCACGACAATGAGATGCTTCTAGAATGTGCTGGAAGTTGAGCCTGATTTGTTTTTTTTTTGTTTTTTTTAAAGTACAGGTAGTCCTTGACGTACGGCCACAATCAAACCCAAAATTTATGCCTCTGAGTGAACGGTTTCTTAATTGAGTTTTGCCTCATTTTATGACCTTCCTTGCCACACAGTTGTCAAGTCACCTGTGACTTTCTCAGCTGCCTTCTGACCAGCAAAGTCAACGGGGGGGGAGCTGGATTTGCTAATGACCGCATGATTTACTTAATGACGGCAGTGATTTGCTTAAGAATCGTAACAAAAATGATTATTAAAAATGGGCCTGGTTTAGCAATGAGAATTTCTAGTCCCCATTGTGGTAGAAATCTCCCCAGACTGGTAGTCTGCATCTGAGCCAGACTAGGTAAGATAAGATACCTTATCTAGATATGTATCTTATCTTGTATAGAGCCAAAAAGAATGAAGATAGTTCAGTGGCATTCAAAGCGAGAATTAAGGAGGAACTTCCTAACAGTGAGGACAATTAACCAGTGGAACAGCTTGCCACCAGAAGTTGTGGGTGCTTCATCAGTGGAGGTTTTTAAGAAGAGACTGGACAGCCACTTGTCTCAAATGGCATAGGGTCTCCTGCTTGAGCAGGGGGCTGGACTAGAAGACCCCCAAGGTCCCTTCCAGCTCTATTCTGATTGATTGATTGGGGATCAGACCTTGCCTACGTAAGGACTGCAGACGAATTCCCTGTTTGACTCCTCCCCCTGGTTCAGCCAATTTCTCTCCAACAAGTAGTAAGTATGCTGGAAAACCGTAGGATCTTCCTCGCATCAGTTGCTAAGTGAATCGCTGCAGGGGTTAAGTGTTAAGTTGTTAACACTTAAGGTGTTAAGTTAGTATCACGGTTGTTAAATGAATCTGGCTTCCCCACTGACTTTGCTCGTCAGAAGGTCACAAAATGGGATCACACAACCCCGGGAGACTGCCACCGTCGTAAATACGAGTCAGTTGTCAAGCATCTGAATTTGGATCACCTGATCATGGGGATGCTGCAACGGTGGTGTGAAAAACGGCCCCTAAGTCATTTTTCCCCGTGCTCTTGTAACTTAGAACGGCCGCTAAACCGACGGTCGTACGTCAAGGACTACTGTAGTTATATTTTATTAGCTATCTTCTTAGCTACTTTATGGCTCAGATTATTTAAAACAAAACAAAAGACCAAACAAGAGGAGAGACATCTTGTCTGTTTCTCTAGGAGGGGGGGTCAACCCAGGTTTGGAAGCTGGCTTAGCGGGCGCCGCCATTGAGCCAAGAGGCCGGCTTTTCTTCTAGGTTAGACGGTGAAAAGGAACTGCTTCAGGCAGCTGAGGAAGTCAACAGGCAGAAATGTTGCTTGGTGGGTCTCCAAGCCAACCAAACCCCTGAATCTAACAGCAATACAATACTAAAAAAAAACAAAAGACACAATAAATTAAAAATCAATAGTGGCAGTGCCACAATTTCCCGCTCATTCCATCAGGACGGGCCAAGATAATAAATAATGAATAAATTAAGGAAGAAACAGAACGACGCTGAACGGACAGAGCAAAGAGAAGGATTGTTAGTGGCCCTTTAAGTGCGGGGTCCTCTTTTTTGCTCCCCCCTAGACCTCGGCGTCTTGGCCTCTGGGAGAAGAACGTAATGTATGGATTTATTTGGCCCTCTTGCCTTATATAATACAGGTAGTCCCTTGCCCAAAATATCCGTTGCTAAGCAAGACAAGCAGTTGAGTGAGTTTTGCCCCATTTTACGACTTTTCTTGCCGCAACTGTCAAATGAATCACCTCCGTTGTTAAGTCAGTCCCACGGTTGTTAAGTGAATCCAGCTTCCCCGTTGACTTTGCTTGTCAGAAGGTCACAAAAGAGGATCCCCGGGACGCTGCGACCGTCATAAAATATGAACCAATTGCCAAACGCTCGAATTTGGATCACGTGATCACAGGAAACGCCGCAACGGTCGTAAATGTGAGAAATAGTCATAAGTTGCTTTCCCAGTGCTGTAACTCCGAACGGTCACCGGATGAGCTGTTGTAAATTGAGGACTATTTGCACACAGCTAGTCAGTGGGAGGCAATTGGGAAGAGAACGGATGACATATCCCATAGGACTCGCACATTATGGGGCTTGCATGGAAGGATGTATCTCCTAGCATGAAGAGGGGATGTTGAGATGTTTCCACCTTTCCATTTCTGTAGAAGGACCAGGGACAACTTCTTGGTGGGTCTTCTCCACCAACACACTGAGCTTGCACACCCCAAAATTCATCTTGTTTCTCGCTTGGCTTACATCCTTCAACTCCACCCTATCCAAAGCGAAGCCGCAAAAAGAAATGGAACACCAAACTGAGGGCGGTGTGTGTGTGTGTAGTGGAAACACAATCAGAGTGAGGACCAGAATTTCTACAACGGGGACCACAGGACATGGAAAGGGGAGGTCTTCCTTTCAGACATTCCCCCTACCCCAGGCCACGGTAGGCTACGTTATTCCGAGGAGTGATGGATGGAGGACCACCTGGAGAAGGTTGTCCCTTGGCGTGGGTTGGAGTAGAGGCAGGTGATTGAAATCCACAAGGGAGGGCCGCTACGAACGCCGCAAACTGTCATAGCTGCCCACAGAGGCGGAACTGCTCCTGCTGCTACTCCGTGGACGGCTTCTCCCTCCGCTACTCCGGCTTCGGCTGCTCTTGGCGTAACTACTCCAACTCCGGCTGCAGCTGGTCCTATCGCTTGAGTAACTGCGGCTCCGGGCTGGAGAGTAACTGAGACAGCTGTACTCTGAGGAGTAAACGCTTGAACTGCTGGGAGAGGAGGAAGAAGGACTCGGCCTGTAGTAAGGGATGGGGCGCTTGCGGGCACTGGAGAGGGACAATCGAGAGGGGTGGGGAGAGAGGGGTGAGAATTACCTCCACTGCTTCCTTTCTATCCTTTCTCTGCAAGTAGGACTCCCCCAATCCCACCCCCAAGGTCTTCCTGCTGCCTTGGTTTTGCTGAAACAAGGAAAAAATGGAAGGTGTGATGTATGGGTTTGAGGGTTAGAGTAGGATGGGGAAGGAAAGAAATAATGCTATAACCTTAAAGAGAGAGGGTAAAATATAAAGGTAGCTGCTGTTAAGGAGATCTGAAGCTGCTTGTTTATAACTCTTCTCCTTTCCTTTCCTTTCCTTTCCTTTCCTTTCCTTTCCTTCTCTATTTCCTTTCCTTCTCTATTTCCTTTCCTTTCCTTTCCTTTCCTTTCCTTTCCTCTCCTCTCCTCTCCTCTCCTCTCCTCTCCTCTCCTCTCCTCCCCTCCTTTATTCCACCTTTCTTTATGAGTATGTAAACATCTTGTGACATCTTTTATACCGGGAGCCTGGAAACCAAGTGGCACATAAATATACTCAATGTCTACTACTACTACTACAATACTATTATTAATTAATCGGAGAGTGCAGTGCAAAGTGATTCATAACATTTAAAACAATCGAAATAACACAAGCATGCACCATCAGGATAGGCCCTGGGACAGGCTGCTGGTTGATTGCTAACTCTGTGATTCTTTCTCTCTTCCTGTGTGGGGGCAGACGCATAAAATCCCACATGTCTCTTTCCACCAAAATGCTGTTTTATTGCCCCTGGAAGTTGCCCAACGAACTTGCAAAACTGGTGAGGAGGAGCTTAAGATTGCCAGATTCTCTCCCTTTTCCTTCTCTCACAAAGAGAGGGGAGGGGATATTTAAAAGGTAGAGCCGAAAGACCCCCCCCCCCTCACCTGGTTATCCGCCGGGCTTCCAAGTGGCTGGGAGAATCTCTCCGACGCTTCCTCATGGGGGAATAGCACTCTTTGCGCCGCCGGCGGTCCTGATGCCTGTGGGACTCCTTCCCACTGGAGCCATAACTGTGATCTTGTTCACGACCTCTGAGAAAATAAGTGTCCAGGAAGGTGAGGGGCTGTCTTGATGACGGGGTTGGGAATCAAGGCTGCTGACCCCAGAGTGTGCGGATCTCACCCTAAGAGGGGTCTTCTTGCTTAGGGCATCCTCTGAATGGGATTCCCCTTCAGCTTACAACAGTCCAGGATTGAAATCAGCAAGAGGGGGGAGGGTCCCAGGGCAGGGGGTGGATTTCCAGTAGGGGGTCAGCAGGGGGGCTGTCAGGGTGTTTTTAGACCTACCTGCCAGCCCTATACCGGGAATAGCTGGGGCTGCGTTGGGATCTTGAATTTCTGCTTCCAGCTGTTCTCTTGCAGGATTTGGGGGAGGAACTAGGGGAACGGGAAGAGAATCTGAAAAGAGAAGAGAGATTAAAGAGAGCATGGAAAAAAGCAGGAAGAGGGATTTGCTTCTGGTCCAGTCCTTCCTTCCTTCCTTCCTTCCTTCCTTCCTTCCTTCCTTCCTTCCTTCCTTCCTTCCTTCCTTCCTTCCTTCCTTCCTTCCTTCCTTCCTTCCACCCTCCATCTCTCCTCCCTCCCTCCGTTACACCCTCCCTCTCTCCTTCCTTCCTTCCTTCCTTCCTTCCTTCCTTTCCTTCCTATCCTTCCGTCCTCCCTCCCCTCCCTTCCTTTCCTTCATTACACCCGACCATATCTCCTTCCTTCCTTCCTTCCTTCCTTCCTTCCTTCTTCCTTCTTCCTTCATTACACCCTCCATCTCTCTCCCTCCCTCCCTTCGTTACACCCTCCCTCTCTCCTTCCTTCCTTCCTTCCTTCCTCCTTCCTCATTCCTCATTACACCCTCCATATCTCCTCCCTCCCTCCCTTCATTAACACCTTTTCCTCCTTCCTTCCTTCCTTCCTTCCTTCCTTCCTTCCTTCCTTCCTTCCTTCCTTCCATCCATCTCCCTCCCTCCCTCTTTCTCCATCCATCTCTTTTTTTTTCTTTCTCCCCTCCCTCCCTCCCACCCAGCGTTTGAAATGCTTTTATCACTAATTATTGCTAATGTGCTATTTATACACAAACGACACAATAGGAGCAGCAACTGGGGGGGAAACCCATTAGGTAATTAAAGATAATATCATACTGAACAGAAATGAAAAATCTGGGCTTATCAGGAATGAGAGAAATGTTTATGCTTTGTGCTTCCCAGTCTCTTTCCCTCGGCTTCTCCTGCAATTTAAGGCGAGTAAGCAAACTGGAGAACCTCTAAAAGTAAAATTTGTTGAGCACTGTCTCTTGTATATCTGTTTATTCCTCCCCCAAGGAGTCAGGACTGTAAGAAAATAAAGCAAACTTTGAATAACAGAATAACGGAGCAGAATAAGGGACCTTGGAGTCCAACCCCCCGCTCTGGCAGGAGACCCTGTACAGAATAACAGAATAACTGAGTTGGAAGGGACCTTGGAGGTCTTCTAGTCCAGCCCTCTGCTCCGGCAGGAGACCCTGGAGGTTGATGACCACTCACCTTGATTTTGATGAACAACAAGACGGGCTTGGCGAAGACCTCCGTCCCAGCTTGTGATGCAAAGGTTCAGAGTCCAGAGACGACCTGCTGGAAGGAGATTCATTTCGAAGACATGGCTGAAGTGGAGAACTGGAAAACGGTGGCGAGATAACATTGGCCTTCTTCTTTCCAAGGGGCTCAAGAGAGGGCCAAGACTCTCCACTGAAAAAAAGAGAAGTTTTCCAGAAAGGACAGTGATTCTAGAGGGCTGTGAAAAAAAGTACACCTTTTACAAGACACACAGCTTCCCAAAAACAGAAAGAAGTCCATCTCCTTTCTGAGGTGGCTTTGGAATTGGTCATCTCTGGTGTTGTATCTCCAGAAGTCAAAGCTGACACCGGCCAGAGCATATAGAGAAACTCAAAGAAGCAGTGTGCACGATCGGAAGAGGTGGACAGATAGCAATAGCACTTAAGACTTATATACCGCTTCACAATGCTTTACAGCCCTCTCTAAACGGTTTACAGAGTCAGCCTCTTGCCCCCCCCCCAACAGTCTGGGTCCTCATTTTACCAATCTTGGAAGGAGGGAAGGCTGAGTCAACCTTGAGCTGGTCAGGATTGAACTCCTGGCGGTGGGCAGAGTTTGCCTATAATACTGCATTCTAACCACTAGGAGGGAGGGAGGGAGGGAGGGAGGAAGCAAGGAAGGAAAGAAGTAAGTAAGTAAGTAAGTAAGTAAGTAAGTAAGTAAGTAAGTAAGTAAGGAAGGAAGGAAGGAAGGAAGGAAGGAAGGAAGGAAGGAAGGAAGGGCAATAGCTCTTAGACTCATCGGCCGCTTCACAGTGCTTTACAGCCCTCTGTAAGTGGTTTACAAAGTCAGCAACCTGCCCCCAACAATCTGGGTCCTCCTTTTACCGACCTCGGAAGGATGGAAGGCTAAGTCAACCGTGAGCCGGTCAGGATCGAACTGCCGGCAGCCGGCAGTCAGCAGAATTACCCTGTAATGCCGCATTCTAACCACTGCGCCACCATGGCTCCTATCTTGCCCATAGAATCGCCAAGAGTCGGACATGACCGAATGGATCACAGCGTCATCACCTCCTGAAGAAGACTACTTACTTTTGATCTTTGCACAGGTGCCCGGGGGACGGATTTGGTTCTTCCAAAGCCGGTCCTTTTGATTGGGAGCGATAGCTGTGGAGCGAATTCCCCGAATCAGGGCTGCTGACACTGCTGGCTTTCCCCGAAGAGAAGGCCTGGCCGAAGCCACCGTGGGCTTCACCCTTGGTTTCTTGGCTGCCTTTTGACCTGGATGTGCTTGTCTGAACAGACGGGGGGGAAGAAGTTGCGTTGCCCGAGTCATATTCGTGGGCATCTCCGTTCTCTTTGTTTTGGTTCCCCAACTGGCCCGTTGCTTTTTTAAAGAGGCCAGTCGCAGGCCCAGAATTTGAGATCTGTAAGCAAAGAGAGGCATGTTTTGCCCGGGTTTAACTGACTTAACCACAAAGAGAACAGAAAAATCACCCCCCCTCCCAAATTTTTCGGTTGGTGTGTGTAAGATGTTGGGCTCTGTTTACTTTCTCGTCAAATTCACCCTTTTTATTCTGATGTTCTTATTTTCATTTAGCATTAGGATTCAGTCTGCAGTCGAAGGCAAAGAAGGAAGAAAGAAAGAAAGAAAGAAAGAAAGAAAGAAAGAAAGAGAAAGAAAGAAAGAAGAAAGAAAAAGAAAGAAAGAAGAAAGAAAGAAAGAAAGAAAGAAAGAAAGAGAAAGAAAGAAAGAAAGAAAGAAAGAAAAGAAAAAAGTTTGAACTCAAATCAATCTTACTAAAAGAAATGCACAAGTCGCTGTCTTTTTTCCTCTCTCTCCCAGATATAATTGGAAGGTTTTTAAATCATGCAAAAAGAATACTAACAGCATGCGGTCCACGTTGACAAAATTTCTTTTTTATAATGTAGAGATCAAACGAGCTTAAGAAAATTTAAGAAAAACCTTAAACAAACCAAAAGAGGCAAAAAGAAGCAGTAAAAATAGATGGTTACAGGGTTTGTAAAAAAAAAAAAGACATCTAGTTTTAGAAATCAGACAAAACGCCACAAAAATCCATCCGATCAAATTTGGGTATTTCTGTTGTTTTGCTGAACTGCAGGGGATCAGCTGTCTGAACGCTTCTGCTGGAATTAATCATGGTTAAGCTGTAGCCCAGTTTGCTGGCTCTGTATTCTGTCAGCCCACCAAGGTAGACAGGACAGGAAATCCTCAACTTAAAACAGTTGATTGACTGTTCGAAGTTGCAACAGTACTGAAAAAAAGTGAATTACGACCGGTTTTTTTCACACTTGCAACCGTTGCAGCATCCCCGTGGTCACATGATCAAAATTCGGATGCTCGGCAACTGGCTGGTACTTATGACGGTTGCAGCGTCCCAGGGGGCTCACGTCATCCCCTTTTGCAACCTTCCAACAGGCGAAGTCAATGGGGAAGCCAGATTCACTTAACAACCGTGTTATTAACTCAACAGCTGTAGTGAGTTAACTTAACAACGGTGGCCAGATTATTATTATAACAGAATCTTGAAAGCTTGGCAGAGATTCTGTCTCTCCTATTCTTACCTCCAAGGGTAGAATGTAAAGGGAAGTGTCCCGAGGGACAGGAGGAAAGATGTAGTCCAGACGTGCAAGAGGGAAGGGGTCTTTTCTAAGGAGCAAAGGGGAAAAACTCAATTTGGAATCAGAAGGAAAGTGAAGTTGGACTCTCACTAGCCATTCCCAGGTTGTACCTAACAGTTATATAGATTAGTGCTTTTCTGGCAAGAGTCCCCTTTGAAGTACTCACAAATATTAATTTTTTAATATCATAAGTAAAAACAGAGAGAGAGAGAGAGAGAGAGAAGGAGAGGAAGAGTAGGAGAGAGAGAAAGAGAGAGAGAGGAAAAAAATAAGGAAAACCAAACAAAGGAAAAACGAAAAGTTCCTCTAGAGAAAGAAGGCAGACATAAATGGCTGTGTGCAATCCCCCTTGTAGAATATTTCTGCGTGACCTCTAATAATCAATATCCTGACAGCTTGCGGTTAGCATTCACTTACCAAGCAAGAAATCCTCCTTTAGTAGGTAAGGTGTAAAAAAAAGGGAAGATTGGGGAACGTAAGTCCATGGTTAGAGTTTTAAATTACAAGAGAGATTTTTTTTTTTTTAAAAAAGAAGAAGAATGAAAATCAAATTTCAACCCCTCTCTCTTTCTCTCTCTCTCTCTCTCTCTCTCGCTCTTTCTCTCTTCCAATCCAGTATTTGCTTTTTATTTTATTTTTTAATGTTTTAATCCCTCCCGTCCGATTGATCCCAGGTTCAGGATCTTGGTCCACAGAGAATGCAAAAAATAAAATAAAATAAAAAATTCCCAGGAAATCAAAGATTTGATAACACAACAAAACAACACGACAAAAAGACAGGGCTTTGCTGCGCAAGAGAAACGCCTAAATCTTGGTTTTAGGAGGCAAGCAGAATTTTGCCATCTCTTGAGATCTTTTCCAAGCAGAAATGCAAGCTTTATATCAACTGAATCAGTGGTTCTCAAAACCTTTTCTTCACTCCCCCCCCCTTAAATATAGGTAGTCCTCAATTTACAACCATAACTGAGCACCACATTTAGGTTGCTAAGTGAGAAACGTGTTAAGTGAGCTTTGCCCCATTTTACGACTTTTCTTGCCACATTTGTTAAGCGAGTCACTGCAGTTGTTAAATTAGCAAGACGGTTGTTAAGTGACTCTGGTTTCCCCATTGATTTTTGCTTCTCAGAAGGTCGCAAAAGGAGATTGCGTGATCCCAGGACACTGCAACCGTCATAAATGTGAGTCAGTGGTCAAGCATCCGAATGTAAGTCGCGTGACCCTGAGGGTTGCCGCAACAGTCATAAGTGTGAAAAATGGTCATAAGTGACTTTTTTCAGTGCCGTTGCAACTGTTGTAAGTCAAGGACCACCTGTGCTTTTTATGGCCATGGACCCCCAGACTTAACTCAAGATTTAAATCATGACATTTTTTCAAACTTCCCGGGCTCCTGTGATAACATTGCAGCCCCCCCCAACCACAGGTTGAGAACCACTGAACTAAATATCTCTTACTGCCGGCAATTATTAATATCATTGTATCCTCCTCCTCCTCCTCCTCCTCCTCCTCCTCCTCCTCTCCGCAAACCCCACTCCCTTCTAGCACTGATGATGTTACCTAGTTGGGTAATGAAATATCTGCAAAAAAAATCAGTCAAGCTCAGAGAGCACCAAGGTCCCCACACTTGAACCCTGAGCTGCAAAAATTATTTTCTAAGAACTTTAGTACCCATCATCATGATATGGCTCACCCTCAATCCTACATCTCAGGAGACTGGGTTGCCCACCCTTTTAATTACCCAAAATGCCCTGGATAGACCATCACCCTATGGCATGTTGGGAAATCAGATTCCCGCCCATCGAAAGAGGTTGCCTTTTTGGGGTTTTTTTACAAAATCTTGGCAGGAGATGGTGTTAGAGCCTGGCAGACAACTGTTTTCACACCTTCCTGCCACTAGGCTAAATGTTGTTGTTAGTTGCGAAGTCGTGTCCAACCCATCGCGACCCCATGGACAACGTTCCTCCAGGCCTTCCTGTCCTCTACCATCTTCTGGAGTCCATTTAAGCTAAATACACATCGATAAATTAAAATATTCATCGATATCCATCAATCCATCAATCAAAACGTTCATTCATCCCAATCAATTGAAACGTGTCAATCGATTTAAACATATTCATTCACACCAGTCAATGAAAACTTGTATGTCAATCCACTAAAATATTCATATCAATCAAAACGTTCGTTCGTATCAATCAGTCAAAGCATTCGTAATCAATTAAAACATTCACATCAGTCAATTAACATCTTCATTCAAACCAATCAACGGAAACATGCACATCAATCCATTAAAATATCCCTTCATGTCAATCCATTAAAATATTCCTTCATTTAGTCTGGATTTGGGCATTGTTCCTGGAGATGAAAGTTACATATACAAGTCTCAAGGAGTTTCTACCAATTCATTCATTCATTCATTCACCCCTTCGTTCTTTCAAAGAACAAATGCTATTAATTCAACACACGTCAGATGCTGCTGACGTGATAACCCCATTCAGATTTTTTCCTTTTCCTATGAAAAGACTTTTTTCAGGATGTGGCTGTGAGACTGCAGGCGCTTCGGGAAGACCTCGAGGGATTAATTTCACTAAGGAAGCAGGAGGAAATCCAGGTAGAGAACACAAAGCAGCAGTCTTCATTTTCAGCTTTCAGCTTTTAATTTGCACTGAACTTTTTGCTCGGGAAGCGACAGATCGGAAGCTGACTGCTCAAGCACCCTCAGGGTGAGGTTTTCAATTAAGCTGAAGAACATTGTTTACTGGGCATCGAATGGAGAAGCAAAGATAAATTTGTGGACTGTGCCGGGTGGAACCAGCCATCTCGGTGTTCAACAGCCTCTCCCTGTCTCTAATGCAGTGTTTCTCAACCTTGGCGATTTAAGATATGCGGACTTCGATTCCCAGAATTTCCCCAGCCAGCCACGCTTACGACTTACAACCATTCATTTAATCTGTTCAAAGTTACAACGGCATTGAAAAAAAAAGAGAATTAGCACTGTTTTTCACCCTTACGACCGCGGCAGCATCCCCTGGTCACACGATCAAAATTCAGACCCTTGGCAACTGACTCATATATACGACGGTTGTAGCTTCCTGGGTGTGTGTGTGTGTGTATGTGTCCTGTGATCCCCTTTTGCAACCTTCTGACAAGCAAAATCCATGGGGAAGCCGGCTTCACTTGACAAGCGATGTTGCCAGCTGAACAACTGCAGGGATTGCGAGAAAGGTCGTAAAATGGAGGCAAAACTCCTTTAGCCACTGGAAATGGTCGATTGTTTAAAGAATATAAAAGACTATTGATAGTTTGAACTGAGCTGCATTCCATGAGGACGTGTGTGTCGTGGTTGACAAAGTCAAACTGGCAGCGGGGACTCATTGAAGCCCTGTTCTTTTAAATACTTGTCTCGTTTATTTTTAATTAACTTAAAAGTTCTACCTTGGCCTGCAAACTGATCAGGACGATACGGCGAAAGCTGGAATGATAATAAAGACTTCAGATCAAACTTGGCTTTTTAAAGGCTTAAGGGACTTATTCATGCAGTTTTCTTGGCTGCAAGATGGAAGTGATTTGTCACTGTTTTCTTGGTGATTTTTTTTTTTTTAAAAAAAACTTTGTAGTTAAGCCAACAGCTCCAACATTTTCTGCTTATCTCCCATCCAAATACTGACCGGGATTGACACTGTATAGCTTCCAAGCTCAGACAAAGACATTTATCACCACCTGCTGATATCAGAGTAATACTTAAACCAACAAGCATAAGCTAAAGTTTAGCAGTTTAGTCTACATTTTTGGTCTTATAAAAATGGGAAAACCATCAGGTTGACTCCAAGAGAGAGAGAAAAAAATCCTAAAATCCCAAGTAAGGCAAAATTAGGCCAACAGAAGTCTTGCCATCTATTGAGGAATGTCCAGTTTCCTTGGCTGGTGGAAAACAGGAGAAGCCCCCTCTCCCCTCTCCCCCCTCCCCCAAACTCAACACTTCCTTTCTTCTTGCATGCTCACCTACTATCCCTTTGCACCTATGAGTTTGGCCGATGCCGCTCACAACAGGGAAGTTGAGTTTGAAGGCAGCAAAGGCTGTTTTTCCCCTCTGTCCTCTTCCTCCTCTCCCCCCCCCCCAACACACATACACTTCGTGCCGCAATTACATTCACGGAGATGTTTCTTTTTATAGGTTTAATCTTTTACGCCTCCAAAGACTGAGAGAATGGGTGCAGAAGAGAGCTGGCAGGGAATCGGAGACCAAGCAGAAGAGGTACATAAAAACACATCTCATCAAATATCAAAGCTAGAGGCCCATACTTTCATAAATGCCTCCTCTTTATTATTCATGGTCGAGAGCATAAGCAATCTCTCTTCTGGGTCTCTCCCCCCACGTGGCCAGCCCCATCTTCCCTACCCCACTTCCACCAGGTGGGCAGACAAACAGAGGATGTTTTCAAGAAAGAGCGGGACTCTAAACGGGCTGGCCTCTGACTAAAAGGATGGAGCCTTCAACACGTCACGACGACGTAGCGCACAAATCTAAAGTAAGGAGATTTAGTGGATAGGGGGTACTTACAAGTTCAGCCGTGGCGAGAAAGTACTTGTTCTGCAGGGTGCAGGCCAGGAAGGGGCTCCCGGATAACTCTCCTGCTTTGTCGGAGTGAGTAGTCCTTTTTGACGCATGCCGTGATCGGCCGGGTCTCCCTTTACCGCCTTCATCTTGGAATCGGCTTCTCAGCCTATGTCTGTCAAAATAAAGTTTCCTCTCTTCACATTGCACAGACCTTCTTAAATGGCACCCGCAGAGCCTGTACATTTAGGAATGGCAATAACAAGAATAATAGGAGACCGGGGGCTAAAAGATATGAAGAACGTTTGCAGAGATTGGGTAGGTCTAGTTTAATGAAAAGAAGGACTAAGAATAGAATAGAGTAGAGTAGAGTAGAGTAGAGTAGAGTAGAGTAGAGTAGAGTAGAGTAGAGTAGAGTAGAGTAGAGTAGGAGTTGGAAGGGACTTTGGAGGTCATCCAGTCCAACCCCCTGCTCAGGCAGGGAGCCCTGTACCATTTCAGACAAATGGTTGTTCAATCTCTTCTTAAAAACCTGCAGTATTGGAGAACTCACAACTTCTGGAGGCAAGCTGTTCCACTGGTTAATTGTTCTCACTGTTAGGATGTTTCTCCTTAATTCCAGGTTGTTTCTCTCCTTGATTAGTTTCCATCCATTGCTTCTTGTCCTGCCTTCAGATGCTTTGGAGAATAGCTTGACTGCCTCTTCTTTGGGGCAGCCCCTGAGCTATTCGAAGACTGCTATCATGTCACCCCTCGTCCTTCTCTTCATTAACTAGACATACCCAATTCCAGCAGCCGTTCTTTATATGTTTTAGCCTCCAATCCCCTGATCATCTTTGTTGCTCTTCTCTGCACTCTTTCTAGAGTCTCAACTAAGGATGACATGATAGCAATGTTTCAATATCTAAGGGGCTGCTACAAAGAAGAAGGGCTCAACCTATTCTCCAAAGCCCCTGAAGGCAGGACAAGAAGCAACGGATGGAAACTCATCAAGGAGAGAAGCAACCTGGAATTAAGGAGAAACTTCCTAACAGTGAGAACAATCAATCAGTGGAACTGCTTGCCTCCACAAGTTGTGGGTGCTCCATTACTGGAGGTTTCTGAGAAGAGCCATTTGTCCAGAATGAGTCTCCTGCATGAACAATGGGTTGGACTAGAAGACCTCCAAGGTCCCTTCCAACTCTGTTATTCTATAATTCTGTTAATAACGGGGAAATTTCACGAAACTGCCATTTCTTCTGAGGTCCCAAGTCCTTGTGTGAGATCCTGACGGAGATATTAATGTCTACAGCTTGTCAGCATTTTTTGGCTAGCTCAGTCTTGGCTGAATTCTCCTCGTAAGTTGACATGGAATGGCTAATACTGAATTATATTTATTGTGACACCAAAACAGGAATCGTTTCCAAGTGTAGATTGTCTTCCGGTGGTTACAGCTGCCACCTTCCCGTATTATTAACATTTTCAGCAATATTGCCCCCCGGAATCTGTCATTCCCAATGGATCTTACATTGCTCCGGTGAGATTGCTGTCTCACGAGAGTTGTAGTTTTATTTTTCTTTTAAAAAAAAATAGGCAACATTGCACAAGACAGAGTGATGGAGCCCCCAGATCAAAAACGACAACCCTTGTTGACACGGCGGGCTCTGCTTGGAGGTAAACTTAGCACTAAAAATAGGACTCTCTCCACGAATCTTGAGTCAGTTCAGATATTTTTAATGCTATTCAGGATATTCAGGAAAGGATATTTTCTTTTCCTCTCCTTTTATAGTTCTTCTTTCGTGAAAGTTCTTACTTTCCCCTCCTCTCTGTTCATCTACTTCCCACAGGGTGGTTAAACTAAACAAAGCTCTCTTAGTAATAGTAGCTGGCTTTGCCCAAGAAGGAGAATGAAGTGAGAGAGTTTCAGAAAACTTGAAGATGGCTTACCGGCTTCCACAGCTCTCCAATTGAGAATTGGTGCTGTCTGAACTAGAACGGTAACGACGGCGCCTGGATTTCTGTGGACGGCTACGAGAGCTTTTGAGAGAAAAAAAAGCAATGGAATAAATGTAATATATCCTCCTCGGGAACAAAGCTAAGGAATTGGAAATTTTGGCTCATGAATCTCTCAACATTAAAGGCAATCAATCTCGGTGAGGAATTGCTAAAAGTTAAATTCATAGAGCTCTGGGTGGACCAAACAGAGTCTCCTAAACACTTTTCAGTGTTTTAGAACATAGAATAACAGAGTTGGAAGGGACCTTGGAGGTCTCCTAGTCCAGCTCCCTGCTCTAGCAGGAGACCCTACACCATTTCAGAGAAATGGCTGTCCAATCTCTTCTTAAAAGCCTCCAGTGATGGAGCACCCACCACTTCTGGAGGCAAGCCGTTCCACTGATCGGTTGTAAAAGTCTGACCTCATTGCAATTCCGTAAATATTGTGAGCCCAATTTTAGGATTCATCTCACAAAATCCTCAAATGAGAAGAGGCCGTTTTAAACAATCAAGTCCAGCCCCCTTGCTCAGTGAGAAATCCAAATTAAAGATGTCTCGAGGGACACCGTCTCGCTATTTGCCCAAAAGAATACAGAAAAATAACCTTAAAATCCCAGCAGCAGCAACTGCAGTAAATACATAAGGATGTCAAAATGGCACACACATGCTAAAACTGCCAGTTATATGGCAAGAATGCAATGGCGTGTGCAAAACTGCCAGTTACATGGCAAGCATGCAATGACGTCAGGATGATGGGTGATGACACCTCAAGGCAGGACAAGAAGCAACGGATGGAAACTTATCAAGGAGAGATTCAGCCCAGAACTAAGGAGAAATTTCCTAACAGTGAGAGTGATGAATCAGTGGAACAACTTGCCTCCCCCAAAGTTGTGGGTGCTCCATCACTGGAGGTTTTTTAAGAAGAGATTAGACAACCATTTGATCAGGATGGTACTATAGGCTCTCCTGCTTGAGCAGGGGGCTGGGCTAGATGACCTCTGAGGTACCTTCCAGCCCTTCTTTAGTATAAACATTCTTTATTATAAGATTCTTTATTCAAGGCAATATCATTTTATATCGCACAAAAACGATGCCCCTTGGGGAAACTTGCAGAGAAAAGCTTAACTTTATTTTTTTTTTATTTTTTTTTTTAAAAAAAATGATTAAAAAATGGGCTTTGTTTTATAATGCTCCACAGGCAGCTAGCAATGGGTAGCAGATTGGGCTTTCCAGGCTGCCAAATTCTCACCACATCTCCACAGGCTTCTCAATTCTTGGTGAGGAACCAACACGGCAAACTTAAGAGGCGGAGAGGGGGGGAAACAACAACCCAAATCTCTTCTAATCTCCAGCCAACACGGAGACGGTGTTGAGGTCCTTCTTGCCTTTGCTCAGCACACATGCTGTGATTGTACCCTGGTGTTGAACAAGCCTCCCAACTCACCCATCGTGGGCGCCTGGAAAGACAGGCGCCGTTTAGCCCACCAGAACCGACGTATGCCCAGCCAGCGTCTCTCAACTTACCGCTTTTTGTGTTTCCTTCCCTCCTTCCTCTTCCTCTTGGGGCTGGATGAACTAAATAAGAAACAGATTGATTACTTGGCTGCCGATCGTCTCTCAGATTTCCCCTAGAGCGGGCAAATCTGTCCGAACATAATTCAGCTTATTCCTTGAGCCATTGTCAAGAAATCAGGAGTCCAGGCAGTTCAACTGAATCCAGGTTTATTGTATGTTAATACTCTCTATAGGTAGTCCTATAGAAAACAACCAAGCTCAAAGAGCACCAAGGATCCCACAGTCGTTGTCCTCCTCCTCCTCCTCCTCCTCCTCCTCCTCTCCTCAAACCCCACTCCCTCTAGCACTGATGATGTTCCCTAGTTGGGTAATGAAACATCTGTAAGAAAACAACCCAGCTCAGGGGGCAGCAAGGACTCCTTATTTCAATCCTGAGCTGCAAACATTCTCCTTTAAAGTAAAGGATATTTCAATTTTCTCGGTTAATTAAGAAATGGTTCTATCATATGGAAAATTTTAATAGGGGGGGGCTTAGCTGTAAGGGTCTCTGTAACATATTTATCCTGGCAAACAGTTGCTCTGACTGAGCACTGGAAAAAGCAGTTTATTCTGCTATTCTAGGTATATATTGCTGAGGCAGGGATCAAAGCCATCTCTCTCCTTACCTGTGTCTTTTCTTCTTTGAAGATATCCTGCAAAACACACACACACACACACACACAAATACATTTAAACACACTGCAAATGGGGGGGGGGAATCAAGCCCAGGAAGATTTCGAGAGTCAGCGAATATTTTGATCAAAACAGGTTTGAAATAAGAGTAAAGAAGATGCTATTTCAAAAAAACCCCCACAGAACTGTAGGTCAGGGTGGAACATCTGCGTGAAATCCCCACCCCCCCCACCCTCCCCCGCTAAAAATAAGATTTTCAAAAAATAGAAAGCAGAAGCAGACATGCCCCAGGGGGGGATATAAGTGGTCCTCAGCTTACGAGCAGGATGGACATCAGAATTTCTGTTGTGGTCCTAAGTCAAGGACTACATATATAAATGTGAAAATAAAATAAAAAAAAATAACCAACAGGAAAAAGGGTCATTGCATTTTAGGACAGAATAGAATACAGCTGGAAGGGCCCTTGGAGGTCTTCTAGTCCAGCCCCCTGCTCAAGCAGGAGAACCTATACCGTCTCAGACAGGTGAATGTCTAGCCTCTTTTTAAAAATCTCCAATGATGGAGCGCCCACGATTTCTGGGGGGAAAGCTGTTGTATTTTGTAATCTGCGTGCAAAGAACTTGAGAAGTCAACTGTCTTTTGCCTCTGGAATACACACATCTGCCCTTCATTGCTGGCTTTCCAACATCGGAACCCACAAATTATGTTCGACACAATAGATCCAAATGGATCTATTCCAGGGAAAATAACGTCCAGTGGAAAAAAACAGTGTACCTGTTTCTTTTCCTTTTCTTTGAACTCTTCTTCTTCTTCTTCTTCGGAGGAGGAGGAGAAACACTGTAGGAGGGAGATCTAGGAAGAAGTTAAAAGAAGTTATGTTGGTTCGATTAAGCCTGCCAGAGGAATCTGCAGTTTGAAGTGGGAGAAAAGAATCTATTTAGTCTTCTTTTTTTTCTTATTAGAGTTTATTGTATGTTAAAATACACACACAAACAAAAATTAAGAAAGAAAGAAAGAAAGAAAGAAAGAAAGAAAGAAAGAAAGAAAGAAAGAGGAAGGAAGGAAGGAAGGAAGGAAGGAAAGAAAGAAAGAAAAAGAAAAAGGGAGGGAGGGAGGAAGGAAGGAAAGAAGGAAAGAAAGAAAGAAAGAAAGAAAGAAAGAAAGAAAGAAAGAAAAGAAAAAGGGAGGAAGGAAGGAAACAAGGAAAGAAAGAAAGAAAGAAAGAAAGAAAGAAAGAAAGAAAGAAAGAAAGAAAGAAAAAGGGAGGGAAGGAGGGAGGAAGGAAACAAGGAAAGAAAGAAAGAAAGAAAGAAAGAAAGAAAGAAAGAAAGAAAGAAAGAAAAAGGGAGGGAGGAAGGAAAGAAGGAAAGGAAAGAAAGAAAGAGGGGGAAGAAAGAAAGAAAGAAAGAAAGAAAGAAAAAAGAAAAAGGGAGGAAGGAAGGAAAGAAAGAAAGAAAGAAAGAAAAAGGGAGGAAGGAAAGAAGGAAAGAAAGAAAGAGAGGGAAGAAAGAAAGAAAGAAAGAAAGAAAGAAAGAAAGAAAGAAAGAAAGAAAGAAAGAAAGAAAGAAAGAAAGAAAGAAAAAGGGAGGAAGGAAGGAAACAAGGAAAGAAAGAAAAGAAAGAAAGAAAGAAAGAAAGGAGGGAGGGAGGAAGGAAGGAAGGAAGGGGTCTTTAAGAAGAGACTGGACATCCCCTTCCAGCTCTGTTCTGATTTATTGATTGATTTATTGATTGATTTATTGATTGATTTATTGATTGATTTATTGATTGCAACGTCTTCAAGGAAAAACAAAGGAAGTCCAGTTGCCTGAAAAAGCTCCTTTGGGTCAGGGCTGAGTTCTTTTAGGACTTTGACTATTTGGGACCACGGATCGAGGGTCCTTCACCTACCTCCTTCTTTTCTTCCTTCCTGATTTTTTCTTCTTTTTCTTTCCCTTGGATGGAGGTGGGGAAGATTCAGCATCCCAAGATGGACTTTGGGGGGAAAGAAAATTAATAACAATAACAGTAATAACAGTAATAACAGTAATAATAGTAATAATAGTAATAATAATAATAATAATAATAATAATAATAATAATAATAATAATAATAATAATAATAATAATAATAATAATAATAGTAATAATAATAATAATAATAATAACAACAACAACAATAATAATAACAACAACAACAATAATAACAATAATAATAATAATAATGGCATTGACAAATTCGCAATCAGTCAATTGCAAAAGGCGGCCTTACTAGGAACTGCTTCCATCCTGCGACGATATCTGTGATACCCTCAAACATCCACATCTGCCTATCCCAGGTCCTTGGTAAGGACTCGATAGGTAGACAGAAATGCCAAATCCAGTCTGAACATCTGGCTGACTATGTGATGATTAATAATAATAATAATAATAATAATAATAGTAGTAGTAATAGTAATGATGATGGTGATGATGATGATGATGATATGATGATGATGATGTTTCTAGGTGTTATCTATACCCATTTGCCATTGCTTGGACAATTCTCCACATCTGGAGGCCTTTTTGTGGCAGATCCATAACACGGGCAAACGTTTAATTGCCACGTTCTGGGTAATTTAGTCATGCCTGAAATTAAGTGTCTCTTGGAAGGATAAATTGCAGATATAATGAGGAAGTTACTGTATGTTAGCTCACTTAGCACTAAGTCATCAAAGACACATTTATTGAGGTTAACAACTCCGTAATAGATTTCTACATTTGGCTTACTTCCACTAAGTATGTTTTTAAAACAAATTAGTCGCAATTCGATTCGGATTGGGTGGGGGTGCTTACTAGGACAGCCATTTAAGATTTTTTTTTTAAAAAAAATAAATCAATCTCCAAAATGTATATTTCAGAGTTGTTGATGATTAAAAGCAGCGTATTCAATAGACATTCATTAACAGGAATCCCATTCCTTTTCCAGGGCTGTCTCTGTGTGTGTGATGTGCAGATCATGAGAACTGTGTGTGGGTAACTTACAACCTCAACTTGCAGCCATTTGTTAAGCAATCACTCAAAGTTGCAACGGCACTGGAAAAGTGACTCACACTTACGACCATCAAAGCAGTCTGGATAATCACATGAACAAAAATGGACATATCTGCTTGGGGGATACAAAGGAAAGGACAGCCCCGAGCAGGCTTGTGGGACTGGTGTTACGTGGGACGATCAAAGACCACTCAGGTCAATGCACCTGTCCCCCTTGGCAAGCCTCCCGGGAGACATTTTGTGAGCGCGCCCTCAATACCTAACGCGATTATCAACTCAGCTGTCTCCCTTGCTCACGGCATGGCGTAAAGATAGACGGAGCTGGAAAGCTGCAGGTGCTATCAGATGCATCAAGGTAAAAACTCATCTTTTCATTATTATTATTATTTATTTTTTTCAGAGGACAATTTCACGGGCTTTTGATGTCTCCGGGAGCTGATCGGCTCTTGAAGACCGTTTGAAAGGGAGGGGGAAAAAAAAAAGCATCTCCTTGGCCTCAAAAGACAGAGATTTGAAGCACACGGCGGCGTCTGCTCTGTTCTCTCTTTTTCCCTTTTCCCCCCTGCTGGCAGATAACGAATAAATGGAATATCTCCTTCATTCTGGGATCAGTTTTTAAGCAAATCGGACCTTTTAAATAGCCTCCTTGATTTCCCCGGCTTGAAAGCGAAGAAGGAGAAAAGAGAGACGGAGGGAAAGGAAATGGAGGGAGGATGAAAAGAGAGAGGGGATGAACTTGCCAAGGGCTTTTTTTTTAAACATCATAATTTCCATTTGAGAAAGGTTTGGTCTCCGGGAGATTAAAAAAAAAAGGGAGTGAACCCAAAATTGATCTTTCCCCACTGTCTTTCCGTCGTTGCTAGGTATTAGAGAGACTCGTGGTTTTTTTTACAGCTGCCAGATCTGACCATCATGGGTTGAAGGTCAAGAAAGTCGAGATGTCCACTGTGACCCCGGGATCAAAGCCCCACCAGAGTCACGGCGGCCATCTTGACTTTTTGACCCTCCCTGCTAGCTGCCTGCTGTATATTCATCAAACCGTCTTGAATAAAAGACCAGCCATCTGAAAAAGGATCATTTCCCTTGCTGTCCGAAAAGCTGAAAATCAAAACGGACCGACCGAGCTAGTCTTATGCAACAGTAGTGGGAAAAGTTGACTTACAACTGGTCCTCGTGCTTACAACCAGCGCCAGCATCCCCATCCTCAGGGGATCAAAATTCAAACCCTTGGCAACCGGCACGTATCTACGGCGTTTGCAAGGTCCTGGGCCTATGTGATTTCCATTTGTGACCTTCTGAGTGGGCAAAGTCAACGGGATAGTCAACGACCATGTTAACAAACTGCAGTGATTCGCTTAACATCCATGGTCATAAAACTCACCTAACCCCTTGGCTTAACAACAGAAATTTGAATCTCAGTTGTGGCTGTAAGTCAAGGGCTACCTACAGTCTACAAGCTGGACTTAGGAAATGCCAGTTGCAGGAATTGGGGATGTGTAGCTTAATGAAAAGAAGGACTTGGATGACCTGATAGCAGTCTTCCAGTATTTGAGGGGCTGCCACAAAGAAGAGGGGGTCCACCTATTCTCTCCAAAGCGCCCGAAGGCAGGACAAGAAGCAACGGATGGAAACTAATCAAGGAGAGAAGCAACCTGGAATTAAGGAGAAACTTCGTTACAGTGAGGATAATTAACCAGTGGAACTGCTTGCCACCAGAGGTTGCGGGCGCTTCATCGCTGGAGGTTTTTACGAAGAGATTGGACAAACGTTAGTCTGAAATGGTATAGGGTCTCCTGCTTGAGCAGGGGATTGGACTAGAAGACCTCCAAGGTCCCTTCCAGCTTTATTCTGATTGACTGTTTGATAGGACTGTCTTATCCATTGCTAGTCCTCGGCTTAAATGCTGAGAATTGAGCAGGGGACTCGAGAGATTTGGGTTAGGCCCTGAGCATCAGCTCTCACCTGCGTGATTTTTGTGTGTTGTCTTCCAGGCTGTTCTTCTGCCTCTCACAACCGTTGACGTTGCGGGTTTCTCCAGCTGGGTGTGGCTCTGCGGAAGGGGTGACTTCTGTTGGAAGAGGCAGGCAGCTGCGGACATCAGTGCTAAAATAGAAAGACGGACAATAACTTCTCCAAAATATGTTCTCAGGTGGGCTAAGCTATCTCTTATCTAACTGGTCCCTAGACAGCCTCTCTTCCCCTCAGCCACCAAGGTCATTCTCACGTACCACTACATTGTCTTTCAGCCTTTGCAGCCTGGGAGAATTGTAAATAGTGCCCTTTTCCTTTCCAATTTTGCTGTGTTGTTTTGGCATCTGTAGCGCGTGCGCGCACACACACACACACACATACACACACAGCCACAGAGAGACCCACACCGCTCCTTGACCTTTGGCGCTAATGATGCAATCATCATAAATTAAAGAATAAATGAATCGCAATGAATTAAAGGATAATGACCTGCCCTTTACACACACACACACACACACACACACACACACACACACACACACACACACACACAGAGTCATCTGCTTGCAGTAGCGGCTTGCTCTGTGGAATGGTAGGACTGGGACTGCTGCAAGCGGGTGGAAATTGCAACTGTGGGTGAAAAATGCCTTCTTCCCCACAGCTATGGGGTCAGGAGTCAGCACCTTTCCAAATATTGCCTCTGAATTATGAAAGTGAAATTGCTAGAACCAGGGGGAGGCGCTTTCCTGCTGCGCGGGAATTAATTCTTGTTTCCCATCGCATTTAAAAGGCGAAACAAAATCACGTCAAATTTTAACATTTCTCCCGGCCCCAAATCCTTTCTTTCTTTCTTTCTTTCTTTTTTTTTGAGTGTAGCTCTCACAGTATGGATTTATCTCCTTGAGCAGGAACAGACAATGATAGGGGAGGACCAGAGAAGCTGGTTAATGGGTCATAAGTCCCCTTTTGCAGGTAGTTCGTAATTTTGAATGGTCACTAAGAAATTGGTCATAAATTGAGGACTACCTGTATAGGATTTGGATTTTGATGCATCTGCACGGGGTTCCAGAACTCAAGATGGGGGTCATGACTCTGTCCCCCTTTTTATGTGGATCAATGTAGTATACATCTACAAAGAGCTATACAGCCGGTCATAACTGGAGGACTAGCTGTAGAGAGCGCTTGAATGATGTAATATCTGGAGAACTCTGGACGTCACAAAAGCATGACTCAAATACTAATAGTAAAGGTTGATTTTGGACTTTCGCTGTATCAAAATTGAGTTGTCCGGCTTCCTTCCACAGGCAATCCACATTTTGTGGTTATAACTTCAGGGGCCTGCTCGTGGTTCGTGGACCACTTAGAAAACTTTCTCAAAATACGCAATGGCACTGAGCAAATAAAATCAGTTAGTTGAGCATATTCCCCAGGTTTCCATCAAAAGGCTTCAATCTGCCTCATATCCTGGCATGGAAGAAATGGGCCCCAGTCTTTGATTAAGCTTCCTGTAGGGAGCTTTCTGATAATCCTTTCCTTTAAGATTAGAATAAGGATGGCTGGTCTGCTGCAGAGGCTTTTCCATGACAGAAACGATAGTCTGCAAGAGAGAGAGAGGGAGGGAGGGAGGGAAGAAGGGAGTGAGGGAGGGAGAAAAGAAGGAAGGAGGTGAGGGAGGAAGGAAGGATATGAAGATGGATGGAGGAGGGGAGGGAGAGAGGAAGGAAGGAAGGAAGGAAGGAAGGAAGGAAGGAAGGAAGGAAGGAAGGAAGGAAGGAAGGAAGGAAGGAAGGAAGGAAGGAAAGGAGATGGAGGAGTGAGTGAGTGAGAAACTGAGTGAGTGAATGAATAAGGGAGGAAGGGAGGAAGAGGAAGGAGATGGAGAGAGAGAGAGAGAGATTAAGGAAGGATATGAAGAAAGGTGGAGAAGGGGAGGGAGGAAGGGAGGAGATGAAGGAGGGAGGGAGGAGGAAGATGAAAGAGGGAAGGAGGGAATAAGGAAGGAAGATAACAGTGGGATAGGGAGGGAGGGATGGAAAGAAGGGAGGGAGGGAGGGAGAAGGAGGGTGGAAGAGTAGAGTGAGTGAGAGAATGAGTGAATGAATGAATGGGGAAGGGAGAAAGGAAGGAGAGATGAAGGAGGGCAGCGGAAGGGAGGGAAACATCCATCAAAGGACTAACTCAAAGGATTACAGTACAAGCCGTTCAATGAAAATGTGCAGCACTGAACTCAAGGTAGCTTGGAGTGGCTTGGAGATAATTTATTTCCATTAAAATTGGTCCCAAGGCAAGGATAAAAACCCACAGATGGTAACGGAGCTGCAGTGCTGCCTTATTCCAAGAGCAGATATGAATTAGCTCCGGTAGCACCAATGGCACTAAAAAAAAATAATCTAAAAAACTACAACCTGAATTGCTGGTTGATTTTATTTCAGCTCTGCTTGTTGTACAAACCCAATCAATGTTTGCACTTGAAGGCAGACCAGACTAAGAAAGAGAAGTTATAAAAGTTAATGTACTACTTTTATTATAGGGCTACAGGAACACGATCTTGCAAGTCTGAAGGCAATCTGACTTATCCTCTCCTTTTCATCTTCACGAGACCGAGGGAGGATTAAATCTGAGATCTTTCCACAAGTTGCATCTCTGCTTTAGATTCTATCTGACTACTGTTTTGGTTCTGCCTTTTCCTCCTGTTTCTCAAGAATATCCATCAACTGCCATTTCTAAACCACACTTTGAGGCTTGGCACGTAGGGCAAACCCAGAAAATTATGACTTATTGAATAAACTAGGACTCAACGAGCCATGTCTTTGAGCGTTTTGAGAATCTAGCCAGTATGTTCCTTCGTGTGCCGCTAAAACCCGTAAGATCATGAGCAAAACTGTCAATTTTAGAAAGCTGAACGACAAAAAGAGATATGAATATTTTTAGGGGATGCCCGTAATGACAGCTCAGTCTACAGTTGCAAGCTACGCTCCACAGTACCTTAACCTACAGATAACCAGAGATTCCTGAGTTAATCCAATTTTCTGGATCTTCCTATCCCAGTGAACAGCTGGACTAGTTACACATTAAGCTTATGGGGGCAGCTTACGAAATGGGATGTGTGGATCAGGCATAATTTTTATCAAACATTGTATCCTAGGAATCAATTTAGGAAGCAAGACTCCAAGAAACTTCAACCAGGCATGTCAATTATAAGTGTCAACTTCTTTCTTTCTCTCTCTCTCTCTCCCCCTTTCTCTGTCTCTGTCTCTCCGTCTCCCTGTCTCTTTCCCTCCCTCTCTCTCTGTCTCTCTCTGTCTTTCCATTTGTCTGTCTCTGTCATTCTGTCTGTCTGTTTTTCTCTGTGTGTGTGTGTGTGTGTCTCTCTCTCTGTCTGTCTCATTCTCTCTTTCCATCTCCCTCTCTCTGTCTCTCTCTGTTTCTCTGTCTCTCCGTCTCCCTGACTCTTTATCTCTCTCTCTCTTTCTCTAGCTTTCCATTTGTCTGTCTCTGTTGCCCTGTCTCTGTCTGTTTCTCTCTCTCTCTCTCTCTCTCTCACTCTCTTTCCATCTCCCTTTCTCTGTCTCTCTGTGTGTGTGTGTGTCTCTCTCTCTGTCTCTCCCTCTGTCTCTGTCACTGTGTCTCCATTTGTCTCTCTCTCTCTCTCTCTCTCTGTTTCTGTCTCTCTGTAATCCCCTTTCGCGACCTTCTGACAAGCAAAGCCAATGGGGGGGGGAGTCCGATTCACTTAACAGCCGTGTTATTAACAACTGCGGTGTTTACTTAACAACAGGGGCAGGAAAGGTCATAACATGGGGCAAAATCACTTAACCACAATTTATGCTTAGCAGCAGAAACGTCGGGCTCAATTTTGTGGGCGTTGCAAGAGATGGAGAAGCTTAGAGGTTTTGAAGCCGGATTTCATCGGGCTTAGATCTCCCCCACACCTTTGCCCATCTCTTCTCACGTCCAAATGCAGGAACCGAAAATGTTGGAAACAGGCTGCTTTCTCCTAAGCCGAGCCAAAAAAATATATATCTATAATTTGCCGGTTTTATTAAATCCTGTAATATTAGGCAAGCAGTGGAGTGTGGCTTTAGCCGCCCGGCCAAATGGTGCGACTCTGTCCTCCTAATCTATTCTCCATAATGGACACAGTTTCTCGTTTCCACAAAGCTGTTTTAATTCATGCCTTCTCTTTCAGGAATGCAGCCCAGCTGGACCTCAATATGGATTAGCAGCTTGGGAAAAGGTTTTCCAAGTCAATGAGACGATGCTTCGAAAGAGGGTTTTTTGTTGTTGTTGTTGCTGTTGTTTGCAATGGGACTCTTCCCTCTCAAAAAGTCTCCTGTCTGTTCGTTAGCAGGAAAATTGGGAGAGTCAGCTTGGTTAAGGCACCGGGCTAGAGTTCAAGTCCCGCCGTGGCCATGAAAGCCAGCTGAGTGACTTTGGGCCGATCACCAGGAGACGGTGAGTTCTAGTCTCATTCAAAGCATAAAAGCCACCTGGCTGACTTTCCAGGAAGATGGAGATTTTGTTAAGTCTAAATTGGAAAGAAAGTGGAAATAAATTGTCACGGTTTTTGGGCGACCCCCCCCTCCAAAGCATTGGCTCATCCATCACAATTCTTGATGTCCTCTTCCTAGTTGACAATGGACTTTTTAAAGTTCTCCTTCTCAACTAAATCTGACCATGGGGAACTAAGACATCTGAGTATTGTTCTTCTATTTAACTCTCTCCATCTCCCTGTCCCTCCCTTCCCTTCGTTGCTTCTCCTGTGCTGCATTTTAAATTGTAATGGATTGACAGCAGCAGGGACCAATCCTGTTAAACAAGTAGTCCTCCACTTACAACAGTTCATTTAGTGACCAAAGTTACCACAGGTGACTTACGACCCTTTTTTTTTTACACTTATGACCGTTGCAGCATCCCCAGGGTCACGTGATCAAAATTCGGACACTTGGCAACTGACTCACATTTATGACGGTCGCAGTGTCCCGGGATAACGGGATCACCTCTTGTGACCTTCTGATCAACAAAATCAATAGGGAAGCCAGATTCACTTAACAACCGTGTTACTGACTTAACAACCGCAGCGATTCACTTAACGGTAGAGACCTTAAGAAAATGGAGCAAAACTCACTTAACAACTGTTAAGCTTAGCAATGGAAATTTGGAGCCCAACTGTCCTTCTCAAGGGCCACCTGTACAGCTGCAAGGTAGGTAGAGTGGAGGCACTTCCCAAGTTCACAACTCTGAGCTGACCATGGTCCTGATGGCCTGCTGTTTCTTCATCTTCCCAACTTCTGACCTTGAGGCCTAGGCCAAACATCAAAGTCAAAGTTCTTGAACAGCCCAAGATTCATCATTTCTAAGGACAGAGGATATTATATTTGGGGGATGGTATAAATACGTGCCAGTTGCTAAGCATCTGAAATTTGATCGCGTGGCCTTGTGGATGGCTGCAATGGTTGTAAGTGTGACAATCGGTCATAAGTCACTTTTTTCAGTGCTGCTCTACCTTCGGTGACTAAACAAATGGTTGTAAATCAAGGACTACTCGTAGTTAAAGTCTCCCCCTGTGAATGTAGACAGCGATTTGTAGAAAGAGGCAAGGCTTGTTTGAAATGCCTTCCCTAAACGACATTTTAAACATATGCTTTAAGTTATAATAAATCTGTAAAACTAGCAAACTGTTTGCATAACTGCCAATTAGGTATTTCCAATGGCAGGAAGCAGAGTATGATAACCCAGGGACTCTATGCAGGGTTTCCAAGACAGCATTTGGATATGTTTAAAAGGAAATTAGAACAAGAAGGGGGGGGGAGTCTAAACACGTTGGCACCATTTTACAGTGTTCTAAATTGTAACTGTTTGGCTTCCATTCCTTGTATCTCACAATTACAACTATGGTATCATCCACAAAATTCACGATGTTTCTAATTAAAGTAATGGGCCAACTTTGGCGTACATCTTGAGACCCATTTATAAGTCGTTAAAAATAGGTGTTCAGCTTCCACAATTGGAAATATTTGCGTTGATAGGCAGTCCTCACTTTATGAGCATAATAGATTCCAGAATTTCCATCTTAAGCCACGACGGTTGTAAGTTGAGCCACCCGTGGGACCCGACCTGATTTTATTACTTCTTTTCCAGCGGTTGTTAAGTGAACAGCACAGTTGTTAAATGAACAGAGCAGTTGTTAAGTCAGCACGGTGATCGTTTAGCGAATGCACATCCTCCTACGGGTGTTTTTTCCCCCTGGAAATTACCCCAAAAATGTCCTAAATCGCGATTGTGGAACACTACATGAAGGTGAGCTGGTTGTGTTCAATGTGGGCCATGTGACTACAGCATTTGTGTGCATGTGAGTTTGTGCAACACTTGGAACTCTGGAATTGGGTCATAAGGAGCTTTGTTGTAATTTTGAATAGTTGCTAAGTGACGGTTGTTAAGCAAGGACTGCTTGTATTTCTTTTATTCATTCGCCTGTTTTCTAAATAATAACTTGGTGGAAGCTTTTGAGCTCAACGTTACACGGTGTATGTCCTTGCCTGAGCAATTGTTTGATCTTAATCCAACATTTAAGCTATTACAAGGCGTATTGACTTTTCTGTCCACATTAAAAAAGAAAGAAAGGAAAGTAGATTATTGCTGAAGAGACAAGAATTCCAGCGACTAAATAACTTCATTTAAAAGCCAGTACACCCCCGCGTCTACTCTAGTTGAGACTTTCTGATTTTATTTCCAAAAACCCTCTTAAGATCAAGCAAGGAGGCATATTCTCTGATAATGGAGAAAGTGGCTGTGGTCGGTTTAATCATGCTCTCCTGATATTTGAGGGGCTGGCCACAAAGAAAAGGGGGGGTCAAGCTATTCTCCAAAGCATCTGAAGGCAGGACAAGAAGCGACAGATGGAAACTGAACAAAGAGAGAAGCAACCTAGAATAATAACCTGTAATAATCAGGATTATGGAAAGAACGAGCATCGCTTCCGGGTTCGCCCTCTGCAAAGGTGGCTCTAAAGCAGGGGGGTGTCCAACTTGTGGCAACTTGAAGACTCATGGACTTCAACTCCCAGAATTCCCCCCAGCCACAGGGAAATTCTGGCTGTGGAATTCTGGGAGTTGAAGTCCACGGGTCTTCAAGTTGTCACAAGTTGGGCACCCTCTGCTCTGGAGCAGTACCGGGCGAAGGAAAAGCCGTTCTCTTAAAGTGAGAAGCTTATTCCCAGCTCAGACTAAGCTGGCTGGAAGGTGATTCGGTCCGAGAGAAATCGATTAAATTTAAATAGAGAGAAAGATTAGAAATCAGAGGCAGCGTTTTCTTAATTATAGCAGCTAATCACGGAAGGAACGGAGGGACAGGAAAGAACTGAGCTCATTTCCTTCCCTCTGTACGTATATTGGTGGCTTGTAATGAGATGTCTGTCAGTAGTAATTCACTTGGGGACTTTGTCAGAAGCTAAGAAATGTAATAACAATAATAACTCCCAATCAAGGCTGGGTCTAGCAGGAACGTGGTCTACCTAACTTGGTTCGCACTGGAAAAAGGAGGAGGAAGAGAGGAAGGGAATTAAACACACATACACAAACAATGAGAGGCTACTGTAGCTTACAAGGTCCCTGTAGTTTTAATTGTGCAACCAGACAAGAACCGCACTCACAGACAAAACAGGATGAAATGTCTAAGCTAATCTTTTAGCTGGTTAAATGAGGTTACTCCGGGAAGAAAGCCGCAAAGGAACTGGCTTGAATTGCAATCAGCATCAATTTGCCTGAGATATAAATGACTTGAAATGGGATCCAGTTCTAGGAAAGGCATTTGTCTGAAATGGTATAGGGTCTCCTGTTTGAGCAGAGGGTTGGACTAGAAGACCTCCAAGGTCCCTTCCAACTCTGTTATTCTATTCTATTCTATTCTATTCTATTCTATTCTATTCTATTCTATTCTATTCTATTCTATTCTATACTTCCATTCCATCTATATTCTACTCTACTCTACTCTACGTTCTATTCTATTCTATTCTATTCTATTCTATTCTATTCTATTCTATTCTATTCTATTCTATTCTATTCTATTCTATTCTATTCTATTCTATTCTATACTTCCATTCCATCTATATTCTACTCTACTCTACTCTACTCTACTCTACTCTACATTCTATTCTATTCTATTCTATTCTATTCTATTCTATTCTATTCTATTCTATTCTATTCTATTCTATTCCATCTATATTCTACTCTACTCTACTCTACTCTACTCTACTCTACTCTACTCTACTCTACTCTACATTCTATTCTATTCTATTCTATTCTATTCTATTCTATTCTATTCTATTCTATTCTATTCTATTCTATTCTATTCTATACTTCCATTCCATCTATATTCTACTCTACTCTACTCTACTCTACTCTACTCTACTCTACTCTACATTCTATTCTATTCTATTCTATTCTATTCTATTCTATTCTATTCTATTCTATTCTATTCCATCTATATTCTACTCTACTCTACTCTACTCTACTCTACTCTACTCTACTCTACTCTACTCTACATTCTATTCTATTCTATTCTATTCTATTCTATTCTATTCTATTCTATTCTATTCTATTCTATTCTATTCTATTCTATTCTATTCTATACTTCCATTCCATCTATATTCTACTCTACTCTACTCTACTCTACTCTACTCTACATTCTATTCTATTCTATTCTATTCTATTCTATTCTATTCTATTCTATTCTATTCTATTCTATTCTATTCTATTCCATCTATATTCTACTCTACTCTACTCTACTCTACTCTACTCTACTCTACTCTACTCTACTCTACTCTACTCTACATTCTATTCTATTCTATTCTATTCTATTCTATTCTATACTTCCATTCCATCTATATTCTACTCTACTCTACTCTACTCTACTCTACTCTACTCTACTCTACTCTACATTCTATTCTATTCTATTCTATTCTATTCTATTCTATTCTATTCTATTCTATTCTATTCTATTCTATTCTATTCTATTCTATTCCATCTATATTCTACTCTACTCTACTCTACTCTACTCTACTCTACTCTACTCTACTCTACTCTACTCTACATTCTATTCTATTCTATTCTATTCTATTCTATTCTATTCTATTCTATTCTATTCTATTCTATTCTATTCTATTCTATTCTATTCTATTCTATTCTATTCTATTCTATTCTATTCTATTCTTTCCTGCTTGAGAATTCCTTCAGATTCTATTATTCTGTTACAAACGTTTTGCGTGTAACCATAGGGTTGTGTTTGCACAACAGCCTAGTGCTCCTTGCACAGAATCCTTAACTGGATCAGGGCAGGGCAGTTAGCCACCACCAGTTCCAAACTTGCTTGGGGGAGAGAGAAAAAAACATCCTTCCTGCCATCAGCTACACCATCTGAACGGCTGAGTAGGGATCAAAGTAGACACAACACCCTAGAGTGGCCGTGTTGAGTCAGAGCTATTCTAGGAATGCCAACTCTATTACTGTTCTGTTTTTTGCCTCCCTGCAGCTGCATCAGAGAATAAAACCAGGGCAGGAACGGATAAAAATGGAGAGGATTTTTCTCTTTCCCCTAACTTTCTATAGTAAAGCTCACTTCGATAAAATCTTTCAAGATTTTTCTTTTCTTTAAAAAAAAAAATATTATTATAATTCTGGCAACAGGGAAACAGAAGACAGGGGAAATGGGAAACTTTCCAGTGTCTTTGGCATTATCTAAAAATAGCCGGTGCGTGACAGGCCCAGCTGTCCTGTGTCAGGGGCTGCTGGCACACAAAATTGAATTGAATACCTCAGAAAAGAGATTGCTGAGTCAGTCATCCATGCAGGCCATCTACCACTAGTTGGCGTCACCGTGGTTTACCCAATAAAACACAGTTGTCTGGAATTAGGCTATAAGCTATGATTGAGAATCCAGAATGCCTGGGTTGAGATAATACATGGAACGACATCCCCGCAAACCATGTTGTCAAGGAGGATTTAAGTTCCTTCTGAGCCCAATGCTCTAGTCCAGTGCAAGGCTGAGGTTCATTGTGCGAACCCAATGAATATATTTTATTGTTTTTTTTTCTTTTGACAGGCAGTCCTCGACTTATGACTGCAGTTGGGATCAGAATTACCGTTGCTAAGCAAGGTAGATTGCTAAGCAACTGAAAAAAAAAGTAGCGCAGGATAGGAAGACCTGGGAAGACCTGGCTGTAGGAAATGACGAGGCTGAGACTGAGGGAGGAGTCTAATGTGTCATCAGTCATGAGTCCCGGTGTGCCCACAAGAGATTTAAGTCCAGCCTCCTTAATTGAATGCCTCCTTAATTCTTGCTCATTCCTCTTCATCATTTGTAGCTCAGATTCTTGTAGAGAGCTTAAGCTTGCAATTAATCTATATACTCATTCAAACTGCCTGAATCTCCTGATTTCCCCAGCGCTTGCCCATGACTCACAGAATCATCAAGAGTCATACATGTTATAATTCATTGTTGGAATGTATTTCTATGCAACCACTACAGTAGTATTCAGCCAGTAGATGGCAATATTTACAAGTTTGGATCTATGGTATGTATATACTCTATGCTCTTTTGTTCTGAGTAGAGTTTCCTGTTACAGTTAAAACAGTTAAGCAGTAAAGCACATGGTGATTGTGCACTTTATTTGATCTGTGGTGCTTTATATGAAACAGAATTTCTAACAGCACAAGACTGAATGAATAATATCATCATTATCATCATCAAGCAAGGTAGTTGTTTGCCCCTGATTTTCTCAGCTTCTTTGCCACCCTTGTTAAGCAAATTGCTGCAGTTGTTACATGAATCCCACGATCAGAAAGCTGAATTTCAAAAAAAATATGATGCTGGTTGGAGAACTCATCTCCAAATCTGGAACTGGGCAGATATTCCAAGGAAGAAAACAGCCAGGAATACAGTTCGAAATGTCTTTAAAATTCAGCAAGGGAATTTTATTCTGGTTCACAGGTAGCTGTGCAAACTGTTTTAACAACGTCTGATTACTGCCTCCCAATTATTTTCATCAGGGGGAAAGAAATCTCCTACGGAAAGGCCTCCTTAATCGTATCACACAAAACGCATAAGTGCAATTACATCAGAGCCTCCAGCTCTTTAAGCGGGATATCTATCAAGCAATCACAGATTCCCTAATAGCTTCGACCCTTCCCTTTCACCGAGGTGCAGTCAATCTTTTAAAAAAGCACGTCTCCCAGTTGGCTTGCATCCGGGAGCGAAATTAGCCAGGGAAGAAAGCAGTACGGTTGCCGAGAATCAGGAAGATGACCTTGAGGCAGAAAAGTAGGAACCGTTATAGAGGCAAAACGGGTTGAAGACAATCGAAGTCCAGAACAGCCAGATAACATCGGGAAGCAGAGCAGAAAAATGTCTTTTCAATTCACTACAGTGCAAGAAGGAGGAGGAGACACAGCAGAATCAGACTCACAATCTTCTCTTATTACAGCCAGTCTCAGTACAAGTGGTCCTTGATTTACAACAGTTCATTTAGTGACTGAAGTTACAATGGCACTGAAGAAAGTGACTTAGGACTACCTGTAAAAGGTAGTTTTAGCCCTTCTGTGGAGTTGATTTCCTGGTCTGGAAAGTTAAACAAATAACTTTATTTAATTGCTTGTTTACGAGTCCAAGTTATATAGCTGCCCATCTCGTGTCGATCTCTGGGTAAATGCCAGGTGTGTGAATTATATCACACTGCGCGGGTAACCATTTTACCGTACGGTCTCAGAACATGCTTGAATTCTTTCCCTGAGCCCATTATTATTTGACATTTGGCTCCTCTTTGGAAAATTTCAACTTTCTATTAAAATAAAAGCCAGGCACCATCAATCTTCCTATTCTTGCTCTGTGGCTTTTCATCCTAGACGTCGCATCTTCGTTTTTAATCAGTGTCGTGCCTAACAATGCTTCGGTGTGTTTCCCTGACCTTCTTCTTCCAATTTGAGGGAGGAAATGTTGCTTTCCGGGTTTTTTTAATTTTAGAAGGAGGAGGAGGAGGAGGAGGAAGGAGAAGGAGAAGGAGGAGAGGAAGATGGAGGAAGAGGAAGAGGAGGAAGAAGGAGAAGGAGGAGAAGGAGAGGAGTAGGAAGAAGAAGAAATAGGAGAAGGAGGAGAGGAAGAGGAAGGAGGAGGAAGAGGAAGAAGGAGAAGGAGGAGGAGAAGAAGGTGGAGGAGGAGGAGAAGGAGAAGGAGAAGGAGGAGAGAAAGATGAAGGAGGAAGAAGAGGTAGAAGGAGGAGAAGAGGAAAAGAAAGAGAAAGGAGGAAAAGAGGAGAAGAAAAATTGGGCACGTCTCACTTAATAACTGGCTCCTCATTTTAGTGACCTCAGAAGGATGGAAGGCTGAGTCAACCTTGAGCCGGTGTGGATCAAACTCCTGGCAGTGGGCAGTGAATTAGTTCTGCATTCTAACCACTGCACCGTCACGGCAGCGGCGGTATCAGCGTCAATTGTCCGAGACCCCCTCCTCCCCATCCAAAAATATTTTCCTGAGCACCTGAACCCCAAAAGTGTGCGAACTTGGGGTAAATAAAGAGAAAATTTACTTGGGAAGAGAAGAAAAGTGAGAACATCAGTGCTGGCTGCTTTATATGCGCCCGTCCAGCGAAAACAGTGATCTTCCTAGACTGGATAATATCCATCGCGGATATTCTCCGTGCTGTGATACATGACATTTATTTCCATATCTGCACCCAGGAAATCTAAATCCAGGGCATCGAAAATGACTTTGCTGACCTTAGCGAAATTGTGCAAACCCTGCTAAAGGAGTCAGGGAAACAGTGAAAGAAAAACCCTTTGCTTTAAAAAAAACGAAGATAGAAACCTGATGCTCAAAACAAAAACAAAAAAAGGATGTTTGTGGTGGTTTAAAGAATGAACAATCATCACCACCCGGGAAAAATCTATGGATCTTTGTAACTGGCGGGGTCAGACTGGAAGTGTCACAGAATGAATTATTTAAGGCCCATTTACTCTCTGCTTTTCCTTCGGAGAATAAAAGGGGGCCCGAGAAACAAAACAACAACATGCCAACGAAAATGCACAGCGTTCAGAGAAGCCCCCCCTCCCCCCCGATAGGAGGATGGGGTGAAAACCGCACAAGTGGGCAGACGATTTAAAATAAGGAACCACAACCCAATGAAAGCTACGGGCTAAAACTGCAGAGAGACCAGGTTCGCAAGCAAAGTCAACGATGTCTCGCTTAAACGCTGCCTGTTAAATAAGGTTGGCAGCATTCGAGTCAAAAACAGGAATTCCTCTTCTTCCTTTTTCCTAAAATACCTGGGTAACTGACCATGTTGAGTTGTCCGTGGCAATTTGGCCTTGGTGAGTTGACCCTGGTGAATTCTATTCTATTCTATTCTATTCTATTCTATTCTATTCTATTCTATTCTATTCTATTCTATTCTATTCTATTCTATTCTATTCTATTCTATTCCATTCCATTCCATTCCATTCCATTCCATTCCATTCCATTCTATTCTATTCTATTCTATTCTATTATTTCTATTCTATTCTATTCTATTTATTCTATTCTATTCTATTCTACTCTACTACTACTCTACTCTACTCTACTCTACTCTACTCTACTCTACTCTACTCTACTCTACTCTACTCTACTCTATTCCATTCCATTCCATTCCATTCCATTCCATTCCACACTCCATTCCATTCCATTCCATTCCGTTCCGCCAGGCTCCACTGCTTCTCATTTGCAATGGAGAAAAAATAAATACGAATCGCGGAAACATCGGATACAAATCGGCTGCATTCACACAGTATGCTGGACCTGGTTCCCGAAAATCTAATTGATCCAGTATTCAGTGCCACACCGTGCTGATCAAAGGCACCCAAGGAACTGAGAGAAATTTCGGCAGCTCTCCTGTCCCACTTTTGCCATTTAGCAACTGACATTTAGGCTTTGTTGCTTCAGAAATGTCACCTGGCGATCAAATCTCGCTGCTCTGAAAGCTTTGTCCTTTAGGGATTTGTCCACTCTGCTTTTTAAGTCACCTGAATTGGGCCATGATTGCAGTGAACTCCAGAGTTTCACTTTTCCCGCATTCCCTTAATACTGAACCGTGAGCTTAGAAAACAGCTTCAGTTCACCTATCATAGCCTGGGAGAATGAACTTGAGTTTAACTTAAGGCTGTCTGAGCAAGCTGCAGAAAAAAGAGGACCCTTAGATGGCCACAGAGTTCGGACTTTCAGCCTGTCTGTTGCTGCCATTTAGTGGCTGGAGAAATATTTGTAGGGTGGGTTTCTTTCTTTCTTTCTTTCTTTCTTTCTTTCTTTCTTTCTTTCTTTCTTTCTTTCTTTCTTTCTTTCTTTCTTTCTTTCTTTCTTTCTTTCTTTCTTTCTTTCTTTCTTCCTTCCTTCCTTCCTTCCTTCCTTCCTTCTCCCTTTCTCATCTTCTTTCCTTCTTTCCTTCCTTCCTTCCGCTTCAGACCAAATAAACAAATCAAGCTTTGTGTTTGTTAAAAAAACACGCTTGCGACATAATCTAGACATTCAGCCTTGAGCAAGGAGAAAAAAACCTCAGAGCTAGAAAGCGTTTGTTTTTAGAACTTTATTACTATTTAAACTCTTCCTGCCTCTTTATCTCTGTTTCTATATACAGTGGGGACACCGTATTTCTTGCCTCAACGATATATTAACACAAGAAAAATACACTGGAAAGCAGGAAACGACAATATAATGACTAGGAGCCCAGATCTGGTTCAAGCCTAATCATGCATTCGTAAAGCAACAGTATTTCTTAGAATTTATTCTCTATACACCTTGGTAAAAAGGGCAAGTCATTACATGTTTAAAATCATTCTGCGATTCTATGCGAAATATCAGGGTTTGCGAGCACCTATTTATTCCCCCACAACCAAAGGTATACGACCCTGGTTAATTAAAAAAAGGAATACAAATTCATAGGCAGGCAGTACCTTTATTAAAATCAATGTGAAATGTATAATGCTGTATGCAAACAGTAGAGGTTATTGTATGTTCAGTCTACATGGAGTTAGCCCCAATACAGCAAAGGAAGAAAGAGAAAAGAAGAGAGGAATTGAAAGGTGGAAGAAGGTGAGGGAGACAGGAAGGAGGGAGGGAGGGAGGGAGGGAGGGAGGGAGGGAGGGAGGAAGGACGGAAGGAAGAAAGGAAGGAAAGGAAGGAGGGAGGGAGGGAGGGAGGGAGGAATGGGAGGGGGAGGGTGGAAGAGGGAGGGGAAGGGGTAAGGGGAGGAGGAAGAGAAGAAAAAGAGGAGGGAGAGGAGGAGGAGAAGGAGGAAAAGAAGAAGGAGGAAAAGAAGAAGAAGAAGAAGAAGAAGAAGAAGAAGAAGAAGAAGAAGAAGAAGAAGAAGAAGAAGAAGAAGAAGAAGAAGAAGAAGATGAAGAAGAAGAAGAAGAAGAAGAAGAAGAAGAAGAAGAAGAAGAAGAAGAAGAAGAAGAAGAAGAAGAAGGTCCATCATTCGCAACACACACCCCGCAGGCTTGTCTAGATGATCTCTAGACAACCCTGCCGCAAAGATTCCGCTTCGAACTCTCCCCAGCATCATAATGCCTTCACCAACCATTTCAAGGACGGCAATGGAAAAAGGGGAACGAATCATTTATTGCCACACGTTTTCCCCCCCTCTCCCATTTTAATTATTTTTCTTTCCTTTATTAAAAAAAAATAATTAGTCTCAATCAAGGCAAACACACTTCAGAATCGCTGCTCATTAGTCACTCTCCCATTTTTGAGTTGCTATAAAAAGTCAAGCGAGCTGATGAAAATTAGGCCCTCGGAATCAGCGCTCGCTCGGCGTTCGCTTCCTTCACCGTCATCTGCATCTGTTTATCGCGCAATTAGAGGCAACGCACCCTGGGATTCAAATCCCAACTTTGCGCCCCCCCCCAAAAAAAACAAAATCCAAGTAAACGTGGCTCTTCTGAGCATCCACCAGAGAGAACAACGCCCCCTATGGAAGCGGGAAGACACGGCGATTTATTCGATTGATTTTTATGCTGTCCCTCTCGCTCTCCAAAATTAGCTCCCTTCCTGGAATTGGAAAATGGAATATGAGGGTCGGTTTGGTCTAGCGGTTAAGCACCAGATTTGAAACCGGGAGATGGTGAGTTCTAGTCCCGCCTTAGGCGTGAAAGCCGGCTGGGTGACTTTGGCCCAATCGCCAGGAGACTGAGAGTTCTAGTTCTGCCTTAGGCGTGAAAGCCGGCTGGGTGACTTTGGCCCAATCGCCAGGAGACTGAGAGTTCTAGTTCTGCCTTAGGCGTGAAAGCCGGCTGGGTGACTTTGGCCCAATTGCCAGGAGACTGGGAGTTCTAGTTCTGCCTTAGGCATGAAAGCTGCCTGGGTGACTTTGGCCCAATCGCCAGGAGACTGGAAGTTCTAGTCCTGCCTTAGGCATGAAAGCTGCCTGGGTGACTTTGGGCTGGTTGCCAAGCCCCCTAAGCGTGGTCACATAACTTAAGGGGAGAGTGGCAGTCATAACTTTGAATCTATAAGCACCCCCCTAGGTCAGTTCAGCAGAACTTCAACCGGTCATTAAACAACTGGTTGTAAATCAAGGATGACCTGTAAAACTTAGAATAACAGAGTCGGAAGGGACCTTGGAGGTCTTCCAATCCAGCCCCTGCTCAAGCAGGAGACCCTGTACCATTTCAGACCAAGGGCTGTCCAGTCTCTTCTTAAAAACCTCCAGTGTTGGCGCACCCACAACTTCCGTAGGCAATTTGTTCCACTAGTTGATTGTTCTCACTGTCCAGAAATTTCTCCTTAGTTCTAGGTTGCTTTTCTCCTTCATTAGTTTCCATCCGTTGCTAAAAAAAAAAAAAAGTCCTGCCTTTAGGGGCTTTGGAGAATAGGTTGACCCCCCCCTCTTCTCTGTGACAGCCCCTCAAATATTGGAAGACTGCTATCATATCACCCCCTGGTCCTTCTCTTCACTAGACTAGAAATGCCCACTTCTTGTGTGTGTATATATATATATATATATATACTTCTCTTTGTAATTTTTTTTTTTTAGGCAGATATTTCAAACCTTTTCATTGCTGTTCATGCAATCCAGGGGAAATATCGGCAGCGTTGCCTTTCAAAAAGGAACAGAACGGAAAAGCAACCGCTGAACTTTTTACGCTCGGTTTTTGCAGAGGTCATTTTCTCTCGCCGTAAGGGAATAAGCCCAAAGCTATTTTAAGACCTTGCCTCTGTTCATTGTAATAATGCTTAGTGGCTGGGACCCTCTTTTCTTTGATTTAATAAGCAGGCCATCTCGAAAATCTGTTTGCTTGCATAGCTTAGCAAAACAGAAAAAAAAAAAAAAAACAAGCTCCAGAGTCAGCACTCCCTTAGAATCATGTCCGGAACCAACTGACAGATGAAATAGCTTCTGGCAGGTACAACTGTGCCCTGCAGAGATTCAGTTTTCTTCCTGCAAATGGGCTGAAATCTATTTGATTTGTACTTTTCCTGCACGCAGGGAGATCTGCTCAAGGGCTATACAACATTTATCCCGTTATAATTGGCTGGAGGAGAAGGCCAGCTACTTTGCAAGCAGACGCATGTCTGGTTTGAACCAGAACGTAGCATGTAGGGTTGATGACAACAACAACAACAACAACACCAACAACATCAACACCAATAATAATAATAATAATAATAATAATAATAATAATAATAATAATAATAATAATAATAATAATAATAATAATAATAATAATAATAATAATAATAATAATAATAATAATAATAATAATAATGTTGGAAAGGACCTTGGAGGTCTTCTAGTCCAACCCCCTGTTCAGGCAGGAAACCCTATAGAGTCTCCTGCTTGAGCAGAGGGTTGGACTAGAAGACCTCCAAGGTCCCTTCCAACTCTGTTATTCTGTTGCACCAGCAGTTTCATTCCATTAAAAAATGGAGATGCTAGACATCAAAACTGAAAATTCCTTTAGCGTTGAGTGGGCAATTCAAGGTCTACAGCTACATAGGTTCCTAAGCCTATTTCTGTATTCCTAATTATCCTGCTGCTCTTTTTTTTCCCTAAGACAAATTGGACTTTTGATTTATTTTGCTCCTTAAATAACACACAGTAAATAACAGAAATTGGATGCTTAACTTATTTTGCTCCTTAAATGACGCACTGTGTTATCACCTCTCTCTTGTCTTCTCTTCTCTTGTCTTCTCTTGTCTTCTCTTGTCTTCTCTTCTCTTCTCTTCTCTTCTCTTCTCTTCTCTTCTCTTCTCTTCTCTTCTCTTCTCTTCTCTTCTCTTCTCTTCTCTTCTCTTCTCTTCTCTCTCCCTTTCTCTCTCTCTCTCTCAGTCTATCGTCTGTCTGTCTGTCTGTCTGTCTGTCTATCTATCTATCTATCTATCTATCTATCTATCTATCTATCTATCTATCTATCTATCGCCGTGGTAGCGCAGTGGTTAGAATGCAGTATTGCAGGCTAATTCTGCCGACTGCCAGCAGTTCAATTTTCATTGGCTCAAGATTGACTCTGCCTTCCGAGGTCGGTAAAAAGAGGGGGCAATATACTGACTCTAAGCCACTTAGAGAGGGCTGTAAAGCATCTCTAAGTGGTTTAGTGGTCCACACCTCTTGCAAGTTGCCACGGTTGGGAAACACTGATCTAGGGAATTCTGGGAGCCTCTAGCCAAGACTGACAAACACTGATCAAGGGATCTCACCACCGCGTCGCAGCCACAAATATCCCTAAAGATAAGAAATCAGTTTTCTAGCTTCGAAGAAAAATGGTTTAAAACCCCCGGAAGGAAGGTATTGTTGAATGAATGAAAGGCTGTGCCAGAGATAGCACATTCTGCAGAAAATCAACCCACGCTTCTCCCCAAACGCCACAGATCATGGCTTTAAGGCTTTGTGCCTTCATTTCTCCCTTCTGTCCCTGTAACTGGGCCCCAGGGACAAATTAGAGTAATAAATGGCTGTAGCTATCTCTAGAGAGGCCCATTTCTTCCCTTGTAAAACCTTCTTGTTTCACAACCACACAGTTAACCGAAATATCCAATGTTTTTCGTCAAGTGTTTTGTTTTAACCCTGCAATAAAGCAGGGCGTTTCAAAAATAGCTTAGTTTAAAATACAATCGATTTTTAAAATGTCAGGAAATCAAGTTCCCGGGCTGGTTAAAATCTCCAAAACCTTTTCTTCAAAAGGACATCCCTGCGAGTAAGTGTGCACAGAAAGAAACATGCCAAGCAGGAAATCGATTCTTCTAATATATATATATATATATATATATATATATATATATATATATATATATATATATATATATATATATATATATATATATATTCTACCCTAATCTAGAAACTTTCGGTTATACCACTGCAAAGATCATCCTGCAGTACTTAAAAGAAAATTTAAAAGGATAGAAATAGTCCTCACCTTACTGCCCCAATGGGCCTTTTGCTAAGGTAGACAGTTGTTAAGTGAGTTTTGCTCCATTTTTATCACCTTAGCAAAGTTGTTAAGTGAAACTGCAGTTGTTAAGTTAGTGACACGGTTACTAAGTGAATCTAGCTTTGCTGGTCAGAAGGTCGCAAAAGGGGATCACGTGACCCGTGGGACGCTGCAACCGTCGTAAATACGAGTCAGTTGCCAAGCGCCTGAATTTTGATCATGTGACCAGGGGGACGCTGCAACGGTCGTAAGTGTGAAAAATGGCCGTAAGTCACTTTTTTTTCAGTGCCTTTGAAACTTCAAACGGTCACTAAATGGACTGTTGTAAGTCGAGGACTTACCTGTACTTTCCTTCATTTGTGTAAAATATACAATATATAATATAATAGCTGAGCCACCACGCCCTGGGACATAGAATTAGGGTGAAATTTTAAACATCAGAGTGTTTTGTATTGTGGGCCAATTCCCTTCCAACTGAAGGATGGAACAAATATTTTCAGCCCTGGGGGATTTCAAATTGCCTCCTCATCCGTGACTGAATGTATGATTATAAAAGGTAATGGATAAGCAATTTCACCACATCGCTCCCGTTTCCCCATCCATTTTAAAATTTTTCACATCCTCCTCATTTGTTTTTCGGCATTTGTACGAAACCATAAGGACTAGACATTTGCTTGTTTTTCTGTAATAAAACAAAAAGTGCCTAGAAGTATCTCTGATCTTTTTATATAGCAGGATGCAGCTTGCAACAAGCTGTATTTTGCGGATGCTCTACCCAGTAAAACAAAGTAATAGAAATGAATCATCAAAAAAAGTCAACCCAGAGTTCTCACACGAAGCACAAATGAAGAGGCTCAAATTGTCTCGCTCTGGGCACGTTACATGAAGACCCAGGTCTCAGGAGAAGACTCTAATGCTGAGGAAGGTGGAAGGAAAGAGAAGAGAAGGACCAGCACCATGGGAGATGGACTCAATTGCAGCGGCATCATTGGAAGACCTGAAGGACCAAGTTAGGGACAGATCACCCTGGAGGAAACCTATCAATGCGCTTGCTAAGAGTCAACGTTGGTTTGAAGGCACATCATCAATCATCAACCAACCAACCAACCATTCAGTAGAAAGATCCAGCTCCTTAAGATGTCCATAGTGCTGGGAAAGGTGGAAGGGAAGAGAAGAGGAGGACCAGCAGCAAAGTGGGCGGACTCAGTTACAGTGGAGATGGGGGCCCCATTGGAAGACTTGAAGAACCAAGTTAGGAATAGATTGTCCTGGAGAAGATCTAGGTGATCACTGAGTCAACACCAATTTGGTGGCACATAACACCAATCAATCAAGTCCAGTCCACACATCTGATTACACTGAAACATAGAAATATGTGATGCATAGAGTCTTTCCTTCCTTCCTTCCTTCCTTCCTTCCTTCCTTCCTTCCTTCCTTCCTTCCTTCCTTCCTTCCTTCCTTCCTTCCTTCCTTCCTTCTTCTCTTCCTTCCTTCCTTCCTTCCTTCCTTCCTTCCTTCTTCTCTTTCTTTCTTTCTTTCTTTTTCTTTCTTTCTTTCTTTCTTTCTTTCTTTCATCCAAGTTTGAAAATCCAGATTTTAGTCTATCAGGTCTTTAATACGTGTGAAGCTTCAGGAGCTCTCCTTACAAGGCCATCAAATTAAAATCCACTTCAGCCCAAGTTCTCTGAAGGGTTTGCTGACATCCTTCCAGCCTGGAGGGAGCAGGACACGTTCCAGAAGCTTGATTCTCCACCACCAACTCTTGCGGGACTGGACAAAAGCTCTTCCCACCCACTGGAACAATGCTTGTCTAATGAGATGTTGTGCCCTCTCATTACGGCATTCGTTTCTCTCTGGTACATTAGTGGCAGGTGCTGCCAAATGACAATTTCCCCTCTTCTGAACAAGCAGGACCTAAATGATGAAATGCAGGCAGTGCTGCCTGCATCTGCTGCATGTAAACGGGGAGACCCCTCCCGATCTATCTTGGCCAAAAAGACAAGCTGAAAACCCACGGAGCAGTTCAGCCCCCCCCCCATCCCAGGCTCTGCTGATGTGAGTTACAATGCCTCCCCCTTAAAAAGGCCCATTGTAAATTTCCTGACAGTGAGAACAATTAAACAATGGCACTGCTTCCCTCCAGAAGTTGTGTGGGTTTCAACACTGGAGGTTTTTAAGAAGAGACTGGAATTTGTCTGGAATGGCATTTGGTCACTTGCTTGAGCAGGGAGTCAGACTAGAAGACCTCTATGGTCCCTTCCAAATCGGTTATTCTGTTATTCAGTGGAGCAGTTTCCCTCCAGATGTTGTGATGCTCCATCACTGGAGGTTTTTAAGAAGAGACTGGACAGCCATTTGTAGGGAAGGCTACAGGGACTTGGACTAGCTGACCTCCAAGTTCCCTTGCCACTCTTACTCAGAAATGTAAGGTAAGACCATGATATTCATCGGGTGGACAGACAATAAGAAATTAATGACATGCTCATCACTCACTGGACACAAACTCTTTGACCTCCTGCTTCGGATACTAATTGAGCAAGGATGGATGAACCAGAGGCCGGTTCCTTCTAAGGGCTGCGCAGGAAAGCAAATCTGTGCCTTGAGTAGGAAGACACGGCGGTTCACCTTGTCAAATTTGCAGTGATGTGATTCACCCCAACGAGGCATTTGGCTTTTTCTTCCCGCGGCGTTTCCCATCGCTCTCTGCGAGCATTTGAGCATCTTCTGGCTACCGGTATCGTCAGAGGCAGTTGTCCTAGCAAGGCGAAATCAAGCGGAACAATAATAAGCCATAATTGCAGTCGTGATAGTCGATAGTCGGAGGTCCTGTTGGATTTGCTCTGTAGACTGCCCAAGGGAGGGGGTGGGGGAGGGAGGGGGTCCTTCTTTGGCTTTCCCAAACCAACACTCAAAGGTTGGTTTATTCTCATGAAGTTTTGATCAGCTCTCTTACTGCTGTGGTCAGCTGCGAGCAAAACTGCCATGACTTATTCGTTGAGTTCAACCTTTTAGATCCGCTACAAGCAGTCATTGACTTACAACTATTTGTTTAGCAGCCCGTTCGGATTTACAACGGCAATTAGGACACCGACGCCTATTGCAGCATCCTCACTGTTGTGTGATCAAAATTCAGGCCCTTGGCAACTCGCAGGAAGGGGGGTAGCACCCCAGGGTCATCTGATCACCATTGGCAACTGCCCAGCTGTCTTCCCACAAGCGAAGACAACATGGGAAGGGGCAAGCCGGCAAAATCAGGCAATCCAGGCAATCCAGGAGGTCATCTAGTCCAGCCTCCTGCTCAAGCAACAGACCCTCTACCATCTCAGACAAGGGGCTGTTCAGTCTGTTCTTAAAAACCTCCAGTGTTGGAGCATTCACAGCTTCTGGAGGCAGGTTGTTCCACTGGTTAATTGTCCTCACTGTCAGGAAGTTTCTCCTTAATTCCAGGTTGCTTCTCTCCTTCATTAGTTTCCATCCGTTGTTTCTTCTCCTGCCCTCTGGGGCTTTGGAAAATAAGTTGGCAAGTGGTCCACAACTGTCCAAAACACACACCTTAAAATATGGAGCTTGGTGAGGGGGGGGGCGATGGTGGAAATGCCTGCAAACTGTATTTAAGGGAATGTTGGCTCCATGGGTGGCAAATAGGCTTGTCAAAATGATGCACAAGCTTTCAGCCTGGGGTGCCTTGCTAATGTGCCCTTTTTTCTCTCTCTCTCCAGATAATGACTGCTGCCCGTTGACTTAGCGTTGCGGATGCAAGAGATACACAGCAGCGTGAGTAATGACAGGTTGCATCCCTGAGACAGGGGCATTTGCTAATTAAACTGCACACTGCTCTAACTCTTGAAATACTTTAAATGAATTGGGTTATCAAGGGATCCTGCTATAGGCCCTTTGTTCTGTTGTCGCTGGCTTTTCTTGACCATTAAATCCTGCATTTATTTTTATTTATTTATTTTCGCTTTCTGGACCACGGAGGCCTGGCGAAATGTCTCCTACCATCCTCAAGATGCTTGCGACACAGTCTCAAGTGAAAAAAATTCCCTGAGATAAATGGGAGGTGGTTAGTAATTGTCTTGAATCCAAGAACACGGGTCCCCAAACACCCCGTCCTTCACGTGGTTTGTTCTTATTAAGCATTGCTATGGGCAAGAAGAATAGGAGACAGAAAATAGCTTTGCTTTTAAACCAGCGCTCCGATGCTTCCAAAACCTGGTAGAACCAATGAATCGGTGATGTTTAAATTATTGTAATGTTTAGACAGCTGGTGGAAGCTTCCAATCATATTAAAACAGGGAAGAAAAATAGAGCTTCAGAAAATGTAAAAAATGGAAAACAGGATCCTGTCACAACAATAGTTTAAGATACTTTCTGCATTCTTCTGCTTTTCAATCATGGTGGGCAAGCATTACTGCTTGGGGAGATATTGTTAGATGCCTTCAAAGGGCTGTGGAGCGGTATATAAGTCTAAATGCTTTTGCTATTGGGCTGGCAAGCAAATTCCCACAAATGTCCTATTTCCCTTCGGCTCCATTCTCTTTCAGTCCTCTATGAGTGCCAACTCAGAGTAGCATTAACCTACTCAGAACCTCCAACTCACATTCACCCACTGAAACAGTCGAAGAATCAATCCTAATGCTTAATTGCAGGAAGAATTAGGATCTTAATGAAAGCAAGATCTCTGAAGGAAGTTAGCTAATGCCGTATATCCTGGCCATTAACTTCACCTATTGAACGTAATTCGTTATTTATTGCAAGTCCGTGCAGATCTACTTTGACTCTCCGGAATACGTGGACCTGTTCTCCGGACAAATTATACAGATTAAGGAAAGGGTTTAAATTTCAGAGAACTGCTGACGTTGGATAACCGATCCAGTCGGCTGAAGTTAGAAATAGGCATAAAGTACAGCTCTTCTCCAAAGCGCCTGAGGGCAGGGCAAGAAGCAACGGATGGGAAGTTATCGAAGAGTGATTCCACCTAGAACACTGGAGAAATTTCCTGACAGTGAGGAAAATTAATCAGCGGAACAGAAGTTGCCTTCAGAAGTTGTGGGTGCTCCATCACTGGAGGCTTTGAAGAGATCATTAGGGGAGTGGAGGCTAAAACATACAAAGAACGGTTGCAAGAATTGGGATTGTCTAGTTTAATGAAGAGATGGTCTAGGGGTGACATGATAGCAGCCTTCCAATAGTTGAGGGGTTGCCACAAAGAAGAGGGGGTCAACCTATTCTCCAAAGCACCAGAAGGCAGGACAAGAAGCCAAGAATGGAAACTAATCAAGGAGAGAACCAACCTAGAACTAAGGAGGAATTTCCTGACGGTGAGAACAGTGGAACGACTTGCCTCCAGAAGTTGTGGATGCTCCATCACTGGAGATTTTAAAGAAGAGACTGGACAGTCATAGGATTTACTTAACTTCTGTGAACCACTTACCAATTATGGCAGAAAAGATAGTAAAATCAGTGGATTCCCTTTATTATGCATTAATTTCTGTAGCCATAAGCCCCTGATGTACAATGGAAAAATACCATCTGTATAAAGATTCACACAAAACTTTAAATCGATTACCGGATTGGCCCACCTGGAATTATAAACCCACCACAGAGGTGAGTTCAAACAACCTATTATATTCTTAAAAGGCAAAGCCAGCTTTATAGTCCAAATCAATGATGCAGGAGTCCCCTAATAACCGCCCGTGTTAGCCAGGTGTATAATCCAGGTGATCCTGTCCCTCCTTCGTATGGTTTCTTCATTTGGGCATTGCTGGTTTGATGAAAGCAGTCACCCTATTTTCTTAAACTAGGTTTAGCCGGTTGTGTGAATAAGCAACCAGGATAAGCCTCCCTCGCTGAGCATTCATAAATTCTGCGCTGTTCTTTTCCTAACCTCACAGCTGCCCAGGCACAACTGAGCAGCGTGAACTAAAATATCTCAGCCTCATAATAAAAACAGTCCCTAAAATATGCAAATGCATGCAAAAGCGGTATCTTTTTTGCATCTCTTTTTTAAAGTGACATATGCCTGATGACGCATCCATGCATCCAAGCTGGCTGGAAATGCTTCCTCTGCAAAAGTTTGCACATCCAACCCCTGGATTTGTGTGTGTGTGTGTGTGTGTGTGTGTGTGTGTTCCTATGAAAAAGCTAGCTTGCTTGAAACCTGGAACAGGCGGAGTTAGTTTAGCTTACCTTACCTTACCTTATTTTATTTTATTTTTTATTTTATTTCAGCTTAGTTTATCTTACTTTATTGTAAGTTTATTGTATTTTACTTTATTTTTCTTTATTTTTTTTAATTTAGTTTAATTTCATTTGACTTTACCTTACTTTATTTTTTAAATTTTATTTCAGTTCAATTTGCATTATTTTACTTTATTTTTTTTTAAATTTAGTTTAATTTCATTTGACTTTACCTTACTTTATTTTTTAAATTTTATTTCAGTTCAATTTGCATTATTTTACTTTTTTTTTTTAAAATTTAGTTTAATTTCATTTTACTTTACCTTACCTTATCTTATGTGTTCAATTTTAGTTTAGTTTAGTTTACATGATTTTACTTTATTTTTTTCATTTCATTTTATTTCTTTTTTACTTTACCTTACCTTATTTTATTTTATTTTAGCTTAGTTGGCCTTACTGTTTTATTTTACTTTACCTTACTATTTTATTTTGTTACTTTAATGGTTTAATTTAATTTAAATTCGGTTCCGTTCTGTTCCATTTAGCCCCGCTCCGTTCAGTCTGCATCGTTTGCTATCTCCCAGTTTCAGGAGGTGCCGGTCACCCCATCAAATTCCATCTCCATCAGACGCCAACCATTAAGAGGGATGCAGAAGCCGAGCAACTGAGCTGTTCAACTTTCAACATCTGGCCTGGGATGATTACCGACAATATGGGGATAAGCCAAAGCGAAGAGGCAGATGGTAGCCCCTGGAAGTTTTTAAGAAGAAATTGGACAGCCATTCGTCTGAAATGGTATAGGCCCAGGGTCTCCTGCCTGAGCAGGGGGTTGGACTAGAAGACCTCCAAGGTCCCTTCCAGCTCTGTTACTCTATTTTAGCCAGCGACCGAACGGAAGGCTAAGCCTGAAACTCCTTGTTCTGAGGATGCAAACTCTTTCCTCCTACCACTGGGCATTTTTCCCAGCCCTGCCCATCTGCTTCAGTCCTCCCAGCCTCTGTTTGCATTCCCTTCTCCATCCTCCACCTCCCTGGGGATGGGCAGGGAGGATCTGGCCTGGCCCCCAGCCGCCCCTCGAAATGGCCACGTACAACTCCAGCCTCAGGTCAAGGATCCCTCGACAAAAGCTGGGCTCTTAATTGCGGGGAATGGAGCAGCTTCCCCTTTCCTTTCTGCTTCCTTCTGTTGCCCCCCCCTCCCCAGCCCACCCACCCCAAATCGCTTGTTCTTCTTTCTCTGCCATTCACCGTTTGACAGACGCTCCCGGGTTCATTAAGGATGCGGCTCACCAGGGTGGAGACGAGCCCAGGTCGAAGCAGATGGCAAACAGGCGGATTGGTGCTTCACCAGCCGGCTTCTTCATCCTCCTCCTCCTCCCCTCGCCGAGCAGATGCCCCCAAGAACAAGAGCAGGGGGCCAGGCAGAGGATTAAAGGCAACTCGGTATCAATTGACATCACAGGTCAGAGAAGCAGGGCAAGGGGTCGTCGGTGGGGGAAGAGAGATTAATTAGCCAAGCTAGGAACAGACTCCAGGAACGGGGTCTCTATCCTGACAGCCAGAAGCTGCCCAGAAGTTGCTCCAAAATCTACTTTGGATTACAGACACCCGTAGGTCAAGATAAGTCAAGATGGCAGGCGCAAGGAAGAGCGTGGAAGAGACATGGTTTAGCCTCCAGGCGCCAAATGATTAATATTTATATGTATTTATATGTAAGGGTGTAGGTACATACATATGTTGTTTCAGGGGCTGCCCCAAAGAAGAGGGGATCAAGCTATTCTCCAAAGCACCAGAAGGCAGGACAAGAAGCAACGGATGGAAACTCATCAAGGAGAGAAGCAACCTAGAACTAAGGAGAAACTTCCTGACAGTGAGAACAATTAACCAGTGGAACAACCTGCCTCCAGAAGTTGTGGGTGACCCATCACTGGAAGTTAAGAAGAGACTGCACAGCCAGGTGTCTGAAATGGTATAGGGGTCTCCTGCTTGACTCCTGCTTGGACTAGAAGACCTCTAAGGTCTCCAACCATTCTAAACGGTTGGTGGAAATGGGTATGGCCAGTCTAGAGAAAAGAAAAACTAGGGGGGACATGATAGCAGTCTTCCAGTATCTCGGGGGCTGCCCCAAAGAAGAGGGAGTGAAGCTATTCTCCAAAGCGCCTGAAGGCCGGACAAGAAGCAACGGATGGAAACTAATCAAGGAGAGAAGCAACCTAGAACTAAGGAGAAACTTCCTGACAACGAGGACAATTAACCAGTGGAACAACCTGCCTCCAGAAGCTGTGAATGCTCCAACACTGGAAGTTTTTAAGAAGAGACTGCACAGCCATTTGTCTGAAATGGTATATAGGGTTTCCTGCCTGAGCATTATTATTATTATTATTATTATTATTATTATTATTATTATTATTATTATTATTATTATTATTATTATTATTATTATTATTATTATTATTATTATCATCATCATCATCATCATCATCATCATCATCATAATCATCATCATCATCATCATCATCATCATCATCATCATCATCTCCAGCATAAAGGACCAGATCCAAAATTTCCGGATTTGATTCAGACAAATAAACAACCTGCTAAAAATTCAGTTCCCTTTCCTCAGCCTGTTTTTTCCTAGCCATGTTTTCCAGGAGAGGAAGGGTTAAAGGTTCTTTCTCTCTCTCTCTCTCTCTCTCTCTCTCTCTCTCTCTCTCTCTCCCCCCCCCTTCTCTCTCTCTCTCTCTCAAGAGAGAGGGGGGGGGCAACCTCAAGTGACTGCCTTAAGAGGCCATCTGCCATCTGGCTGCTTCCCGCCCCCCCCCACACCATCCAAAAGGGGGGAAGGGGGAATTTGCAAGCAGATGCCACTTGTGAGGGATCAGCATCTTCCCTTTTCCTCCAGGACATCATTAGGTTGGTAGGCAGAGATATTAAAGTGAATCCACCCTGGCTTTCTAAAGAAGTCCACCTGAGAGCTTTTCCAAGAACTGAGCCTTGCTTCTTCTTCTTCTTCTTCTCCTTTTTTTTTTGAAAAAAGATCCTTCAGGCTAAGACCTGCACAAACTCTGCTTGGTTGGTCAAAGAAGCCTCTTTTTTAAAAAAAAAAAAAAAAAACAGAATCTGCTTTCAAAAGTTGCCCGCAGAAAAAAGGAAAAACCAGAGGGGCTGTCATTTTTTTCCCCTACAGCATCAGAGAAATTTCAAAGAAACCCCCCCCCTCCCCAAAGAAAAAGGCTACTTTCGAGAGAATTCGTATTAATATTAAGAAACAGAATGGGAAGTTATTCTCCTAAGCTGGAACTGAGCACAATTAATCGATTATTTTCTCCCTTTTTAAAAGGCCCACCAATACTTTCTAAGTTACGTATCCAGACAGACGGGCGATAAATGAGAGGAACAGACTCTGAAGGTTTGTAAGAATAATTTCAAAATTCAGCGTCAGGCAATAGCTTTCAAGTTTAAACAGGAGCCTCCTAAACTGCCAAGAATGAGTCAAAATAATAGGGGGGAAAGGCAAAAATCGAGCTGCTTTTTGAGGACTAATTCCTTTCTACTTGATATTTGCAAATCCAACGTTGATTTGGGATGCTGTAACAAATCCATCACCAAGGAATAGCGGCATTAATCTCTTTTCATTGATGGATGGATTGATTATGTGCCATCATAGATTTTCTACATGACAATCTGACTCTATCTAGTCCAGCTGTTCCCATGGTGCATTCACTGCCACAGTAACTGAATTCATCCACCTTGCTACTGGTCTTCCTCTTCCTCTGCCTCTCCCCTCCTCTTCCTCCCCTCTCCTCTCCTTGCAGCATCCTCATGGTCAATATAAATCCATTAAATAGTCATATATTTCAAAGACCGAGGCAGATAGGAAAACATAAATTTAAAGCTGCTGCTTTTACAACGCAAAATCAAAACAAAAAAAGAATTGTTCGCGTCCCTCTGTTCTTATCCATCCTTATCCATTCCTGCATCCAATTTTGGTCACCACCATATAGAAAAGATGTTGAGACATTGGAAAGAGTGAGGAGAAAAGACACAAAGATGATTAGGATAAGCGGAAGCTAAAACACATGAAGAGTGGTTGCTGGAATTGGGTGTGTCTAATCTAGTGAAAAAAGACTAAGGGGTGATATGATAGCAGGGTTCCAATATCTCAGGGGCTGCCCCAAAGAAGAGGGAGTCAAGCTGTTCTCCAAAGCACCTGAAGTCAGGACAAGAAGCAATGGATGAAAACTAACCAAGGAGAGAAGCAACCTAGAACTAAGGAGAAACTTCCTAACAGTGAGAACAATTAACCAGTGGAACGACTTGCCTTCAGAAGTTGTGGGTGCTCCATCACTGGAGGCTTTTAAGAAGAGACTGGATGGCCAATTGTCTGAAATGGTATAGGGTTTTCCTGCTTGAGCAGGGGGTTGGACTATATGACCGTCAAGGTCCCTTCCAACTCTGTTATTCTATGTTCTATCCTGCTTCTTCAAAGTCACTTCCATAAAGTATCAAAGGCAACATTACAGCTTGAACAATTCCGATCTTTGTAAGTATGGACCCATCAAGTTGCTAGTAACTCTTTACATACTTTAGGCTTGAAAAAAACCTATGGGCCTCTTGTATGTATAATTTCTGTTCAGTTTAAAGGTAAAGAGGAAATCAGGAGAGCGTGTTTCATGCAAATCAACACTTTCACTTATATTTAGATTTGGCATTGTAACAGCGACAGCTTGAAACTTACTGTCTCCTATCTGGGTTGGTCTCTGAAATATATTACTATTTATCAATATAAACCCAATGTTTTTTTTTACCCACGTTAATAAAGAAATATTCCAGTTCATCTTCTTGATGGATAAGGGAAAAAAATCTTATTTAAAATAACTCCTTGGTCTGCTCTGCATAATTTTCCCTAGCAGGGAATCTTGAGATAATTTTTTCCCCCAACATATCTTCTTCATATAAACTTCTCCCTGAAAGGCTTAAAAAAAATAAATGTGACTGAACATTTGGTGACATTTCAAAAACCGACACCCACACCGAGTGAATTTAATTTCTTTCTAATCCACTTGATTTCAGCGCTGGATCTTGGTGGATTTTTTTTTTCTTTCATTTTTTCCCCCCCCTGTGGACATCTAGAAAAAGAGTGTGATAAAGATTTTCTTGCCTTTTTCCAAGGCAAATGCCAAAATGAAAGACTGTCAGGGATTAAATATATATGTTTGTTTGTCAGTCTTTAATGCTATTTGGTTTGCCAGCAGGGAAACTGAAGGAAGAGAGAAAGAGAGAGAAGGAGAAAAAATTTTTTAAGAAGAGATTGGATGGCCAATTGTCTGAAATGGCATAGGGTTTTCCTGCTTGAGCAGGGGGTTGGACTAGATGACCTCCAAGGTCCCTTCCAACATCATCATCATCATCAACATCATCATTATTACTCAACTCCCCTCCGGGGAGAACAACCAAATCAGGAATAAAGCAGTAATTAAAGGTAAATTCACCTTTTTTCGGCAAGGGGCGGGAATGAGGCTGAGCGAATGAGATCATACACACACATGGATGGACCGAGAAGTCTGTCTTTCTCCTTCTGATAGGTGGACAAAAACGCCAAATCCAGCCTGCACATCTGGCTGACTATGCAACCAACCAAAATAATAGCAATAATAATAATAATAATATGGGTTTCTGAGCATACATCCACCAATATTCAGGTCCTAGGCAGCATCCCCCGTCCATTATTGTGGACCAGAAATCAGCTTTTCCTTTTTTCTTAAAACAGAACCTAGAGTTCTGTGAAGACAAATTCTCATCACCTGGAATGGGATATATACCTGGGCATCATCAGAGTTAACAAATCAAAACACGTCTTATGTATCATTTGCATCCTTGATCTCTGGTTCATTTCCTAACCAAGGAATGAGGCTGTTCTGTCTTGAGTTATAAATTGCACCGCGTCCTTAGCAGTGACTCCAACATACGTCTTTCAAAAAATTACAGAAAATAACAATCAATTTCCATGCTTGTGGTATATATTTATCTTGCTGGAAGAAGTGGGGTAGACCCCACTTTCCCCCCCCTCCCTCCAAGCGATCTAATAATGACATCAATTACTGCTCTGAGGAAAACATCCATCCATTCCAATAAGAGCTTTACGTCCAGAGACAGCCATACTCTGACTTAACCACCGGCTGTCAAAAATAAAAACAAGCAGAGAATGGGGGATGTGTTGAATATACAGGGTAGTAGTAATGGAGCAGGGAAGCAGGGCCTGATCCATGAGGATGAAGCAAGCCCGGGCATTTTGATTGAATCAAATAGACAGAGAATGAAAGAATCCTCAGTTAGTTTTGAAATAAGCTGAAGATGTGTGGAAGAAGGAAGGAAGGAAGGAAGGAAGGAAGGAAGGAAGGAAGGAAGGAAGGAAGGAAAAAGAGGGAAGGAGGGAGGGAGGTAAGGCCACACTTGGAATACGGCATCCAGTTTTGGTCACCACGATGTAAAAAAGATGTTGAGACTCTAGAAAGAGTGCAGAGAAGAGCAACAAAGATGATCAGGGGGCTGGAAGCTAAAACATATAAGGAACGGTTGCTGGAATTGGGGATGTGTAGTTTAATGAAGAGAAGGACGAGGGGGGACATGATAGCAGTGTTCCAATATCTCAGGGGCTGCCACAAAGAAGAGGGAATTGTTTTATTCTCCAAAGCATCTGAGGGCAGGACAAGAAGTAACAGATGGAACCTTATCAAAGAGAGATCCAATCTAGAATTAAGGAGGAATGCCCTGACAGAGAGAACAATCATTCGGTGGGACAGCTTGCCTTTGTAGGTGCTCCATCACTGGAGGTTTTCCAGAGAAGATTGGACAACCGTTTGTCCAGAATGGCGTAGGACCTCCTGCTCGAGCAGGGGGTTGGACTAGAAGACCTCCAAGGTCCCTCCCAACCCTATTATTCTATCTTGTCTGTTCCACAGCACAAAATTTCACAGGGCTCTCACCTGCTCCCCCTACATCAAGTCCTGGGGAAATAGCCAGGTTTTTCTAGTGCTTTTTGGATAGAATACAAGCCTTATGGATCTCAGAGATGGGGTTTTGATCCGGAGGACATGGAAAACGAGATATCGAAGGATAATTTATCTTACTGGACAGATTTTCTCTCTCTCTCTCTCTCTCTCTCTCTCTCTCTCTCAAATGTTTTTCCCTTTCTCCAATCTGGTTTGCATTTTTCATTCCTTCTCCCCTACTGATCCTTTTGTTTCTCTTACGGGATTGTTCTGCTAACGTGCCCTGAGCGATGTTAATTCCAGGAAAATACACAGAATGGGAAAGAAATAGCGAGGTGTTGCCTCCAGGCCCTCATTACTCACGAAGCAGGCTGAGACAGCAAAAGGGGAAGGAGGTGGGAGAGATCCTTCTACAGCACTAGCTGTTTGAAGCTGAAAATCAGTACGGGGAAGAGAAGTAGTGAGGCTGTAGTGAACAAGAGAGATGTACACCTAGTCCTCGGCTTGCGAGCACAATTGAGTCCCGAATCTCGGTCACTAAGTGAGACATGTAGTCATCAGGTTTTTGACACCTTGCTCAGCCCTGGTGGTACTAGAATATTGTTATGTTCTAAAAGTGATACAATCTGTAAAAAGGTTGAAAAGCCCTGGACTAGACCACCAAATTTCTATTCTATTATTCTATTCTATTCTATTCTATTCTATTCTATTCTATTCTATTCTATTCTATTCTATTCTATTCTATTCTATTCTATTCTATTCTATTCTATTCTATTCTATTCCATTCATTCCATTCTTCTATATTCTATTCTATTCTATTCTATTCTATTCTATTCTATTCTATTCTATTCTATTCTATTCTATTCTATTCTATTCTATTCTTATTCTATTCCATTCATTCTATTCTATTCTATTCTATTCTATTCTATTCTATTCTATTCTATTCTATTCTATTCTATTCTATTCTATTCTATTCTATTCTATTCTATTGTGTTTTCCTCTCTCTGAAAACCACAGCCTGTGCAGAGATTCATTGGGCATCCGTGGGTGAAATGTATAGCGCTCACCCAAGGCAATAACAAAGCAAGGACTTCAGATGACGCCTTCCAGCCCTATTCAGTGTAGTCCTTTCTTCCTTGAGGTCCAATCCTGGCTATTTTTCTCTTTGGTCCCTCCGAGATTGCCTTGATCTGTTCCCCAACCTAGCAGGGAGACAGGCATCGCTTGTCCTCAGCTGCCCTGTTATTCAAAGGGTCTTTTCCCTGATGAGGACTGTAAGCAGCCTCCAGGAATGAAAAACCTGCTAGGATTTGTCACCGTCGGCCTTGGAGGGATGTCAGAAAACTGCGGGGATTGGAAAAAGGACCAAGAGAAGCAGGAGAGAGAGAGAGAGAGAGAAGGAGAGAGAGAAAGAGAGAGAGAGAGAGAGAGAGAAAGAGAGAGAGAGAGAGAGAGAGAGAGAGAGAGATCAGCAAGAGGGACAGTCAATTTTATGACAGCATTGTGATAGCAATCGTCCTGTTGGGAAAACTGTCACACAGAAGACTCTATTTTCTCCTGCCCCAAAGGGCAGGGACCCGGACCGATGAATTAATGCAACTGGAAAGATGGGTCAGGTTAAAGGTCAGGAAGAACTTCCAAAAGCATACAAGCTGTCAGCCACTAAAACAGACTGGCCTGTGATCTGGTATATGTTGTCAGCCGCATCAGCTCCCCAAGATAGGGAATTCTGAATGCCACTAAAAAGAATAACACAACAAAAGAGTTGGAAGGGACTTTGGAGATCTTCTAGTCCAACCCACTGCTCAAGCAGGAGACCTGATAACATTCTGGAAGAGATGGCTATCCAGTTTCTTCTTGAAAACCTCTAGTGTTGGAGCACCCACAACTTCTGGAGGCAGGTTGTTCCACTGGTGAATTGTTCTCACTGTCAGGAAGTTTCTCCTTAGTTCTAGGTTGCTTCTCTCTTTGGTTAGTTTCCATCCGTTGCTTCTTGTCCTGCCTTCAGGCGCTTTGGAGAATAGCTTGACCCCCTCTTCTTTGGGGCAGCTCCTCAAATATTGGAAGACTGCTATCATGTCACCCCTAGACCTTCTCTTCATTAAACTAAACAATTCCAATTCTTGCAATATTTTTTCATATGTTTCAGCCTCCAGTCCCCTAATCATCTTGGTTGCTCTTCTCTGCACGCTTTCTAAGTTCTTGACTTACAACTACTATTGCCGCCCGAGTTTTTGTTGCCAAGCTATGTGGTTGTTAAGCAGTTCATACTCTTTCTACGATCATTTTTGCCACAGTTGTTAAGTGAATGCAGCTTCCCCCATTGACTCTGCTTGTCGGAAGCCGGTTGACCAGGTCGCAAATAGTGCTTGTGTGACCCCCCAGGATGCTACAATTAAGTACAAGCTTGATTGGCCAATCATGTTCACATGATCACAGAGATGCTGTGAGGTCATAGGTGTGAGTATTAGTTGTGAGCCACATGTTTCAGCACCGTTGTATCTGTGGTCGCTAAACAAATGGTCTATAGATCGAGAACTGTATCTTTTCCAAGGTCTTCCTTGTTATTCTGCCAAGTGCTAAACTGCGGCATGTTTATTCACTGCAGATCCTTTTCCTGTTTATTTATTCCCTTATTTATCATTTTTATTTATTGTGTTTATAGAGCTGCCCAGCTCATAAAACACGACTCTGGGTGCCTCACAATAAGAAATGATAAGGCAGCAATATAAACAACAATCAACAATATCGTACAGAATTAAAAAGCAAGGAGACAGCATCGGATATTGTGAGATTGTGGCACCATCTCATCAGCTCACGTCCCGTTGAGAACCCCCCCCCAAAGTTGGCAGTAGATCTTAAAATCAGAGTCCAACCCCCATTTCAATATTCTCCCCATCAACTCTAAGATTGCCGTACTTGTCATTAGTTTGGTCTTCCTTCTATTTAATCATAGTCTCATTTTATTTTTTCCCCCACTCTGCGCCTTGACTTTCATTATTACAGCCTGAAGATCATTTGCAAGTTTGGCTGTCAGAATTAGGGTCATCAGCACAATTCTTTCTACAGTTTCAAAGCCTCATCTTCTCCGAGTATCTACTATATATTCAACCTACAGATTGAACGGATAAGGGAACGGTGGGCTAACCTTCTCTAAGGCATTAGCCAACTTGGACTCAAGTCTGTTTTGCCACGCTCCCTCTGCACCCTGTCCTACGTGTAGGTTTTATTTGATGAGAATGAGATAGAACAGAGAATAACAGAGTGGGAAGGAACCTTGGAGGTCATCTAGACCAACCTTGCTCAAGCAGGAAACCCAGACAAATGACTGCCCAATCTTTTCTTCAAAACCTCCAGGGATGGAGCAGCCGTAATTCTGGGAATCACTTTGGTGTGAGTTAGGGGTGGCTATAAAAAATTGTGTAATAAATATATAAATAACCAAGTGCAGACTAGACCACGGAGAGGTCGTTTCCCGTTTCATTTGACCATGGAATGGCTTGGTTGACCTTGAATCGCCAGCCAGTCCCAGCCCAAGCTATCTTTGTAGCATCGTTGTAGTAGAGCTGTAACGATGGGAACTGCCACCTGAAGCTCATGGAGGAAAGACAAGATTGAAAGAGGGGAAAAAAAGGAGAAAGGAAATAGCTTTGCTTTTAAACCAGCGCTCCGATGCTTCCAAAACCTGGTAGACCCCATGAATCAGTCATAGTTTAAATTATTATAATGTTTAGACAGCTGGTTGAGGCTTCCAATCATGTTGTCAGCTGCGGTTTAAAACAGGGAAGAAAAATAGAGCTTCAGAAAATATCGCTTTATAAAAAACGGAAAACAGGATCCTGTCACAACAATAGTTTGAGATACTTTCTGCATTCTTCTGCTTTTCCATCATGGCGGGCAAGCTTTAGTGCTTTGGGAGATATTGTTAGATGCCTTCAAAGGCAGCCGGAACTGCAGATCTACAGAATAACAGAACAGAGTTGGAAGGGATCTTAGAGGTCATCTAGTCCAACCCCCTGCTCAAGCAGGAGACCCTACATATTTCTGGACCAATGTCTGTCCATTCTCTTCTTAAAAACCTCCAATGATGGAGCACTCACAACTTCTGGAAGCAAGTCGTTCCACTGATTAATTAATTGTTCTAACTGTCAGGAAATTCCTCCTTAGTTCCAAGTTGCTTCTCTTCTTGATGAGTTTCCATCCGTTGCTCCTTGTCCTGCCTTCAGGTGCTTTGGAGAATAGCCTGACCCCCTCTTCCTTGTGGCAGCCCCTGAGATATTGGAACATTGTTATCATGTCACAGATTATGATTCCTCTTCATCACGTTACAATCTCTTTTTTCCTTCCTGTATGGGATAGGCTTTTTATCTCCACTGGTCTTACTTGCTTATAACATTTTGAAAGAGTGACAGCATAAGGCAAAATGAACGGAGCTATTCCACGAATGCATCGTTTCGGCCTTCCCTTGGGTTAACTCAGAAATGCTGCTTAGTTCTCCCACCGTTCTCCCCGTTCAACTTGGTGAAAGAGAATCTGCTTTTTTCAGCGGAGAGGGGAAAAAAAATGACTGGTGAAATTCTCATGGGAGAAATGTGATGTTTGGACACCTAAGTGACGACCCGCCTGCAAAACGGTGTTTGCGAACGATTTGCCTTCCCTGCTGCAAAGTTCCTCCGGCGGTCTGCAATCTTTCTAGTTTTTTACACTTCACCTGGGGAAGGTCAGGAGGAAATTCTTTCCAGAAGAAGGGATTTTGCCCCCCCCCCAAAAAAATTCGGGGGTTACTATCAATGCTAGGGGAAAGTTCTGCCGTTGAGAAATGATTGGATAGTTTTAGTGGCCCTAAAGAATGTCAGAAGAATTTAGCTGTCCAGAAATAGGTTGGGGAATTTGCAACCTAACGAAGTCATTTGTTTTTCAGTTGTGAGGGGTCTTTCCCTCACAGGTTTTGAGGGGGAACTTGTCTTATTAAAAGAAAAACACCACTAGGAGATTGCACTGGATATGTTTAGGTGCATATCTTAAAGCCACAGGACACTTATTAACTTTTGGCGGTTATGTCTGGAGGTCACCCTAGTCTGGGGAGGGGGGAGAGGGGAGGGAGGGGGTTGGAGATGGAGATGGTTGAGATGGATGGATGGATGGATGGATGGCAGAGGGAGGGAGAGAGAGGAGGGAGGACAATGAGAGTGTTGGATAGGGAGACGGATGGAAGGACAGTGAGAGGGATGGATGGATGGAGGATGGATGGATGGATGATGGATGGATGGATGGATGGATGGATGGATGGGCAGAGGGAGGGAGAGGGAGGACAATGAGAGTGTTGGAGAGGGAGGTGGATAGAAGGACAGTGAGAGGGATGGATGGATGGATGGATGGGACAGTGAGAAGGAGAGAGGAGGAAGGAACAAGACGGAGAGTGTTGGAGATGGAGATGGATGGAGGGATAAACAGTGAGAGGGAAAAACAGATGTAAGAAAGGCAGGTGAGTTGACCTTGAGGGTCTCCCATAATTAAGCCACACTCTTTCCTGGCTGTGGTTTCCTTTTTTTAAAAAAAGAATGCTCGTTAGAAATTTCCAACCGTGACGAATGGCCGTATTAAATGAAACCACTAGCCATTTCAAACACGGCCGTTGTTGTGTGTAAACCACTGAAATGTGGGTAAGAGAATTCCTCAATGAATGATCCAGGACCAGATTAGAAAGAGGGGGGGGGAAATGCTAGCAAAAGAAAAAAAACATGCTAAAAGAAAGCCGTTTTATCAAGCGGATTGTCACCAGTTTGAAATACAAAAGAGTCATAGGGTCAAGCAATGCATAACCGTTTTCAGGAAAGAACAGGCAATGATGAACACACAAATCCTCAACTGCAGCCATCTCTCATCCACATTCCCTTTCAGGAAGGGCTTCACTTCCTACAAATGTCCCAATTTTTCCCAAATACACATTAATGTCTTGTATGTCTTGCACTCCAGAAGAAAAGATTCAACGTTCTTTACAGACTCCCCATGGCTGAGTAAAAAGTGATGGAAAAGCTCATGAAAAAATCCAGAAAAACGTGCCCAGGTCTGCCGTGCTAAGAATTTTAGGGATTCTCTTTATTCAAAGAAATAAAGATCAACAATGACAGTATTCCTTTTCATAGGTTTTTGGATCCCAGCAGTTGAAAACTGCCATTTTGAAGTGGAAAACACACAAAAACTGTACCAAAGACTCGGTGAAGTCAAACACAACATGGACACATTTTGGGCCACGGCAACAATAATGAAGTGGTTTGTTGGTTGATTTAATTACTTAACAAGTTCAGGTCCAAGCTCATGATTTATCAGGTGCAGGACAAGAAGTAATGGTTGGAAGATCATTAAAGAGAGGTCCAACCTAAAATTAAGAAGAAATTTCCTCACAGTGAGAACAATGAATCAGTGGAACAGCTTGCCTTCAGAAGTTGTGGGTGCTCCAACACTGGAGGTTTTCAAGAAAAGATTGGACAGCCCTTTGTCTGGAATGGTCTAGGCCCTAGGGTCTCCTGCTTGAGCAGGGGGTTGGACTAGAAGACCTCCAAGGTCCCTTCCCACTCTGTTATTCTGTTTTCTGTAACTTTATATAATTGCAAATGACTCTGGGTGGTTTATCACTTCCTTCCTCTGGGGATTCTTTCCAGCTTCCTTCTCTAGATTACAATCCTCTGATTTTCTTATCATTTCTCGCGCTCTCTCCAAGTGTTGACCGAACCCAACCTTGGTCAAGACCGGATAACCTTGGCCATTTTAACCGTAAAATAAACAGCCCCTTCAAAACTCTTCCCCAACAACAACAACAAAAAAGCAACTTCACGTAAATATGGGGCGCGACGGTGCACATTTTGTAATCTCCCGCTCCTGTGTTAAAAGTAGACTTGTTTCTCGAAAAGCTGCCCCACTTCTGACCTAACGGCAAAATCTTCACAAGGCTACAGCCTCGTGCCTTTACAATTTTGAGGATATTGTTGTCGGGGAGGGCAAAGCAGCCCACTTTCTGAAACAGCCTCTCAAGAGACACCCTGTCAATTACCTTGAAAGCCAAGAGAAAAACGACTACTTTCATACAACAGACTTACTATAGACCACCAGTCTGCTCTGGTTCCTAATGAGCAAATGTTATTTTGGGCCACTTCAGGGAAAGGCAAATAGGGAAGCAATCAAGAACAACCCTGTTTGCAACCAGGCCCAGGTGGTTACATCTACTTGTCCTTCAGGAAGCTCCTAGGTGACATGTCTGCTCCAGACATGCAGCTGAGTAATGGCATGAAAGCTTGGATGAAACCATCATAGTCTTTCACTGGGATTCCTCCTCCAGGAACCATATATGGTTTCTAGTCTTTACAAGTCCTATATTTCTCCAAGAACTCAATGCTATATGCATATCTCTCTCTCTCTCTCTCTCCTCTCTCTCTCTCTCTCTCTCTCTCTCTCTCTCTCTCCCCTTCAGTTTTCCTCCCAACCACATGGGAGAGGCTGGAGCAGGAGAGAACGACTGGTCCAAAGACAGCCAGGAAGAAACCATGGCTGAACACGGACTTGAACTCAGGTTTTCACCATCCTAGACTAACACTCTTAACCAACATACCGTAGAGGTATATATCACATCTAGTTTCCACATTTCTCTTTCTTAATCTATAAGATTTCTCTGAGAAATCGGAGGGGTTGTTTATCTTTTCTCACCACTGGAATAATCTCGGTAGAGTTTCATTCCAGGAATATACGAAACTGGCATGGCAGATGCAGTTTAAGCAGGAGGACAATATTTATGTCTAAAGAATATGCCTCCTTCACTTTTTGAGCCAAATAATGTGTACGTAAGTGCATTTCTGCCTCCTGACAGTTTCCCTTCCTGTCTGGATCTTTGAAGGTCACAGGAGATCCATTATGTTATCAATCTATCTCCATCTATCTGTCAGAAAAATTGATAAGCATCTTGGGTCAAGAGTGACCCTCTATGGCCATAAGGATGATTACCATCACTGGAGGCTAAATTAAGAATCTTTTTTTTTTCTTTTGGCTCGTCGCTTGTCCCATGAATATCAGAAGTGGAGTGGAAGGGAAGGAGAACGTCTTGTCACCCAGGGAAAATTAATCCGAAAAGAGCATCCCGGATCAACTCCGATCCAGAGCAGCCCGAAAGAAGATCCACCCAGAGGCCAATCCAAGCAAAATAGACAGCAGAGATAAAGACCAGCAGCAATATTTAACCGAACCAGAATACGATGTCAGCGGTATTAGAGGTGAGTATAAAAGCCGGAGTAATAAATAATATGAGTTATCATAAATGCAATACATGTCCATTGCCATTAACATAATTTGCTGCACCAAAGGGTCAAGGAATCAAAAAGGCTGAAGTCTTTCTCTGCAGCCTGGGGGAAAGTTTGCAACCCTGCCCAGTGGTGACCACCACCAGCCCACCCCCTCCAAAGAGAACAGCCTTCGGGGATCCCCCAACTCCCCCAACAGAGAAGATCTCAGCTAGCAAACCAACAGAGACCCGGTTCTCCTCTTGTTCAAGAGGGTCTCGGGCAGGAGTGGCCGAAACGGGAGTCTTACCTGGCCAGGGGCTTGGCACGGGAGGTGATCTTGGTCATAATGATGCTCCCCAACCTGGGGGTGGCCACGGCTCGGAAGGTCCCTTCCCAGAACTTCTCAAACAGCTGCTTCTCGCCTTGCTGTAGGCTGGCCATGTCGCGGAGCTCTCCGAGGTCCTGAAAAGGCGCCCCGCGTTGACATCCAGCAGGGCGTCGGGGGGGGGGGTTCTCCGCGTCCGGAGGAGGGGGCTTTCCCTGCCTTTGGGACCCTGGGTCGGGGGCTGCCGAGTAGACGGCCCTGGAGGAGGGGGCTCTCCCTGCCTCTCGATCCAGCTACGGAGATACCTTGACCGAGGCGGTGTTTTGTTTTTTTTTCCTCTTCCCCCCTTCAACCCGACGAATGATTGAGAGGCGGCCAATTTCCTCCTTTCTTTCGTTCTTTCTTTCTTTCTTTCGTTCTTTCTCTCCCTCCTCCTCCTCCTCTTCCTGCTCCGTCTGTCTCAGCGAGGGACACAAAAGACAGGCGCGCTCTTCGCTCCGATTGGCATCACAAAAGACGCCCCGTTTCCCTCCCACACTCCACCCCCCTCCTCCTCCTCCGCTGCGAGGTGGTGCCGGGGTGGGTGGGTGGGTGGTGGTCGTGTGCTTGTCAATGGCTTGGGAGGGGAAGGGGGCGAGGCGAGGTTCGGCTGACTCAGAGGCGACAGAATTGGGGAAGGGAGGAGACCAAGGCGCAGAAGCCGTCGAGCTGCCTGGGCGCACACAAAGACACACGGGCAGGCAAACACAGGGAGAGAACCTGAAGTCCGGAGATGGAGGAGGAGGAGGAGGAGGAGGAAGAGGAGGGAGGTGGTGGTGGTGGTGGTGGTGGTGGTGGTGATGGTGGTGATGAAACCATCCAGATTCACCACCTCGTGGTCAAGTGAAAGGGGGGGCAGGCAGTAATGCTCGAGGAGAGGAGGAGGAGGAGGAGGAGGAGGAGGAGGAGGAGAGGTGGTGGGGATGAAACCTTCCAGATTTACCACCTCGTGGTTGAGTGAAAGGGGGGCAGTAGTGCTCCTTGCCCCCCCCCCAAGTCTTGGCAACTTCCCCACGCAGTCAGGAGGGAGGTAAACACACACACAGAGAGAGAAACACACACCCACACACACCGATCAAGCCAATTTGTCAGCTGCCATCGAAATCCGCTTTCTCCAACCTGCTTCCCTCTGGTTGGGATGAGTGTCAACTGCCAGTTACTCCAGCCAAGAAGGCTGGGCTGGTAAGTGAGAAGACTGCAGCTCTCCGGTTTGGTTTCGTTTTGTTTTGTTTCAAAGCCACATCAGCACCAACTCCAAAACTGGAAAATCAGGTGCAAACTGCTTTCCTATATAGCCCAGACACAGGTTGCAAAATTTCTCGGGAAGTCTGTTCCTGACCTGCTTAGATAAGCTCACTCGATAGACCCCCTCCTCGATCTCAAATCCAACCCTTTGTTAAAAGTTGTGCATAGAAGCAGGCGAGATAAATTGGGGAGTGGGGAATTGCTGCGAATTTGCTTTAGGTAGCAAGGCGTGGTGTTCTCCAATCCTCTGCCCTCTTGGGGGGGGGAGAGTGAGCACTGGATTACACCCCCCCCCCATTAACCACAGCCTCTTCAGGAGAGGGAGCTGAAGTCCCAGCCATCAGAAACACTGCCATATGGATTTATGGTGTCACAACGGAGAATCTCTCAGCTAGAGAAACAAAGAGGTTTTGTTGCAGAAGGTAAATTAAATATTTTTTTTTAAAAAAGGGGCTTATCTTAAAATCCCAGTAATTCCTAAGGCCACCTCTGGTTCCTGGAGATTTGATGCTCAAACTCATTGCCTACTGCTCTTTTAATTAAATAAATTTAAATTAAAGGAAGAGCACGCTGCTAGCTGTGGTCTGGGCTACCTGTTAAATAATCAAGATAAATTTGTTTCCCTAAAAAAAAAATAGCAAAATTGTTGCTCCGTTGTGGGCAAGCGTTGCCCACAAATGGTCGCTCGCAGCTCTCGTTGTCAGGGGATCGTTTTGTGTTGTTCATTTTATTGATTGGATTTTTATTGGTCAATGACCGAAATAAAGTTCGGCCTGTCTATTAAATTGAGGGACACACCTCCCAAATTACTCAGAAAGCTTTCACTAGGATTAGCTTTAATCTAAACCCTACCCCCCCCTCCTGTCTGTTTGAATCAGTGTTGATTTCTGGAAACTGCCTAGAAAAATTCCTGCCTTTTTCTTGGCAAGGTTTTTTGGAAGTGGTTTGCCATTGCTTCCTTCCTAGGGCTGAGAAAGAGAGCCTGGCTCAAGGCCACCCAGCTGGCTTCCATGCCTAAGGCGGGACTAGAACTCCCAGTCTCCTGGTGATTGGTTCAAAGTCACCCAACTGGCTTCCATGCCTAAGGCGGGACTAGAACTCACGGTCTCCTGGTGATTGGTTCAAAGTCACCCAGCTGGCTTCCATGCCTAAGGCGGGACTAGAACTCACAGTCTCCTGGTGATTGGTCCAAAGTCACCCAGCTGGCTTCCTTGCCTAAGGCGGGACTAGAACTCACGGTCTCCTGGTGATTGGTCCAAAGTCACCCAGCTGGCTTCCATGCCTAAGGCGGGACTAGAACTCACAGTCTCCTGGTGATTGGTCCAAAGTCACCCAGCTGGCTTCCTTGCCTAAGGTGGGACTAGAACTCACGGTCTCCTGGTGATTGGTCCAAAGTCACCCAGCTGGCTTCCTTGCCTAAGACGGGACTAGAACTCACGGTCTCCTGGTGATTGGTCCAAAATAGCTGGCTTCCATGCCTAAGTAGGAACCAGTTGCCAAGCATCCGAATTTTGATCACGTGACCGCGGGGATGCTGCAAAGGTCCTAAGTGTGAAAAAGGGTCCTAAGTCACTTTTTTTCAGTGCCGTTGTAACTTTGAACGGTCACTAAATGAAATGTTGCGAGTCGAGGGCTACCTGTACTTGCTCAGTACTCAACGCAAGTCACCGGATCATATTTTCTCCTTTTGAATCCAACCTCATTTATTCTCTTATTAAGGAATTGTCCCAGATGGCAAAATCTACAGGGTTTGTATTTTAGTGCTCTTTGTGCTTCTAACAAGAATTTGCAAAGATGGTTCACCATAAAATAAAAGCAACAGAGGGCAGGAATGATGTAAGGATAAACCTCACAACAGTCACGAGTGATTCGGAAAAGTATTACAGTCAGTTGTAGAATGATGAAAACCTTCCAGATTTAGAGACAGGAGGTTAATAACTTGGACTGGGGGCGCCTTCAGAGTCAAGAGGACCTCGTCTTGCTGAAGGAGCAGAAAGCTAGTTTAAGCTGCCAAAATCTGATACCAGTATTAGCAGACTTGACATTCCTTGTTCAAGCAGACCAATTAAAGCCCAAGCAATTGCATTACACACAATCTGCTAAGCTTGGTTAATGTGACATTGGTTGTTTTCTGGTTCCCCGCCCCCCTTCTTGGCTTTGTGGATTGTGCTACTCCAGGCTGCTCAATTAATTTATAGTCCAAGATATTTTATGAACCCAGAATAATAGGTTTATTTTCAATTGTTTGGACAAGCTTGCTATGGAAACCCAAACATTGGTGCACCACGGGAAGAACTAACAGGGCACAGAGATTTGCATATCACTCTGAGAGAGAAAGCTCAAAGGTGAATATTCAGGATTTAAGAAGCAGTGTGGAAAAACCATTTAAAAGAGACAGGGAGAGGGAGAGAGAGAGAGAGAAAGAAAGAGAAAGAAAGAAAGAAAGAAAGAAAGAAAGAAAGAAAGAGAGAGAAAGAAAGGAAGGAAGGAAGGAAAGAAAGGAAGGAAGGAAGAAAGAAAGAGAGAGAGAGAAAGAAAGAAAGAAAGAAAGAGAAAGAAAGAAAGAAAGAGAAAGAAAGAAAGAAAGAAAGAAAGAAAGAAAGAAAGAAAGAAAGAAAGAAAGAAAGAAAGAAAGAAAGAAAGAAAGAAAGAAAGAAACTAGCTTAGAACTCAGTCTGAAGAAAGTACCCCAAAACCATTGCTGGAAACGGGGAATAAAACTAGAACTACCTATTTTTAGAACTTCAAAAGATCATCAGAGTATAAATCTTAGTGGTCAAGTGGATTTTTGCAGCTTAGAACTGGTACCTTCCATTCATACCAAGTGAGACTTCAACTCCCAGAATTCCCCATGCTTTAAGACCACCTCTACTTGGTCGGATGAAAGATGTAAACAGGTGATGAAGCCCATCATAAAAAAAAAAAAACCTCCAGAAACCTGGATTTGGTGATAACCGAAAGGAGCCACGAAGCCTTGGCCAACAGGCTTCCCTTCTGCTCTCCTATTTTATATTAAACTTGGGGAAAAGAAACCTCAGTTGCTAACCTATGGATTGTGGTTTTTGATTGCTTTGGAAGAAGCGGGTTTTATTGCTTTCGCTGGAATTCATGAGATCAGGGTCTGGCAGAACTGTAATTCTCAGCAATTCTGTGGCTCGTTGAAAAATGAACGGTTTTCAACTATTGAAAATTCTGACCTGGGTTTCAGAAGTTGCACTTTGACACTACTTGAAGGGTTGCCTTTCATGCATTATGCAAAAATTGTGTGCCGTCAGGTCTCCTGTTTATGGAGATGCTCAGTCATCCAGGTCCTGGTTGTCCCAAAGCTGCTTTTTCAAAAGGCAACTGGACTTTCTTCATTTTTTTTTTCTTTGAAGACGTTTCGCTTCTCGCCCAAGAAGCTTCTTCAGTTCCCTCAGAAGCTTCTTGGATGGGAAACGAAATGTCTTCAAAGAAAAAACGAAGACCAAGTTGCCTTTTGAAAAAGCACCTTCGGGTCATCCAGTCTCCTGAGACGTACTGAATAAACCGATGAAGTTTTCTTGATAAACTTTTGGGATGTAGTTATCCACTCTCTCTTTCCTAGAACGGAGGGAAATGGACCCACCCCAACTCACTCACCTGGTTTTGTGCCTAAGGCAGGATTAGAACTCATGCTCTCTCCGTTTCTAATCTGACGACTCCGACGCTATGCCAGATTGGTTCCTGGCATTTGATTACAGTCAGTGTCCATTCCAAGTTCCCACAGCACTGGGAAACAAAAAAAATGGAATGAACGGGAACTAAGGTTAACTATCCAGATGTTTTAAGAGTAAATGGCTAGAGCAGGTGAGATCAATGGTTAAGGATGCCCTCTGGTGGACTTTGGCAGCCATGAAAATAAGGTGGCCTGTTGTCCTTTTTTAAATACAGCTGGGGATGTGTTTTGGGCCTCTTTTTTGAATCCAAGATGACTGAATGTCCTTGATAAGATCTTGACTTGAGTCTGCGATTTGGTTAAGTTGGCTTCTCTGAACCCAAAGTTTACCCAATACAAAAAAAGTATCTCTCTTACGAAGAATTATCTTTATTTTGAAAACTTGTATTACTTCTCCCTCTTCCCATCCACCCCTCCAGCCCCATTCTGCCAGGATCATGCGTGCATTTGGTCTTCCTTACTTCAACAACAGACAAAAATCTGGCTAAGGCTGAGTTTGCTTTTTTGGGGGGTTGTGTGCACATCGAATCTTAAACCTTACCAAGATTCCCCACCACCACCACCAAAGACTGACCCGGATTTAGCTTGTTGTGTAATTACAGCCACACAGGCCCTTAAATAAGGACGAATCAAACACATTGCGCACAGTGGCTGTCTATTATGCCATCAAGCCTGCTCAGTTGTATCACGAGTTTTAAAATCTCTTTGTAGTTCCTAGCAACAGCGCAGTCCTTATGTTACTCAAGGACAAGCCAGACAATATGAAAATATATATATATATATATATCCCGCCCGTCTAGTGCACACACATCATTCAGGGTGGCTATTAATCATGGTTTGATTTGCATAGCTCTATCACTTATTTATTTATTTATTTATTTATTTATTAAAAAATAGCAGCCTTGGGCCAGATTGAAAGGAGGAAACGGTCTCAAATGAATTGGAAGCAAGCTAATACGTTCTCCGGTTTTGCCTCCTTTTTCAATGACACCCCCCCCCCCACACGCCAAAAAAGTATCCAGGGTTTTGCTTGGCTGGTTCTCACTCACCTGAGGGACAGAAAACCTGATTCAGAAGACAGGGGCATTTAAGGTGAAACTCTCACAGGTCCTTGCATTAAGCTGTACAAAATAGAGTTGCGACGGTTCGACCTGATGAGGACATCTAAAGAGGTTCTGCTAAAAGTCTCCGCTTCCAGGAGCGGTGAGAAGCACAGAGGAGGAGAAGGAGGAGGCGGAGGAGGAGGAGGAGGAGGAGGAGGAGGAGGAAGGAAGAAGGAAAAAGGAGAAGGAAGGAAGAAGGAAAAAGGAGAAGGAAGGAGGAGGAGGAGGAGAAGGAAGAAGGGAGAAGGAGAAGGAGAAGGAGAAGAAAGAAGAAGAAGAAGAAGAAGGAGAAGAAGAAGAAAGAAGAAGAAGAAGAAGAAGAAAAGAAGAAGAAGAAGAAGAAGAAGAAGAAGAAGAAGAAGAAGAAGAAGAAGAAGAAGAAGAAGAAGAAGAAGAAGAAGAAGAAGAAGAAGAAGAAGAAGAAGAAAGAAAAAGGAGAAGGAAGGAGGAGGAGGAGGAGGAGGAGGAGAAGGAAGAAGGGAGAAGGAGAAGGAGAAGAAAGAAGAAGAAGAAGAAGAAGGAGAAGAAGAAGAAAGAAGAAGAAGAAGAAGAAGAAGAAGAAAAGAAGAAGAAGAAGAAGAAGAAGAAGAAGAAGAAGAAGAAGAAGAAGAAGAAGAAGAAGAAGAAGAAGAAGAAGAAGAAGAAGAAGAAGAAGAAGAAGAAGAAGAAGAAGAAGAAGAAGAAGAAGAATAGCAAAACCCAGACCTTCTTAGAGATTTAGCCACTTTCAGGACCTATCAAATCACTTTGTATTCCTGTGATGGAATGCAGTCTGGATTCTCAGGAGGGAGGGGTTGAATTCCAGGGGAGGAAGGTAAATTTGTGTGGGAGAAAGAGGATGAAGACGGCTCCTCCCTAACAGTTTCAAAGTACAGGCAGCCCTTGACATACAACAGTTTGTTTAGTGACCGTTCAAAGTTACAACACCACTGGAAAAAAGTGACTTACGACCGTTTTTCACACTTACGACCATTGCAGCATCCCCCACGGTCACGTGATCAAAATTCAGACGCTCGGCAACTGACTCGCATTTACGACGGTCGCAGTGTGCCCGGGGGTGTGTGTCATGTGATCGTCCCCTTTTGCGACCTCCTAGCAAGCAAAGCCAGTGGTTAGAAGTCTGATTCGCTTAACGACCATGTGACTCACTTAATGGCAGTGATTCACTTAACAATGGTTGGCAAGACAGGTCACAAAATGGGGCAAATCCACCAGTGGAACAGTTTCTCTCCAGAAGTTGTGGGTGCTCCATCACTGGAGGCTTTTAAAAAGAGACCGGACAGCCATTTGTCTGAAATGGTACAAGGACCTCCTGCTTGAGTAGAGGGTTGGACTAGAAGACCTCCAAGGGACCCTTCCAGCTTTCTGTATTCTGGCTTAAAATGTGTCCTGCTTGGGTTTTGAGGAAGCCTGGGAATGCAATGAAGTCTTCTCTGGAGCACCATCGCTATCACTCCGGCTGGGCAGTTTTTGCAAACAAATCTGCGGTTTTCTAAAACTGGGGAGGGGGGGGAGGGAGAGAGAGAGGGAAATGTTGCCTCTGTTTCCCCTGGCAGCTGTCTGGAACCAAATAGCTTTCTGAATGGAAGCCCATCAGTGTCTGGGTTTTTTAAAGGGCACCTTTCGAAATGGCTGGGGAAGCAATGACTGTTTTCCAACCTAATGGCTGCCACTAAAAGCCGTTATTATCTGGCTGTGGATCCATCGTGACAGGGAGGGGGGGAAAAATGATGCCAACGTTTGCTGGTTGCAGAAAACACTGGATTTGGCACGTCCCCGAAAGGTGTGTGTGTGTGTGACTGTGTGTTGGGGCAGAGAGGTAACAGGGCTGGACACTTAAATGGTCAGGGTGGAAGGCAAACTCTTGGCATCTGTTGGCATCTCCAACTAGGTGGTTGGTAAGAGGCATCCTTCTCCAGGCACCCTCTTCCCCCTACTCCCAAGCCGAGTGGAACTTCAGAAATCCTTTTTTTTTTCTTCCCTCATTTATATTCTGCTGTTATGGATTACCTGTCAAGCTATTCCAGGTAACGCAGACAGGAATTCCAAACCATGAGCATTAATGCTAGCTTTATTGTCAGGTGCCAGCAGCAAAAAAATCTGGAGACGCTTTCTCCCTCCCCTGCCTTTACTTTTCAGAGAACTAGAGAGGGTCCCTACTGAGAGGCTTGGTCCGCCTCTTTGGACTCAGAATTTTTGTTTATCAGACCATAGTCTAACTGTGGCTTGTCTTTCTGTCTCCCAAGGTCATTTTCACAGCCTATTATAGTGGGAGAGAGGGAAAGATGAGAGAGGGAAGGGAAGGAGGGAGAGATAGAGAAGGGAGAGAGGGGTGGAGGAAGGAAAAGGAAAGGGAAGGGAAGGGAAGGAAGGAAGGAAGGAAGGAAGGAAGGAAGGAAGGAAGGAAGGAAGGAAGGAAGGAAGGAAGGAAGGAAGGAAGGAAGGAAAAGATCAGCCCTTTGAGGCTTGTCAAAAGGTCGCAAAAGGGGATCACATCACCCTGGGACACCACAACCGTCATAAATATGAGTCCGTTGCCAAGCATCCAAATTTTGATCACGTGACCCCGGGGGATGCTGCAACGGTCCTAAGTGTGAAAAACGGTCCTAAGCCCCTTTTTTCAGTCCCGCTGTACCTTCGAACGGTCTCCAAATGAGTTGTTGTAAGTTGAGAGTGACCTGTAGAATAGAATAAGAATCATGGGCATCGTTTGCCGCAGCCCCAATGCGAGTAGATAACAGATTCATTGGTTTTAGCCACGTCTATTTCATCCCTGACCGTGGAACTGTAGCTTATTAGTGCCAGAGACACAATGCTGAGGCTTTTGCAAAAAAAAATAAAAAATCCAGGGAAAAGGGGCTCACCAAGTAGAAAATAAATGGATAATAATGATAGGCCCTCAGAGGCCAAACAAACCTTCGGTTAACAGATGGCGAGGCGAAGAAAAGCCAGGAGGGCGGATGAACTCATGTTTTGCTAGCAGGAAGAGGGGTTGCTGGGGTTGATCGGATCCTCGCTCTGATCCGAGAAAGTTCCTCTCATTTTCTTAAAATAGACCCCGCAGTTTCAGAGCAGAACAAGCTGTTAGAACTGTTAACGCCATTGACCCTTCTGTCAAGATGACACAGGGAATTCATACGCCTCGCCTCCTCGCACGGAAAGGACATGCCGAGCGGATCAACGCAACGCAGGGTGTTGTCGGGGGGGAGTTGAGTCATGCAACCAGGCATATTTGGTGTGAGATGTTTTGCTGCCCATCCAAGCAGCAAGTCGGTTAGGGGAATCGGAGTGTTCTGGGTATGTGCTAAGTCCTAAAATGGTTAGGGGTCAGGTTCTGACACCAACCTCGAGGTTTCTTCCCCATAAGCTCGGTGTGCCAAAAAAATAAGCCAACGCAGTCCTGGGCTCAGTGGTGGGGTTCGCACCACTTCGGCAGAACCGAGAGCTAACGTTTTGTTGCCCAGGCCCAGAATGGACTTCTGGAAGTGGCATCCACACAGAGAACCAGTTGTTCACCTGTTTGAATCCCGCCAAAATCCTAATTCAATTGAGTCAGATAAAGCCGTGGGTTCACCTTCTTTGCTCCATAAATGTCCCCGTTGTGTTCCCCTCATTCAAAACCACTCGAGCGTGTGGTTGTGACGGAAGGGCTGTTCTTGTGTCTGCAGGGCAAGTGGAAAACAAACAGACCGGGATAGGAAAAAAAGGAGAGGGCTGGGGGGGGGAGGGAGGGAGAACACAGGGTGGGTGGACACCACAGAAGTGGGGTGCTATCCACAGGCTGCAACCTTGAACGGGTTACGGCGGAAATGGAAAAGGTTTGCCATTAGGGAATGAGCTGAATGCATGGAAGAACCACAAACATTATTATTATTGTTGTTGTTGTTATTCATGCTGTTTCGTCCAACATTTCCCATTTCTGGGGCAGAAGGGAAAGATAAATCCTTTCTCTCTTCTCCTGCATGTCTTCTGCTCTCGGAGACATCAAAGGGAGGCCTTCCTATCCAGGCCTCAAAAGTCCTCACATAGTCTTCAGCTTGCCTCTGGCAGATGGAGCCACATTCTTGCCTTTGACATTTTGCAAAGCTGTCAAAACACCACTCTTCCACTGGGCTTTTAATCGGATTTGAAGGTTTCTGGAGACCATCTGGGTCTCTCTCTGTCTCTCTCTGTCTCTCTCTCTCTGTCTCTCTCTCTCTCTCTCTCTCCATGTGTGTGTGTTTCTGTTCACTGAAGGTCTCTCAGGCATCGTTGTGGTTCTCCAAGCTTGGGTCTTGAGTTGGAGATATCTCATCACCCTAACAAAGTATCCTCATTGGTGTTTGGAATTTGGAGAAGGGAACTGGGTGGATTGGCATGGATTAGATCCTTCTTTGGGGTTTTTATTCTGCAGCTTTAGCTCAGAGGTCCATCAACCCAAGGTTGAACCCTAGCCGCCTGAAGAACAGAGTAGAATTTTGTGAGGCACTAAGAGAAAAACAAAGTTCAGTTGAATGTATCCGATTTTCTTTCAGCACAATTTTTGCCTCTTGGTTGGTGGTCCCCAGAATTTTTTTTTTCAAGTTCTGCAGCCAGAAAAGGTTTGCAAAGGTTTGCCTTAGCAGATGGAGCTGGAAGTGCTATTTAAGAGTGAGGCTCTCCCTACGAGTAAATCAGGTGATGTTTCTGCTTTGCACCACAGTGACCCCTTCAGCCTATGGACCCTAGCTATCAAACTCTTCTAGGAAACGGCGATGGGCCTTCACCGCAGCTGGAAAAATGGCTTTCTGTATCTGCAACGTGGTATTTTAATTGCCGGCAAGCTTCATCCTGCAAGACCTCAGATGGGAACGGAGAGAATTCCACGACTGGTTTAGTGACCAGTTTAAAACGGAATTAAGCAACTGTCAAAATACGGATTGTGCCCGGTGTTATTATAGCCTTATCATGGAAGGAAATGAAAGAGAAGGAAGGAAGAAGGGAGAGAGGAGAAGAAAGAGAGAGAAAAAAGGAAAGAAAGAAAAGATGGAGGAAGAAAAAGAAAAAGAAGGAAGGAAGGGAGGGAGGGAGGCAAAGAAGAAAGAGAAGGAAGGAACAGAAGGATAAAGAGCAAAGAGAAAGAGAAAGGACAAAGAAAGAAAGGAAGGAAAAGGAAGTGACACAGAGACGAAAGAAAAAATAAAGAGAAAAAGAAGGAAGGAAGGAAAAGGAAGAAAAGGAAGGAGGAAAGGGTGGAGGGAGAAAAAAGAGAAGGAAGAAAGGGAGGGAGGGAGGGAGAAAGAAAGACGGAGGGAGGGAGGAAAAGAAGAAAGAGAAGGAAGGAATAGAAAGAGAAAGAGCAAAAAGAAAGAGAAAGAAAGAGAAAGGACAAAGAAAGGAAGGAAAAGAAAGCGACACAGAGGTGGAAGAAAGGAAAAGAGAGAAGGAAGGAAGGAAGGACGGAGGAGGAAAAGAGCATCCAGGAAGAGCAGCTGGCCTCCCTTCCTCCAGTCCCCTCCTTCGTCAATCACAATCTAAATCGGGCTTGATCTTAAATTTGAATTCACCTGGGATTTCAGCATCTTATCTTTACAGCAACCAATGTTTAGACATGGACGGTATGAGAATTAATGGCCTGATAAAAAAATAAAGCCATCTCCGCCTGTTCACAAACCAAGTTGCAGCTAGGGCAAGGTAGAGCGCCAGACAAATGTCTGGAGGGCGAGAGATTTTCTCTGGTCAGTCTGGAATCAGCTGGCTGATCCCTGACAGGCAGCCTTTAAAACTTACCTGACAGCCTGTATTAATTGCCCGTCTTTATATTTTATCAGCGGTGCAATAACACTTCCCAACCTAGCCAAGAATTAACATGCATCATTTCTGGGACAGCTCTCCTTCCTTTGCCTTAAGCTGGCCTTAACACCATCTGATGCCCTTCAGGTTTAGCACCTGCCCTTGCTGGCTGAGGAAGATGGGGATTGTCACCTACGTAGTTGAGGGGCGTTGAGTTTTGGAAAAGCACCTTAAGGAAAACTCTTGTCTAGGTTAGGCCCAGAGATAAGGACACGCTCGACTAAGATCTGTGACAAACTCGGCCAGAATTTGAGATGCCCAGAATTGTGGGCTGAACAGCCTTTATTTTGTCCAAATTTGAGCGTTGAAATTAAAAAAGATACAAGGGGGGTGGGGGGGAGAATGTATTCTTCCATAAAAATGCTATAAAAACACCGCTTTGGAAATAAGCAGGTCCCTTCCAGCTCTGTTATTCGATTATGAGCAATATATTTTGATGGCTGTGGCACCACCTATGCATGCCCTGTTATGATAGGGCAATCCTTCACATGATTTGCCCATGTGAAAAAGTAGATGGAGGCTTTAATCACACTGTTGTGGCTGGCATCTGAACTTTTCTTGACCGTCACTCTGCAGAACAGCCCACACTGCAGCAAAAAAAGGAGAAAACTCCTGTTATTGTAGTCCTATTGTAATCTCATTTTGACTTTACCCTGAGGATCACTGCTAAGTTCCTTCCTCTTTCAGACTCCTCCAGCTTACATGCTCTTAAGAGGGTCCATCTGTCACCATTGCCAAAGGAGAACTGGATGCAGGAGTTGAGCTGCTTAAGCCACTTACTAATTCGTAAACTAATTAATCCAGAGTAATGTAATGTTCAGCAGAGGCAGGAATAGGCTTTTCTTTGCCTGCCCTGGTGGGTTTCCTTTCCAACTGGGAAAGCGAGGTGTCCTTGGTGCTCTCTGAGCTTGCTTGTTTTCTTGCCAGATGATTTCATTACCCAACTAGGTAACATCAGCAGTGCTAAAAAGGGAGTGGGGGTATGGGGAGGAGGAGGGGCGGGAGGAGGAAGGAGGAGGAGGAGGAGAGGGGAGGAGGAGGAGGAGGAGGAGGAGGAGGATGTGGGTCATTGTTGCTCTCTGAGCTCGCTGTTTTCTTGCAGACGTTTCATTAACCAATATAGGTAACATCATCAGTGCTAGAAGGGAGTGGGGTTTATGGGGAGGAGGAGGAGGAGGAGGAGGAGGAGGAGGACTGTGGGGTCCTTGGTGCTCTCTGAGCTTGGTTGTTTTCTTGCAGACGTTTCATTACCCAACTAGGTAACATCATCAGTGCTAGAAGGGAGTGGGGTTTGTGGGAAGGAGAAGGAGGAGGAGGAGGAGGAGGACTGTGGGGTCCTTAGTGCTCTCTGAGCTTGGTTGTTTTCTTGCAGACGTTTCATTACCCAACTAGGCAACATCATCAGTGCTAGTAAGGAGTGCAGTTTGCTGCCAGTTTATATTCTAGTCATCTAGTGGCTTATCCTGGGGTGATCTTAGAGGTTTGCTTGGGCTGTTTACTGTTGGCTTCTTTGGCAGTTTCTCAACTGGGTCTTTGATTACTTAATTGTTGGTCTGATGTCAATTTTGGAGTTAATCTAGGCTGATCTAGGTGCCGATTGCTGGTGGAGAGATGCTGGGGTCTTTTTGTTCCCTTTTGGGCTGGGTGGTTGTCCCTTTTGCTAGTCTATAGATGTTTTTGAAGGGCTTTAGTTGGCTTGTGACTGGGGGAAAAAAATGTAAGTAGGGACACAAATGACAAAGAAGGTTTATTTTGCTTATCCAAACAAATCAAGCCATTGATTTAGTAGGGGGTGGCAAAACACAGGAAAACAAACACGATAAGGAGGTTCCGACAGGAAATGCTTTTTTATGTTGTTGTTTTTTGTTTGCCATTGCTCTCCCCGTCTATGTTTCCTTTTCCTCTTTTGTTCACATCACATGGCTCTAGAAGAGCTAGTGAGCTGAGATGGATACATTAACTTCTTTGATTAGAGAAATGACATTAGCGGCTTTTATTGGTGACTGGAAACCTCGGGTGGACTTTTTGCATAAAAAAGAGGAAAAAAATGAGCCTGTGATTTATGGCTTTGATGATGAGACAGGATGGATTACAGAAAGAAGCGGGTCGTGATGGAACTCCGGGGAGAGATTACAATATAATTGCAATTATAACTGCCTGGAAGTATATTGGAAGTTACTTCTTTGCCTGTTTTTTTCTTTCTTTTCTATTGTTCTTCAACTTTTCTTTTCTTGCTTTCTCTCTGCTTTCTTTCTTTCTCTTTTTTCTTCTTTACTTTATATTAGTTTGTATTCATTTTTATCTTTTTTTCTCTATTTCTCTATCTCCCTGCCTCTCTGCCACTCTGTCTGTTTCTGTCTCCCTATATTTCTGTCTCTCTCTTTCTATCATATCTATCTATCTATCTATCTATCTATCTATCTATCTATCTATCTATCTATCTATCTATCTATCTATCTATCTATCTATCTATCTATCATCTATCTATCTTAATTTATCATCTGTGCATCCATATCTATCTATCTATCTATCTATCTATCTATCTATCTATCTATCTATCTATCTATCTATCTATCTATCTATCTATCTATCTATCTATCTATCTATCTATCTATCATTATCTTTTTCTCTTCTACCTATGTATTTCTGTCTCTTTATTTTTCTATATCTATCTGTCTGTCTGTCTGTCTGTCTGTCTATCTATCTATCTATTTATCTATCTATGCATATATATCTGTCTATCTATCCATCCATCCATCCATCCGTTTTTCTCAATCATCTGGACTTATTCTGTACAGGTTTTCCTGTACATAATATCAGCTCTTTGCTTGTGCCATCCGGTGTAGGCTGTTCCTGCCTGCCTCTTACACCCTGCCACTGTGTATTGGGCTGTCTCTGAGGCCTCTCTGCATAGCAGCTGTAGAGCAGTAGTGAGAAAATCCCCCCACCCCAAAACCTGCTTGAATAGGAACTCTCAATTTTACAGACACAGGGAGAGAAACTCCAGGGAAAGATGAATAATTGTGACTTTGCATCCAAGCCCAGATTCCACTCGCTGTAATCCTCAAATCTTCCTGGAAGCTCTATAAATAAATTAGTGCTTGAAATAGAGATTTTGGCCTGCTGGCTCCACAGAGCATTAGTTGAAATATCTGCAAGTACTTCAGGAAACACCGTGGAACCGTTCAGGCAGCCTTCCTTCTTTGCCAACTCATCTATGAACCACATGCCTGCCTTTGTAGCCCAGGCTAAACTTGGCTTGTTTTAAATTTTGGATGTTGTGTATGTGTGGGGGGGGGGGCTTAACATGGGTGAATCCAAGCCTTGGAGGTAGCTTATGAATCAATTGCAGAATATCGCTTAGTCCAATTAAATGCATTGGGGGAAGCCGGCCACTGGAAGTCATTTGAAGGTCCTGGAGTTGCTATCCGTGTAAACTGCCAATGATTGATGGGGATTTTGTCCGTGCTGACGGCGGGGGTTCGAGGGTGGGTGCTCCAGAGGTTTTGAGATTGCACCCAAGCTTGTGTGTTCTTTTGTCACAAGAGTTCTACTTCCATAGGCAGGTCTTTGCATTTGGTGACTTATTATTGCTTGTCGCTCCGTCAGAGACAGATGTTTAGACGGATCTGGGCATTTTTTGTCCACTTATCGAGTCTTTCCGAACACCTGGCAAGGCAGATGTTGTCGTTTGTGGTTTTAGGTATCCCAGAGGACCCAACCTGTTTCCAAGTAGGAGATGGGAAGGCTTGGGGGAAGAAAGAAAAAAAAAAACAGGAAATTGAGGGGAAAAAGCCACCAGGTATTTTTCAAAGCCGTTTTGGAAAAAAAAATGAAAAACAAAAAAACCCGTGGTTTTTTTTCCCCTCCCAATTTTTCCATTTTTTTCCCCAGCCCTTCCCATCTCTAGGTCCACGTAAAGTGGGCCTTTGCCATTAGAGCGGTGGTGATTTTGGCAAACCCTTCTGTAAATGTAGACAGTGGGAAAATTCTAGACTTGGAAAGTTGACAGACAAGAAAAGCGACGTTGCCAAGAAGAGTCTCAAGGAATATTGCAAAAGAAGACACAAGGTAGGACTGCTTCCCCCCCCCCCCGGGAAGACAACCGACGTAAATCACAGCTCTCCTGCGTTGACTGGAGACAGGCTTTTATTGCAAAATGCCCACGCCGCAATTGGCGTGAGCCCTTCCATTGTGGGAGAGACATGCAAATAGCAGCCAGGGGTTTCATAACTGTCACCAGAAGGCAAGCATTCCTGCTAATATCTGCAAGGTGTCATTATATTCCTCCAATTGCCAGCCATCGTTGGAGGCTGGACGTTTCTGCGCTAATGTAATTCATGCTCTTTGCCAAATCTAGCTGAAAGCCGTGTCGGTTTTAAAAAGCGGGCTCCGTAAAGAGAGAATGGCGTGGACGAAGCTGATGTTTTATTGTTTTTGCCTTAAAAAATAGCACGAGGAAGGACGGGAGAGAAAGAAAAGAACGACTGTAGGTTGGCTCATAGAAATCAAGGGCCTGGACTGTCAAGGGTACTTCAAAGTTATCAGCTTTGGATAAAGTAGGCCTTGACTTATTATAACCATTCATTTAGTTTTGAACAGGACAAGAAGCACGGATGGAAACCAATCAAGGAGAAATCCACCTAGGACTAAGGAGGAATTTCCTAAATTAACCGTGGAACCTGCCCCCAGAAGTTGTGGCTGCTCCAACACTGGTAGCTTTTAGAAGAGACTGTACAGCCATTTGTCTGAAATGGGTATTCGAGTATGGGGTTGGACTAGATGACCTCCAAGGTCCCTTCCAGCTGTGTATTTTCTGTGTTCTATGTCTAAATCCTTTCGCCACGAATTGGGGTGGGGGGCATTTATAAGTCTGCAGCCCAGTTTATTTCAAATTTTTCAGCAGCATTCCCTTTTGCTTCTTCTTTTTTTTTTTTACGCCGCCTGGCCTTCCCTCCAGAGGCTATCTCATGCCAAGATGACTTTTAAAAAGCGGTAAAAAAATAAATTTCATTCTAATACTTGTGTTCCCCTGATTGCCACTTTTATATCCCATGAAGGGGGGGTGGGCTCACGAGACGGTCCTTTCCTTGTGACTCCCCTTTCCATTATTCCCGTCGACCACCCGGCCTCGCTGCTCTCCCCGGGATTCCTCAAAAAAAATAAAAAAATGAATGCTACACGAACAAACCAATTAAGATCTGAAATGGGCTTCACGTTCCCCCAACCTCTATTCTGGTTTCCAGGTTTCAGGGATTGGGACATGTAAACTCATTAAATTGTGAAAAGGAGAAATCTGGGGAGAGGGTCAGCTTGCTTCACTGGAGCCCCGCATCTCAATAATGTATCGAGAACATTTGTAATGATGTCCTAAAATATTAACAAAAAGGCTTCTTATTTATTTATTTTTTTCCCTCCCCCATCTGTGGGCCTGTTTTCATTACATCCATCTCCCGGGTTCTGGCTGGACAGATGGAAATTATGGTTGGTTGCACATCAGCCAGATGTTCAGTCCTGGATTTGGGTTTTTTGGTCCACCATCTGTCCTTCCCAAGGACCTGGGAGGCAGATGTTGTTGATTGATGGTGTCAGAGGCCCCCTTGCAGAGATGTCAGCTTGTTCCAGTCAGCTGCCTTTTGGAATTGCTGATGGGACGTTGTTCAAGGGGTGCTCCAGATGCTTTGGGTTGCACCCGAGGGCCTCTGACTGTTGGTACCATCTTCGTTTTCTTTTGCCATAGTCGTTCGACTTCTATTTGCAGGTCCTTTGTATTTTATGACTTGGACCCCAATACGGAGAGAATATTGCAGCTCAGAGTTGAACTGAGGGGGTCCTGTGGTTGGTGCTCTCTGAGCTTGGTGGGTTTTTTTGGTAGATGTTTCAATACCAACTGGGTAACATCATCAGTCCTAGAAGGAAGTGGGTTTGCAGAGAGGAGGAGAGTTAGGAGGAGGGGGAGGAGAGGACTATGAGGGTCCTTGGTGCTCTCTCTGAGCTTGGTGGTTTTTTGGTAGATGTTCAATACCTAACTGGGTAACATCATCAGTTCTAGAAGGGAGTGGGGTTTGCAGAAAGGAGGGGAGGAGGAATGGGTTTGTGGAATGGAGGAGGAGGAGGGGGAGGGGAGGAGGAAAAAGACGGTGGGGTCCGTGCTGCTCTCTGAGCTGGTTGTAGGGCCACGTCAGACCACTTCGAATAGTTTTCATGGAGGAAAACTAAAAGAATCGCAGCCTGTGATTAAACATGTATTTATTAAACTTTTAAAAAAAAATACAGTAAATAGAGCTTCAGAACGGAGAAATGGCTTCAGTTTCCTGGATCTGCTTGGCCATAAAAGGTTCTTCTTTAAGTTTAATAACGTTAGCCAGCAGAGCTCCAATCTCTGGTTTTATCACATATTGATGTCACCTTTTTCCGCCTGCAAGGATCGTTCCAGGCCACGGAAGAGGGCTTGGAGCCCCGAAGGGCTGAGGGGTGGTGAGACCCATGCATGGATGTTCTTGATTAGAGGCAAAGGGTTACTTCAACCTTGCAGCAGCTTCTTGCTGTATTTAGCAGGTGACCTCAAGGACAAACACCCTCTGGAGAGGAGGAAGATATTGTATTTTTTTCCGCCAGGCGGTTAATCAAGAAGTGACAGGCATCATGTTTGGCAGTGCATCCTTCCATAAAGGATTGTTAGGCCTCTCGTCGTCTTCTCGCTGGCAGGAAGAAGCTGCCCCAGGCATCCAAAGTTTGGGGAGGGATTGCGAGGTGGGGAAAGGGATGGGTGGGGCAGGAAAAGAAGGAAGGAAGGAAGGAAGAAGGAGAGGGAGGAAGGAAGGAAGGAAGGAATGAAGTAAGGAAGGAAGGAGGGAGGGAGGAAGGGAAGGAGGAAAGGCTGAGAATTGGAGGAGGAAAAAAAGGAGGGAGGGAATGAAGGAAAACAAGGAGGAGGGATAAGGAGAAGGAAGAAGGAAAATAGAGGGGGGAGGGAGGAAGGGAGAAGGAACCCAGAAGGAGGAAGGAGGGAAACAAGAAGGAGGAGGGAGGGAAGAAAAGAGGAGGAAGGGAGGAAAAAAAACAAGAAGGAGGAAGAGGGAGGGAAAGAGGGAGAACAAAGAAATCGTCAGAAGGAAGGAAAAGGAAAGAAGGAAGGAGGGGAAGGAAGGAGATGGAAGGAAGAAGGAAGGAAGGCAGGAAGGAAGGAAGGAGGATCAGGTCCATGTCCTCTCAGTAACCATTTTCCCATCTGTGGACAAAACATTTTTAAAAATATCTCTCTGTTTTACATTTTTTTAAAAATTTAAAAGGAAAGACCAAAACAAAACCCCGCAACCAGCACGCAGTAAAAGAGAAGAAAGGAAACAGATGGCCGTTGTGTGGAAACCAGGGGGAAAAGAACAAGGGAACTAAGAACTGCAAGAATGGCCCTTGCAGTCGGCATTGCCCAGCTCGGGCACTCCTGGGCGCCACCCTTTTCCAGCCTGAAGAGGGAAGATGGCGCTCCCGGTTCAGACCCCCTCCCCCTCCGACAGACACCCTCACCCCGCTGTCTGAAGACAGATATATTGCTGGCTGCGGGACACAAGGAGCGCGGGGGAGAGCTGCCCTCAGCCCACCTTGTGATCCTCTCGCTGGCGTCCGAACGTAAACCTTAAGAGGTGGAGGGAAGGTTTAGATCAAAATGTAATTTTCTGTTTTGCAGCTGAGGTGGGGCAATCTGCCCCAAGGCCTTCTAGCAACCACTTCTTCTTGGCAAACGATGTCTCAAAGAAAGGTCAGACTTGGCTGGAGGGAGAGAAGCGGTCGAAGTTACACAGGGAAGGAGGAGGAGATGGTATAAATGGTTGACAGAGATGCTGTTCTGGTGGTTCCCCCTCCACTTTTAGTGCGGTTTAGGTTAAAGTCCAAGACCTGGCTCTCAGTAGTTAGGGAACACAGAAACGACAGAGTTGGAAGGGACTTTAGAGGTCTTCTAGTCCAACCCCCTGCTCAAGCAGGAAAACCTAATACCATGCAGACAAATGGTTGTCCAGTCTCTTTCTAAAAACCTCCAGTGATGAAGCCCCACAACTTCTGGGAGCAAGCCCGATTCATTGTTGATCCCTGATAACGTTAACTGATTAATTGTTCTCACCGTCAGGAAATTTCTCCTTAATTCTAGATTGGATCCAAGATAACAGAATACAGAGTTGGAAGGGCCTTGGAGGTCTTCTAGTCAAAGAAGAAGAAGAAGAGGAGGAGGAGGGGAGGAGGAGCAGGAGGAGGGAGGAGGAGGAGGAGGAGAAGAAGAAGAAGAAGAAGAAGAAGAAGAAGAAGAAGAAGAAGAAGAAGAAGAAGAAGAAAAGAGAAAGAAGAAGAAGAAGAAGAAGAAGAAGAAGAAGAAGAATAAAGAGGAAGGAAGGAGGAGGAGGAGGAGGAGGAGGAGGAGGAGGAGGGAGGAGGAGGAGGAGGAGGAGGAGGAGGAAATTCACTTGTCTTGATTAAACAGATTTTTCTTGCCTGCTTGAGAGCTCACGGAAGTCACCCTTGCTCTTCTCATCCATCCTTCCTTGCAAATGGATGCTGGGAGTTTTGGTTGCAGGCTAATGTGGTGTGAAGTAGCTCAGATGGAAAAAAAAACCTCGATAAGGAAGGAAGTACAAATGAAGGACTTCGGGGAGGATTGCCGCATTCAGCTTTGATTGCCACATGATGGGCTGCTGGCAGATGTCACCCGTCTCTCTCTCTCTCCCCCGCAACCCTTGCTTCCTGAAATTTCAATTTTGAGAAGGAGACCGTGCAGAATGCATAAGGGAACAGAGAGGTGACGAGAGAGTCTGGAAGATCTACCTTTAACAAGGTAGAACGAGGTTGTCCAAGATACATATGGTAGAGACCTTGTGGAGGACTGTGTGGTAAGGCAAGAATTTGGGGTTTAATACACGTGGGAAGAAGGGAATTTGCACGTTAACTGCCACAGAGGGCAATCAACAGCTTCATAACGAAGGGAAGGACTAGGGATGATATGATAGCAGCCCTTCAGGACTTGAGGGGCTGACTCAGAGAAGAGGGGGTCAGCCTATTCTCCAAAGCAACTGACGGCAGGATAAGAAGCAATGGATGGGAACTGGCCAAGGAGAGCTCCAGCCTAGAATTAAGGATAAATTTCCTGACAGTGAGAACAATTAATCAGTGGAATGGCTTCCCTTAAGAAGTTGTGAGTGCTCCATCACTGGAGGTTTTCAAGAAGAGATTGGACAGCCATTTGTCTGGAATGGAATAGTGTCTCCTGCTTGAGCAGGGGGCTGGACTAGGAGACCTCCAAGGTCCCTTTCATCTATTCTATTCTATTCTATTCTATTCTATTCTATTCTATTCTATTCTATTCTATTCTATTCTATTCTTATTCTTATTCTATTCCATTCTATTCTATTCTATTCTATTCTATTCTATTCTATTCCATTCTATTCTGCTCTAATTCTATTCTATTCCATTCCATTCCATTCCATTCCATTCCATTCCATCCCATCCCATCCCATCCTATCCTATCTTTCACACAAAAGTGAGCTCAATCCAGAAACTTCAATTCTACCTTTCCCCCCCCCCCATAGTACTATCTGGGTTTTAAATGAGAAGCATTAAGGTGTCTTCCTGCTTCTGAATTCACTGAGGATCTGTGTCTCCCTCAATACACCACCGTTGCTCAGATACATCTGGCAGAGGACAAAGCTCGGATTCTATGAATCATTTGGGCTTAATCATCATGAGTCCAACTGCTAATCGTAAAACATTTATGACTCCACAGAATAAATAGCAAATTTCAAGAGCAAACTATTTCCATTTAAAGCACTAAAGAAATGTGAAAAGGGTGTTGTTTTTTCTTCTTCCCCTCAGCTATCTGATAGCTACGTTTGCATATTTTGAAGTGCTTCCATTTGTGGCTAATGCAAAGGCCCATAAAAGTGGGCTACATTTACATTTTATTAAAAGGCTAAACTTTTGTAGGTAAAGAGCGGCAGAGGCACAGAATTGGCCACTCTTCCTATCTGTTAGAAGTTACACAATTGCCCAACTGATGTAACAGAAAGTCATCTCTGTGTGGATGTTCAAATGTCGCTTTAGTTGGATGGAAACTCTGTTCACTCTTTATTAATTAACAATGAAATCTGAGTGAGATCATAGAATGGGAAGGGCCACTTCAACCAGTAAGTCTACCATAGAACATCGACAACTATATCATTCTGGACAAATGACTGTCCAGTCTCTTCTGGAAAGCCTCCAGTGATGGAGCACTCAACATCAATAGAATGGAATGGAATGGAATAGAATAGAATAGAAAGCTGACTGGGTAACTTTGGGCTAGTCCCTCTCTCTCAGCCCAGCCCACCTCACAAGGCTGTTGTTCTGGAGGCAATAGGAGGAGGAAGGACTATTAGATATGTTCATTGCCTTGAGTTATAATAATAATAGTAATAAAGTTGGAAAGGACCTTGGAGGTCATCTAGTCCAATCCCCTGCTCAGGCAGGAAACCCTATACCATTTCAGACAAATGGCTGTCCAGTCCCTTCTTAAAAACTTCCAGTGTTGGAGCATTCACCGCTTCTGGAGGCAGGTCGTTCCACTGGTTAATTGTTCTAACTGTCAGGAAGTTTCTCCTTAGTTCTAGGTTGCTTCTCTCCTTGATTAGCTTCCATCCGTTGCTTCTTGTCCTGCCTTCAGGTGCTTTGGAGAATAGCTTGACTCCCTCTTCTTTGGGGCAGCCCCTGAGATATTGGAAGACTGCTATCATGTCCCCCCCCCCGTCCTTCTCTTCATTAAACTAGACATACCCAATGACTTGTAAACATAATAAGGGTGGGATACAAATAAATAATAACGAAATAAAAGCAAAAACATCTTTATGACTAAAACATCTTTATGAATAAAATAAAAGGAAGGAAATGATGGTAAGGTCACCTTGAGTTTAAAAAAAAACGGGCTGGGAAAAAAATAAGGTGGTTATTTCAAATTTTCTAGCTGGGGATATGATTTTTTGACCCTCAGGTCAGCTACGGAGTTTCCGTTGAAAGGCAATTCAAGCATGTCTTCAAACCGAGTCTGGGTTGTGGGCTCCCTTCGACCTCTCAAATTGAGCAGGGCGCTGCAAAAGGATTTGGAAAAGAACCGAATGCTTCTGCAAAGGACTTCTCTTTCCGAATCAATTTCTGACATCTGGCTCTGTAGGACAGGACCGTTTGATTCGGACAGGCAGAAGGCGCCGGGTTGGATTTATAAACCGAACGGAAAACTCAGCCTGAGCCAAAGCATCCAAGGGATCTGAATCCTTGATCTGAATGCGATTTTGGATAAATGGATACATGGACAGAGAAGCGTTTGAGCCTACTTTATAATTAAGCGATCGCTGTAGCCTAGCATTGACTATTCAAAGAAAGGGCAGGAAGGTCAAAGATCTCGAGTAAAAACCTAGATAGATTCTGAGTTTATCTGACACAGGGAAATCCCAAATGGACTTTCTGATTATGTTCTCCCAGAGATCTATGGATCTCATTAGCTCAAAATGCAACCGGTAATGTATAGATTCATGGACTGTCTCCAACGGTATTCATTTGTATGATAAATAACGTGGATTAAAGTGATAAAATGAAAAGATTAAGCTAGACAGCAATGGAGTGGAAGATGTTTGCTTTGAGGGGTGTTTTTTTTCTCCCCCCCACTCTCCCTTTTCTTCTTTAAATAGTAGAATGCCGTTTATTGGTTCAATTAATTGTTTAAACTGCCAAGCGGATAAAAAGTAGTGGGGACTAAACAGATGCTGATCATGATTCAATAGTCATTAAGGAAGAAAAAAGAGTCGTTTCCTATGCATGATTAACTTCTGCCAGCCAATGTTTCATAAAGCAGATGATCAGAAGAGGATTAATTGCTCCACAAATAGCCTCTTTGATAGCTGGGGGAATGTCAGCCCGTGACTTGGCTCTGCTACCATGTGTAAAGTTTTGAGTTAGTGAGACTTGACACAACAGAGCCATTCCCCACTCTCAACTGTGTGTCTAACTGTGTATATAATTGTGAGAGGGATCTAGGTGTCTTGGTGGACCACCGCTTAAGGATGAGCCAGCTGTGTGCTGCAGCTGCCAAGAAAGCCAACGCAGTCCTGGCCTACATCAACAGAGGGATGGTATCAAGATCGTGTGAAGTGTTTGCGTCCCAAAGGCGCTTTCTGAAAAGGTAATTGGATTTGCTTTGCTTTCCCCCGAAGGCCTTTTGCTTCTCATCCAGGAAACTCCTTCAATTCTGACTGAAAGGATTTTTCTCCTCCACCTTTCAGCCAGAAGCGTAGAAGCCTTTTCAAACACGCACCTTTGAGGCAACCACGATCTGGATGACGGAGAATCCCCATAGACGTGTGAAGCGTTAGTACTGCTTTGTACTGCTTTGCTAAGGTTATACTCAGAGTACGGCTATCTAGTTCTGGTTGACATGAGGGGAAAAAGACGCTGAGATGCAGAGAAGAGCAACAAAGATGACTCAGGGCCTGGAGGCTAAAATGTACGATGAATGTTTGAGGGAACTAGGTATGTCTAGCCTAGCGTAACGAAGAGAAGGATCAAGGGTGACATGAGAGCAGTCACAAAGAAGAGAGGGGGGCTCAACCTATTCTCCAAAGCACCTGAAGGCAGGAGAAGAAGTAAGGAATAGAAATCCAGGAGAGAACCAATCTAGAAATAAGGAGAAATTTCCTGACCGTGAGAACAATTAACCAATGGAACAAGCTTGCCTTCAGAGGTTGTGGGTGCTCCATTACTGGAGGTTTTTAAGAAGAGACTGGACAAGCATTTGTCTGAAGTGGTATAGGGTCTCCTGCTTGAGCAGGGGGTCGGACTAGAAGACCTCCAAGGTCCCTTCCAACTCTGTTATTCTGTTCTGTTCTTATTTTAGCCTCGTTCAGAAGAGTTTGCAAACCAGGTGACTGCTGGTCAAGTCCTACTTCCCTCTTCCGGCCGTACGGGATGAAAAGAGTTTCAAACAAAAGGTGAGGTGATCCCATTTTGTTGGAACATCACGGCTGAATAGAAACCCTTTCTCCCCTGGGGGAGGGCCGTGCCTCCATTTTCTGGCCACCGATTCTCGAAAAGGAACATGCCCAACGCCTGCCGTTTGCTTTCCCCCCCCCTCCGAGCAGCTGTTTGGTTATAGATAAAAACTGCCCATCAGGACGCAGTCTATCTCCATTTGCTCAGGGTGTGGGTCTCGCTGTGTGCCCGAATAGATATTTCAAAACGAGGCCCATAAATCTCAGACGTTCTCTCTTCACAAAGGAACTGACCCCCATCAAAGCAGCTGCGTTGAGAAGTTCCTGCTGCTTGGGGGGAAACGGAGCATCGGAGCGCAAAATATTATCTTTGCCAAGAGAAAGGAAAAGAGAAGGCGAGCAGCCAGGTTTTATTGCAGCTTCTCTCCTGGGACATCTGGCGATTGTCTGGATCAAGAACACGGCGGATATTCCTGTTTTGGTTTTTTTTCCAGGAACAGAGGGGGAAGGAAGCCCACATAAAAACAAGAGAGGGGTTTTTTTTTTGTGGTTCTGTCTAATTATTCCCCTTTTGTACATACAGGTGGGCGGATGTGTCCTTGACCCATCACGGAAGAAAGACTTAAGGATTTTCTGACACCCATTTCCCCCCCCCCAAAGGGTCCCAATTTTGATCGCGTGACCATGGGGATGCTGCAACGGTCCTAAGGATGGAAAAACGGTCCTAAGTCCCCTTTCCCCCCCCCAGTTTTTCCAGGGCCGTCGTAACTTGGAACCGTCACTAAAACAAACCGCTGTAAGTTGAGATCAACTTGTATTTTATTTACATGGTCTTATTGTTTTAATATTGTAAGCTGTCCAGAGTTATCCGGTGGTAAGATGGGGCGGCTAATAAATTTAATAAACCAATAAAGGCAGGCCAAGAAGCAACGGATGGAAACTAACGAAGGAGAGAAGCAGCCTAGGACAGTGGTGGCGAACCTATGGCACGGGTGCCAGAGGCGGCACTCAGAGCCCTCTCTGTGGGCACGCGCGCCGTCGCCCCAGTCCTAGGCCTTCAGCTGGGTTTTATAAAACCTTTTCGCTTTAGGCCTCCGCCGCCGTGTGCAAAAAAAAACAAAAAAAGGTTCAATCAGTCAATTTCAACTTCTCGTCGGAAAAGAAAAGATCTTGCAAAGTTGGAATTGATTGATTGAACTTTTTAGTCCCACCCTGTCTGCCGTTACCACCGCAGCCACGCCCACCCAATGGGCCACACCCACCCAATGGGCCACACCCACCCGGCACTCGACGATGCATACGTGGGTTTTGGGTTGCAGTTTGGGCACTCAGTCTCTAAAAGGTTCGCCATCACTGGAATAGGTCCTCCTGCTTGAGCAGGGGGCTGGACTAGAAGACCTCCAAGGTCCCTTCCAGCTCCATTCTACTCTATTCTCTCCTGGCCATCAGCCACGGACTGAATTGGGAAGATAACTGTGCCAGCAGCTACCTGAAATAGGGAGAGGGAGGGAGTGGCTGAAACCTTCTCTGTTAATTGAGATGTTTGCTTGAAGCCAGCCAGCCAGGCACTTCCAGCATTGCTCGTGCGATGATTAGCGCTGGTTTTCAGCGGCCCTGAGCTCCTGTCCTTCTGGGTTTTGCGATGACTGGGGCTGGTTTCCTCCATCAATGAAAAACCTGGTTCCCCCAGGCTACAGAGGAAGTCTGGCTTTCTTCCTTTCCAACAAAGGAAGTTGGCAAAGTGTCTCTCAATTAGATTTCTCAGGTCAAACATCGTCCTTTTAGAAAAGGGCGACATATATCCCACTATCAAACCCAGTTCGTTTCTGCCTGGGTTAGCCAGACAAGAGGCATGACCCAGAGTAAGAGGTCTACCTTTATTATAAGGTTACATGTTATTGTTATTTTTTCTTAACTTTACCTGCCGCTCACCTCACTCCGGAAAGCCACTCTGGGTGGGGTCAGCTAAGTTGCGATCATGTGACCGCAGGGGTGGCGCGACGGACGTTAAGTGAGGATATACAGATCCCAAGTCGCTTTTTTTTCAAGTTTGGGGTCATCTTCAACCCTTGTTCAACAGACCGTTGTAAGCCGAGGATGACCTCCAGTCCATGTTTTCTGGATGGGCTGCCTAAGGAAGGCATCACAATATGTGTGCAAGCGTGGGGGACGACACCACAACCTTTGGCAGCTAATGAGATTTAGAATGCAAATCCAAATTGGAAACGAAAGCAGCCTGGCGGTTGGAAGGTAAGCGAGGGCCAAACAATTAAAAAAGAAACAAAAAACAGGAATTGTGTTTTTCAACGCCACTGAAAGCATTTGCACAATTATACACGCATACGTACACAGGGAATAACCTGCGAATGAGTGCAATCCAAGCAGATTTTGATGCAGGAGTTTTAGGAGATAGAGCAGCAGAAGGGGTGGAGCAGGCTGAGGGACATCTTGACACTTGCACACATATTGCATTTAGCAATGAATGCACTTCCCGCATGCTGCCCCATTGTAGTTTCAATGGGGCAAAACGCCGGCCGAGGAATTCTGGGAGTTGAAGTCCACAAGTCATCAAAGGGCCAAGTTTGAAGACCCCTGGATTAGTGGGTGACATGATAGATGTCTTCCAGTACTTGAGGGACTATCATAGAGAAAGAGGGGGGGGTCTCTTATTATTCTCCAAAGCACCAGAGGGCAGGACAAGAAGTAACGGACGGACGGAAGATCATTAAACCCAGATCCAACTTAGAACTAAGGAGAAATTTCCTGAGAACATCATTCCTTTGTTACAGTAGAAGTACCTATTCTTACCTCTCCTCTCTTTTTCTACTCCCATCGCCTTTCCTAGTTGCCTGGTTACTGGCGGCTTCAAGAGACAATCCGAGGCTAACAGGCAACCCAGATAACACAACTCTCAGTTCTTCTCCTTCCTTTTGTGCAGTGCGATTCACCTGCTTTTCCCACCCAGCTCCCCTCGCAGAAATTCTCCTAGCTTGATTTATTTGGGCATCGCTTTCCACCTCCTTGGTGCATTTGCAAACCATGATCGGAAATCTTGGGAAAGCGCAGACCCTTGTATAGCCTCGCCTCCTAAGGATAGAATCATAGGAAGGAAAAATTGGAAATCTATGGAGAGTCTCCGTCGTCTAGACCAGGGCTTTTCAACCTTTTTACCGATTGTACCACTTTTAGGATATGGCAATATTCGAGTACCACCTAGCAAGGTGTCAAAAACTTGGTGACAAAAAAAATCCTGTTCAAAGTTGCAATTGCACTGAAATGACTTATGACCATTTTTCACACTTATGACCATTGCAGCAACAGGGTCATGTGATTTATATTTGGATGCTTGGCAACTGATTCATATTTATGATGGTCACAGTGTCCCAGGGTCATGTGATCCCCTTCTGCAACCTTTTGACAAGCAAAGTCAATGGCAGAGCTGCTGGTGGCCAAGTGCTAAGGCGGGACTTCCTTCCCTGCCTCCCTTTTTCTCATTCCCATCTCCTTCTGAAGGAAGAATTTGAACACCCCCCCCCCATATTTTCCCTCTTCCATATATTGATCAAACAAGGAAAGGCCCCCAGAGACAGAAAAGACAAGCTGCTGAGTGAACTAGCTTAAAAAGGCACTTCCCCTTTAAGAATTAGCTACTGGCTAGAAAGGAAAGTAAGGAGCCCAGCCGGCACTTAAGGAAGAAAAAAAAATGTAAGTACTGGCTGCAGGCTAAGACAGCCTCCCCAAATGGCTCCATTCATAAGTAAAATCTGCAGCTCCAGAGGACTTTCTCACGGTAAGTCTTTGCCTGCGCTGGCTCTTTCCCTCCCCCACTACACTTGGCTAGGCAGGGCTGCGTACCACCTGCCACTCATTAATGTACCACAAGTGGTACGTGTACCACAGGTTGAAAAGCCCTGGTCTAGGTCACGGTTGTCCCAAAGGTGCTTTTTTAAAGAGGCAACTGGACTTCCTTGTTTTTCTTTGAAGACGTTTCGCTTCTCATCCAAGAAGCTTCTTCAGCTCTGACTGGATGGTGGGGAGAATGGAAGGATTTATACTCCTTGCAGAGAGTTAGCCCAGGCAGAGAGGAAGAAGCTTCTTGGATGAGAAGCGAAAAGTCTTCAAAGAACAGCAAGGAAGTCCGGTTGCCTCCTGAAAAAGCACCTTTGGGACAGCCATGACCTGGACGACGGAGAACCTCCATCGACACTTAGCTATGCGCTTTGGGGTGAGCACCCTCTGGATGCTGTGGGAGTATGAGAGAGTCTTACTCTCTTCTCTCCTCCTACCCTCCCTTCATCACGGCTCCTCTTTGCTCATAATCGACCGATAACCATCTTGGAAACACAGCTTGTTCCCCCCAGGATTTGAGTGCAGCTCCACAAAGAGTGCCAGAGGGCAGCCGCACAACAACACAGCCGCCTCAGGTAGCCGCAAAACACCGAGGCCCTCTTACTATTGCTTCACATTTGATGGAGCCCCGACAAATCTACTCCTTAATCTTCGCCAGCGGGGCGGAGATTACAAGCGCCTGGCACCGCTGGAGTCGCCAAAGGCGATTCCCCTGGCTGCAAATCCTTGACAAACACGATTAGCCGTCGCGTGGGGATTCGTCACTCGCGGTGCGAGAGGGTTGTTTTACATCCCGTCCCTGAAATCTGCCTTACAATTTTCATCCAGTGATTTCTTCCCCTTGTGGATTTTTCTTTTTTCCCCCCCCCAAAATCAGGGGTTTTTGTTTTTTCAAAATCTTTCTTTGCAGGGTGCCTGCTACTTTGCGGCGCATGTGATTGCTGGAGGTGGCGTGAGGCAGCTACAGCGGATACTTGCCGGGTGTTTTTTTCTTTTCTTTTCTTTTCATTTCTGCTCCGTTATCTTTCCATCATTCTCCGAATCCTCTCCAGCTGCTCAGATCGGAGAGGGATTTTCCCACCCGCTCCTGTGCCTCGGATTACTCTCCGGATATTTTTTACGTGGGATTGAAGGGAAGGGTGGGGACTGAGGGAAGCTGGCGGCAGCTGATTTTCTGTTATACTCTTCCCCCCCCCTTTTTTTTACGTTATCTCCCTCTGAAATGGAAGGAGGAGGAGGAGGAGGAAGCAGTGAGAAAGAGAAGGGGAAAGAAAAGGGAAAGGAGGAAGAAGAGGCAAGAAGAAGGAGAAGGAAGAGGGGGAGGCGAGGAGGAGGAGGAGAAATGGAAGGCAGAGGCAAGAAAAAGGAGGAGGACTCAACGAGGAGGAAGAGAAGGGGAGGAGGAGCAGAGGAGGAAGAGAAGGGGAGGAGGAGCAGAGGAGGAAGAGAAGGGGGAGGAGGAGCAGAGGAGGAAGAGAAGGGGGAGGAGGAGCAGAGGAGGAAGAGAAGGGGGAGGAGAGGAGCAGAGGAGAAGAAAGAGAAGAGAGGAGGAAGGAGGGGAGCAAGCAGAGGAGGAAGAGGAAGGGGAGGAAGAGGAAGAGGAGGAAGAGAAGGGAGGAGGAGCAGAGGAGGAAGAGAAGGGGAAGGAAGCAGCAGGAGGAGCAGAGGAGGAAGAGAAGGGGAGGAGAGCAGAGGAGGAAGAGAAGGGGAGGAGGAAGCAGAGGAGGAAGAGAGGGGGCAGGAGGAGCAGAGGAGAGAGGAAGGGGGAGGAGGAGCAGAGGGAGAGAAGAGAAGGGGGGAGGAGGAGAGGAGCAGAGGAGGAAGAGAAGGGGGAGGAGGAGCAGAGGAGGAGAGAAGGGGAGGAGGAGCAGAGTGAGGATAGAGAAGGGAGCAGAGGAGGACAGAGGAGGAAGAGAAGGGGAGGAGGAGGAGGAGGAAGAGAAGGGGAGGAGGAGCAGAGGAGAAGAGAAGGGGAGGAGGAGCAGAGGAGGAAGAGAAGGGGGAGGAGGAGCAGAGGAGGAAGCAAGGGGGATGAAGAGCAGAGGAGGAAGAGAAGGGGAGGAGGAGCAGAGGAGGAAGAGAAGGGGGAGGAGGAGCAGAGGAGGAAGAGAAGGGGGAGGAGGAGCAGAGGAGGAAGAGAAGGGGGAGGAAGAGCAGAGGAGGAAGAGAAGGGAGAGGAGGAGCAGAGGAGGAAGAGAAGGAGGAGGAAGAGAGGGGGAAGGGAAGGGAAGGAAAGGAAAGGAAAAGTTTTCCAATACTTCCTGCCAGATTCTCACAAGGAAACTCAATGGGGAAGCCAGCAGGAAGTCGAATGGCTTCTGGCATTTATTCCTGGTTTCCAGCAAAAAAAACACCCATTGAAGAAAATAGATTTGCTTAACAACCACTGCAAAAAAGGTCATAAAATGAGGTGCGGCCACATGCTGACTCACTTAACTGTGATTCTGGGCTTAATTACGGTCATAAGTCAAGGACTACCTGCATAGGGAAAAGATGAAGTGTTTATCATCCTTCAGACTTCTAGTTTGTGCCATCAGGACTGAATAGCAGCACCGGAGTTCTTTTTAGCTGTATGTTCAGAGGCAAAGTTGTTTTCCAGCCCTATCAAAATTTGACAGCTCAGCTCCCTTGTTGCTTCTCAAAGAAGGGATGTGACGAAAGGAGAGATGGAGTCAGACGAAGGAAAAGAGAACGTGGGAACACAATTAGGTTTGGAACAGCAAATGGGTTTGGGGGGAAATCAAAATATTTTCCAGTCAATTGTTTTAGAGGTGCGGGACAATTTCTTGCCCTCAACATTAGCACCTGGGCCCAAGGTTTAAAAAAAGGACATTGTTGAGTCGGTTTCTCTGCCTCTCTTGTGTTCTCTGTGTCTGCACACCCCAGAAATAAGCTGCATTGATTTTCATTCAAGTTGTCAAAGCAGCTTTCCCTCGCCCATCGTATTATATTAACAACATTTGTGGGTGATAAATTCCAGACCAAAAAAAAGGAAAGACGGGAGTGGAGAGGAAAGCCACCTGCCCATTGCTACATTCAGAAAGAAACTCCAGACAGCCACTTTGCCTAAATTCAACCTAGAGCTAAGGAGAAATTTCCCGACAGAGAGAATAACACAATAACAGAAATGGAAGAGACCTTGGAGGTCTACTAGTCCAACCCTCTACACACAAGCAGGAGACCCTGTACCATTCTGGACAAACAGCTGTCCCATCTCTTCTTGAAAACTTCCAGTGATGGAACACACACTCAGAACTTCTGGAGGCAAGTTGTTCTACTGGTTAATTGACAACAATTAATCAATGGGACACATGCAAACACATTTTCAATCAATGGAACAATTTGAGGGGAGGTTTTCAAGAAAAGATTGGGCAACCGTTTGTCTGGGATGGTGTAAGCTCTCCTTACACCATCCCTTACAAGGGGTTGGACTAGAAGATCTCCAAGATCTCTTCCAGTCCTTTGATTCTACGCCTTCCGATGCCCCAGTGTGGAGAACGTCAAGCATATCAGTGATTCTATGGATCAAGAAAAGATGTAGCCATTTAAATCACAATTTCCCCCTTGTTATGATGCTGCTGAGGGTCCTGTACGATTTTGCATTTTGTAATTAAACAGGAGGAACAGATGGAGGTTGCCATAACAAAAGCAGGGAGTCTATTAAAATAATATCTGTGCCTCTTCTATTGTCCTGCAATTGTGAGAGCTCTTTGTCACTCCGGTTGTCTAATAATGAGCACCATCACCCCTGATTCTGGTATCACGCCAACTCTTATTTACAAGGAAAAAAACAAAACCCTATCATCTCAGCACTACAAGGTGAGGGAGAGAATGAGAAATTGCGGAATCCATAAAAGGATTCTGCAAGACACTTCAGTTCGTTACAAGGTGGTGTTTTACATCACCGGGTGACAAAACAGCTCCCCTGGGAACAAATATGCATCAATTTGTCCTCTACACAGAAATTCTCCCCCCCTTTTTTAAAAAAAAAGAAAGAAAGAAAACAATTTCTCACCTGCTTTTACGATGGATCTTCTCAACCGTTAACTTTTTTTTTTTTTTAATATATTTTATTAAATTTTATATGGGTATGGGAAGGATAGGAATAATATGGGTAAAGGATGGGGTTAGGGAGTGAAGTTGGGATAGGGGTAGGGATAGGGGTAGGGATAGGGGTAGGGATAGGTACAGTAGTGGGGTTACCCCCACATAAAAAACCCAACGCTTACACAAGCAGACTCTCGTCCGGGTACACGTATTGAATAACAGTAGTTAATACAATACTAAACAATTATAATCATTAATACTGAAAGTAGTCATAAAGTTAAAGCTTACTAATTAAGTATATTTTAGCTCTAGCGTAATGCTAACCATTGGTAAAAAATTTCCCATGTCCTAAAATACACTGAATCCTCTTTCTCCTTAATCTCCAACGTCAATCTGCCCATTTCTGCCCATTCTAAAATTTTCATAATTATAATCTGATCGTGTGGTAAATTTTCATTTTTCCAAAATTGAGCAAATGCAATTCTCGCTGCTGTCAATACATGTAATATTAAATATTCATTCTCTTTACCATAGTTAGATCCTAATATTCCTAGCAAAAATAATTCTGGTTTATATTCTGTTTGTGTTTTAATCATCTTTTCTAACCATTTATGAATTTTAAACCAAAACTTTTTAACTTTTAACTTTTCATGCAGTCGGTTGTATCACTCGGATTCAGTTTGGGTACCAGATGTAGGAGGATTCAAGCCGGTCATTTTTCTAAAGTGTATTGTGAAACTGATTAGAAAAGAATAAACAGCACTGAGCCATTCTTTTAGAGATTTTTTTACTTGTCTAAACAGATAAACAGAATGACTACGGATGGACCAAAAAGAAGCAATAGGAAATGGGAGTGACCTTTGACTTCCTGCTGGCTTCCCCATTGATTTTGCTTGTGGGAAGCTGGAAGGGAACATCGAAAATCAAGACATAAAATGGGCACAAGATTGTAATAGTTACCTAAGGTGAGAAGGACTGTGTTATCCTGATGTTAAGGAACAGATTCAAGAGTATCAACTTGGGTATCAAGCTTCAAAGCATCTGTGCATTTTAAAAATTAGAAGACGGAAGAGGTTTCTCCATGAACGAGATTGAATAATACATTGAAATTGAATTAATCTTATATGAATCTCATTTCCCCTTCTTCCTAGTTTTTTTTTTTACTCTGCTTCTTTTACTTTGCCTGAACAGGGAGCTGGACTCCAAGATCCCTTCCAACTCTGTTGTTCTGTATTCAGATCCTTCACCCCACTTTTCCCTATCTTGCAAGTGCCTTATACAACAATGCATTTTAACCACCGATGGAGTTTGATGTGTCAATGGCTCCAGCAAGCAGAACTAATCTGAACAGATGAGGTGCTGTTTTCATCCGTGAAACTCAGCTTGCTCTTCAGGACAATTAGGCCAAAGGAAATCTCGGGAGATAAAAATCCGTTCAGGAGAGGAGGCGGTGGCTCTTGGGATCAGAGCTACGGGGCTGAAATCCGGGGTTTTCTGGTCACAGGAGCTGAGCTGGGCCAGGACGGGGGTTGGAACTGTTAACAAAACACTAGAGTAAGTAAGTACCCAAGATTCGGGAATTCATCCTTCAGGTTTACTTCGGTAAAGAGCAACAGAGATGATCAGGGGTCCGGAGGCTAAATCTGTACAATGAACGGTTGCAGGAACTCAGAACGTCTACTGTAGTTCTTCTTTCTAGAGAAGAAAATGGCCTCTTTTAAGGGCCCCAGTTCGTGCCTATGGGCTGATTCAGTCAAGAGTAGATATCGGCCATCAATAGCTATTGAAGCAAGGAACTTCAAACCTCTGACGAGTACAGAGAAGAGCAATAAAGTTGATAAAGGGCCTGCAGACTAAATCGTACGACGAATGGTTGAGGGAACTAGGTACTGTATGTCTAGTCCAGGGGTAGGCAACCTTGGCCCCTTCATGACTCGTGGACTTCAACTCCCAGAATTCCTGAGCCAGCATGGCTCAGCTTGGAAACCTCTCCCTTTTCCCTCAGCAAGGCTGGCTCAGGAATTCTGGGAATTGAAGTCCATGAGTCATAAAAGAGCCGAGGTTGCCTACCCCTGGTCTAGTCTAACGAAGAGAAGGGCTCGGGGTGACATGATAGCAATACTTGAGGGGCTATGACAGAGAAGATGGGGGTCCACCTCTTCTCCAAAGCACCTGAAGGCAGGACAAGAAGCAACAGACGGAAATTATTCAAGGAGAGAAGCAACCTGGAACTAAGGAGAGACTTACACAATTTAATCAGTGGAACATTTTGCCTCTGGAAGTTATGGGTGCTCCATCACTGGAGGTTTTTAAGATGAGATTAGACAGCCCTTTGTCTGGGAATGGTTGAAGGCTTCCTGCATGAGCAGGGGGTTGGACTAGAAGACCTCCAAGGTCCCTTCCAGCCCTGTTATTCTAGCTTCTAGCTTCAGCCCCCAGGACAAAGGTGGCCTCTCTTGTTTTGCTGCGATAACATTTGTGTCGGTGGAGGAGGACTTGGAAATATTTGCCTTTAATCCAAATTGTCTCTCTGCTCACCGCCCGGTCTAAATAGTCTCATCGCTTCGGGGGAGAAAAATCTCGGGAGGAGACACCTCGAATCACGACAACTTAATCTTTGGAGCATTGCCTGTTTGTCATTCGGTTATTCCACATCTCATTTCTCCTGGGCTGCAGCGTCCCATCTCTGCAATATGTTAACCATCCAGCAAATAAATAGAGAACACCCAGCAAGTGAGCTCCACCAGGAACATTGATTTCATATAATGCACCATTTATTTTCAATTATCGTGGCATTTTCTGCTCCTTCTCCTGCGCCTCCTCTCTCTGCCTTCCCTTCCCCTTCCCTTCCAATACCCTTGCCGGTGCGTTGGTGACTTTGAGCAGTCACTAAACAAATAAGAGCGTTTCCAACATTTCTAGAATTACGAAGCCAGCTCGAAAAGAGAGCCCAGGAAGGGACCGCTGTTGCCATTGATTAGTTCTTCTGCAAGCCTTGGGGTTGGGAGCATCTGGCACTTAAGTGTGCCCTTGGAGATCTCATTGTGCACAAGAGTGTGCAACACCCGGGTCTTTCGTGCAATAAAACCCTTTCCTGTCCACCCTGAGAAGGCCAGAAATTATGACTTGCTGGGGTCTGTCAGCATCCTTAAGGCTCTCTGTATCCCTGTCCTCATCCATCTTCCACGCCCGTGCTTGTCCTGCAGTTCTTTAGTCGAATGTCATGGGCAGGAATTCTTTATTTCACTTGGCAAGGTGGAATTGGCTGAAAGAAAAATCCCAGCTGCTTTACTGCATTCTGCCTAGTAGTTTGCTTGTCGTCTGCCTGCCTGCCTGCCTGCCTGCCTGCCTGCCTGCCTGCCTGCCTCTATCTATCTATCTATCTATCTATCTATCTATCTATCTATCTATCTATCTATCTATCTATCTATCTATCTATCTATCTATCTATCTATCTATCATCTATCTATCTATCTATCTATCATCTATCTATCATCTATCTATCTATCATCTATCTATCTATCTATCTATCTATCTATCTATCTATCTATCTATCTACCTCATCTATTTATATCATTCTATCTATCTATCTATCTATCTATCTATCTATCTATCTATCTATCTATCTATCTATCTATCTATCATCCATCATCTATCATCTATCTATATCTCTAATCTATCATCTATCTATATCTATCATCTATCTATATCTCTAATCTATCATCTATCTATATCTATCATCTATCTATATCTATCCATCCATCCATCCATCCATCCATCCATCCATCCATCCATCCATCCATCCATCCATCCATCCATCATATCTATCTATCTATCTATCTATCTATCTATCTATCTATCTATCTATCTATCTATCTATCTATCTATCTATCTATCTATCTATCCATCCATCCATCCATCCATCCATCCATCATCTCTATCTATCTATCTATATCTCTAATCTATCATCTATCTATCTATCTCTATTATTTCTATCAGTATCTATCTATCTATCTATCTATCTATCTATCTATCTATCTATCTATCTATCTATCATCTATCTATCATCTATCTATCTATCTATCTATCTATCTATCTATCTATCTATCTATCTATCTATCTATCTATCTATCTATCAATCATATCAGGAACGTTTGCTGGAATTGGGTATGTCTAGTTTAATGAAAAGAAGGACTAGGGGTGACATGATAGCAGTATTCCAATATCTCAGGGGCTGCCACAAAGAAGAGGGAGTCAAGCTATTCTCCAAGGCGCCTGAGGGCAGGACAAGAAGTAATGGATGGAAACTAGTCAAGGAGAGAAGCAACCTGGAACTGAGGAGAAACTTCCTGACAGTTAGAACAATTAAACCAGTGGAACAACCTGCTCCAGAAGCGGTGAATGCTCCAACACTGGAAGTTTTTAAGAAGAGACTGGACAGCCATTTGTCCAAAATGGTATAGGGTTTCCTGCCTGAGCAGGGGGTTGGACTCGATGACCTCCAAGGTCCCTTCCAACTTTATTATTATCTATCTATCTATCTATCTATCTATCTATCTATCTATCTATCTATCTATCTATCTATCTATCTATCTATCTATCTATCTATCTATCTATCTATCTATCTATCTATCTATCCATCTATCTATCCATCCATCTATCATCTATCCATCTATCACCTATCTTAGCTTTTAAAATTATTGTTTTGTATTCCATGCCTCTTATGATGGTCTATAACTAACAATGAAGATTAAACTGGGAGAAGTTTTGTTGTTTCTAAAAGAACTGTACCAAGAGCTTTTGTGCTGGGTTGTTGTTTTTTTTGGAAGTCACCTGTGTCGCTGTCGTGAGTTCCCAAGACCTGAAAAATGGGCGCAGATGGCGAACGGTTTGGGGCAGCAAGAGCAAAAAAGGTTCACAAACCTCTCAGAAGCAAGGAATATTCGTCATAACTAATTATTTCTTTTAATTGTCAGGGAAAGCCTGGCCTAATGAAACACAGCTGCACGCTAATGTTTAGTTCTGCAAAGGAAAAAAAAACTTCTGGATTGAATGTATCGCCCTTTTCTTTCACAAACCACAGGCTGTTAATTATCTAAATACAGGCCCCATCCAAGCTGGCTGAATGAAGATTAATTAGTTTTTGAAATAATCACTACATTGATGCTGGGGGGAAAAAAAAACGTGGGCCGGGCTTTGGAATAACGGCAAAAAATTAGCCCCCTTATTTTTTCCCCCCTTTGTTTCTTTGTAGAAGACCAGATGAAATTTGTCTCTGTTGCATTGGCAGAGAAAGGCCATTAATCAGCCAGGCAGATGGTCCTTCCTGAACACAGGGGAGAGCACGACAAAATGTTGCCCGTGAAAAAAAACAATGGCTTCTCCTGCTTGGACACGCTCCAGATTTGATTCCTGAAAGGCCGTACAGCGCATCATCGGGTTTGAGGTGCAGAAATCAAATTTTTAGAAGCGCCAAAGAAAGGACCTGAACCTAAGAGTGGGATAGAAGCAGGAGGAAGCATAGAATCACTGGGCTGCAAGGGAGCTTGGAGGTCATCTAGTCCAACCCCCTGCTCAGGCAGGGAACCCCTCTACCATTTCAGACCAACGGCTGTACAATCTCTTCTTCAAAACCTCCAGGGTTGGAGCACTCACACCTTCTAGAGGCAAGCCGTTCCACTGATTTGTGTAATTTTTCTCACAATTTCCAAACCTTTCAGGAGAGAAAGAAAGTTGCAAGTCTGCTTTTTGATGGCCGCATTTGTCTTTTCTCATTCAGATGAGCAGAGACCATTCTGGAGGAGGGAGAAGTTGCTTTCTGCTTTTATTCAACAGAAAACTCCACCTGGGTGTAAAGTAGTGATAAGGGAATCAACTCTTTCGGTATATCTATATTTTATTACGCTCAGCTTGATAGGGAGATTCCTATCTCTGTCCGAGATATCAGCCCACTGGTTTCTTTAAACTGTAACTTGAATCAAAGCCGGTTTAGTAGGAAAGAAAATAATGAGATCTTCTCGAAGTTAAGAAGACTGCCTGCAGAAATAGAGATCTAAAAGTTGCCGCGCAGAATGTCGGCAAAATGTGTCTGCTATCTGAACTAGGCCCAGGAAATGTCAGGGTGGACCATTTGAGTTTAAGCACAAAAAGTCGAAGAGCTCCACCGTCAATCGAAGTCACACACGCCACCAGGTTAAAATGGGTTTCAACCAGCATTATGCCAACCCAGCCAGTATTGTTAGCTTAGTGCACTCCATGACTCCAAGTAAATTAGTTGAGGTGAAATTAACTTGCCACGATTAGCGAATTGTGCAAAAGACAAAAGGGCTGTGTGGTGCTTCAGGTTCAGTGCCCCAAAAGTGCTTCGGTGCACCCCTCTGCAGTTCTTTAAAGCAGCTGCATCTTGTTTTGTTTTGGACTTGGGAAGCTGCCCACCGTAGCAATCAGATAGTCCTGGATAAAGACACGGCTGCTTTAAAGAGTCGCAGAGAAATGCTGCCTGGTGTCTTAAGTACCCTTGGATGAATGGAACTGCAGCACGCAATCACAAAATAACCCCCCCTGGGTAAGAGAAGAGAATCAGGACCACGGAGAACACCAGATAAATCCCGCCCTTGTACTTCCTGATCTGGAAGAACTCCCCATAGGGGGAAAAAATCCTCCCCGAAGTTTTCCTTGGGAATTCAATGGGACCGCTGAGACAAGGCAGAGTGGAAGACCAACCCCAGGCTGAATAATTGGAATAGGAATAGGAATAGGAATAGGAATAGGAATAGGAATAGGAATAGGAATAGGAATAGGAATAGAATGGAATGGAATGGAATGGAATGGAATAGAATAGAATAGAATAGAATAGAATAGAATAGAATAGAATAGAATAGAATAGAATAGAATAGAATAGAATAGAATAGAATAGAATAGAATAGAATAGAATAGAATAGAATAGAATAGAATAGAATAGAATAGGAGAATGGAATGGAATGGAATAGAGAATGGAATGGAATGGAATATTTGGCAAAAAGCCCAAGCAGAAGCTGATTTCACTTACAGGCTGCATGGATCAAAGTTCTGCCTTTCACATCAAGCAACTTCCCTTCAACAGCTGCAGCCTTGTGGGAAGCTAATTGAATCCCATCCAGTTACACGAAATCAAATTTCATTTTTCCCTCGGTTTGACCCATTTCTTCCTTTTAATCCAATTTGGCTCCTGGCGTGCCCCTATTAAGTGAAAAACGAGCGGGAATCCGATATATCCCCCGCCACCAAGCAGCCTCTAAACAAGCTAGCATTTATCCTAACGATAGGATGGGCTAGCAACCTCTTCCTTTTAAGCTTCTTGAAAGTCAGGGGATGAAACCCGGCGCGCGTGACAACTCCACGGCTATTTTAATTCTTTCTTTCTGCCCCTCCCATTTGCCTGGCTCTTGGCCTGGCTCAGCGTCTTGTGCAAACACCCAGCCTCTGTTTCTCCTTCGTTGCACATCTGGAAGCAAAGGCTCTCCAAATGAATTCACACAAAAGGGAGCCCTTTTCAATCACCTAGGTAAAGCATGAGGCTCCCAGCTCTCGTCCTACCTCCGCTATCCTGACGAGGTTACGCTAAAGTAACCTTTTAATTAGAGAGTAACGTGAACAGATTAACCTCTGATTAGATCTAGTGAGCGAGGTTGGCTTGCAATTCTTACTCTTGGGGATTCAGCCGGGGGGGGGGGAAGTAAGGATCCCAAAGCAGGTTACAAGGGTGAGTAAGTGGAACCAACCCTGCCTTTAGTTTACAGTCTTAAAGAAATGGAACTCAAAGGGAAAGTGATGGGGAGGGAGGGAGGAGAAAAATCACCCCCATCTTCAAGGAGGCCGATGAGATTTGATCAAATATTCAAGATTTGCTAAAAGTTTTTGAAGGCAGTAGATAAACCTGGAACTTAAAAAAAATCAAAATCAAAATGCATCTTTTAAAAAAAAAAAAAAACACGACCTACAAGGCATAATGTCTATGGAGATTCTCAATCATCCAGATCATGGTTGTCTCCAAGGAGCTTTTCCAAAAGGCAACTGGACTCTGGTTTTGTTTTTTTTTCCTTGAAAAGCATTTCGTTTCTCATCCAAGACATTTCTTCAATTCTGAAATGAGAAGTGAAACATTTCCAAGGGGGGGGAAACCAAGAACGTCCAGTTGCCTTTTGGAAAAAAAGCATCTTTGGGACCTACATGGCTTCGGGGCCTACAGGTGACTCTGGGCCTAATCCTGCCTGAGGCATGAAAGCTAACTGGGTGACTTTGGCCAATCACCAGGAGACAGTGAATTCTAGTCCCGAGTTCCTAGGCATGAAAACCAGCTGGGGGATTTGGGGCCAATCGGTGGGATGTCCATGAAAACTCAGATGTTTCTTTCAGCCAACCTTGAGGACACAGGCTGGCATAACTATTACCCTTCTTTACTGCATGTCTGGAACATTTAATCTTGGTGTATATGGCTGTGTGATGCCTAATCTTGGTTTAGCCATGGTAGATGTGGCTTGTTTTCAAACCAATTTCTCGATTCGTCCCACCCGTGATAACAGAGCAATCTGGAATAGGGAAGAGACCTTCACTGGTCAGGGTGGACCCAGTAAGAGAAGCCCACACAGCCTGCGCAGAATTGTGAAGCCGGGAGAAATAAAGCCAACACCACACATAAGACCGGAGAGATTAAAAAATATTTGGGGAGCAACGTGTCATAAAAACAGTACAATGCTGGGAAAGTTCAGCCTGTGCTTTCGGTCTGGATCTACTCTCTTACTATTTACATTGTGGGGGCAGAGGAAAGGGAATAAACTTGCATGCACAAAGTCAAGGTCTCCCTCAAACGAGGTGATCAAAGTTTTTCCGTTTTTGGAGAAGGCCAGTCTGAAGAAGGGGAAGGTACCCCGGCAAAGGGGTTCCCTTTCCGGACACATTCGGCCGCATCCCTCAGCCGAAGGGTCTTCCTGGTGATCTCCGTGCTGCTTTGAGCAGGAAACTCTTGAGGAAGGGGGATCATGGGGGGAAAAAAAAAACCAGAAAGAAGGGACCCTCTGCATTTGTCCATCTTTGCCTGCAAAACCAAGAACAGAAAAACCACGCCAAGCTCTGAACGTAGCTTTGGCTTAATCGAGGAAAAAAAAAAATCGTGTTAACTCCTATTCGTATAAATAACTCGAAATTCAGGACGCCGAGATTGGTTCCGGCAGTTCCCAACTGCTTCCCGGCATGTCAAGGCCGTCCTTTTTACTCGTTTCAACGCTGTCAATTTCAACCCCATGACGTTTGGCGTCGCTCCGCTGTGACGGACGTTTGGCTGAGCTTCCTCCAGGTGCCCCCCCTCGGCCAAACCAGTTTACAGTGGAACGAAATCATGGACAGACGAAAAACGTGGGTGTCCTTCTGAACGGGTCTTTGGAGGCGACGCGATGGCGGAAGCAAAATCGTCGGTCCGGGTTGCGGGACGTTCACGAGAGAAACACCGGAAGAATGCAGCCGGTGGAGACACGCTTCCAAAGAAGGGAAGAAATAATTTTGGGGGGGCCAATTGCACCTAGAGAGCGCGAGCACACATCTCGCAGGTGACCGATTGTCCTTAATACGAGAGTCCTCTGGGGGGAAAAGACAGTCAAGCTGCAGATCGGCGGCGGATCACGAAAGCGCCCCGCTGAAGCTGTCCAAGGTAGATCCTCATTTTTGTGCTGTCGCTGGTTTTCCTCACCCAGATCTGTCAAGGGTTGGGGAAGAGAGAGAGGGAGAGAGAGAAAGAGAAGAAGAAAAATGGTGATCCTGGCCAGAGCTGTCTCTGTACGGAGCTGTTTCAGAACTGGACTGGCTCAATATGACGTATGCCAGCCGGAAGTCCACTTGGATTCTGCCTGCAATTCCACCCTCCTTGGTTAAACTATTACATATAATAATAGGGTTGGAAGAGACCTTGGAGGTCTTCTAGTCCAACCCAAGTAAGAGACCCTATATCATTCTGGACAAATGGCTGTCCAGCCTCTTCTTGAAAACCTCTGGTGATGGAGCACCCACAACTTCTGGAGGCAAAGCCGTTCCAATGATTAATAGTTCTCACTGTCTGGAAATGTCTCCTTAGTTCCAGGTTGAATCTCTCTCTAATGATCTTCTACCTGTTACTTCTACCTGTGCCTTCAGGTGGTTGGGAGAACAAACCAATCCCCTCTTCTCTGTGACAGCCCCACAAGTACAGGAAGATTGCGATCACGTGTTAAGTTGCAGTTCAGAAGGTGTATTGCTGGAGACTGTACACAAGAATCGAGTCAGCTAAAGTTCAATATTAAACAGGAGCTAAATAAGAGCCAACAGAATTCAAGAGGGATTGGACTTCGAACGTTTGTGGCAACGCAAGGACTCTAAGCTAATGACCCGCTTAACTCCACCCGCCATCTCTGCTGCTCTTCTCCTACAGAAGCAGGAAAGATTGTAGCCTTCCACTGAAGAAACTTTCATAATCCAGCTAGAAATCAACCAAGGGCTTATTTCTCCATTTGAGCCACACAACTAAGAGCAAGAAAGAGATGACGTCATCACGGGAACCGCATGGATTTAAAAGCAGCCAGCAGTCAAGATTTCTGTGTCTGACCCACCGCCAGAAGAGCTAGACAAGAGTTCTGATTAAGTTTCAAAAGAAGAGCCGTGGTAAGATCAGAAACGTTATCCAAAGAAATAATTGCTTGATGAAAATCTCCCTTCCTCCTCTGAAGGATCCTTCCCCGAAGCCCTCCAGCGGACGGTTGCCATGCAACTAAGCAAGAACGAAGCCTGCAAACCATGCGGCTTATCAAAGCACACCAAAGTTACGGGGAAGGCTGCTCCTGAGATTCACAACTCCAGAATCCCCCCCCTCCAACAAAAGGGAGACATTGTCTTACCTCGTTGGCTCCCACCGAGCTGATCACACAGCTGATTTTGGTGTTCTCTTTCGATTCCAGGTAAATAGCCTGGCTCTTGTGATACCTGGAAATAAAATATTGGTTGATCTATCGTAGGGCACATTCGTATCCTATTTCGGTTTTAAAAAAAAAGAAAAGAAAGAACCCCCCCCTTTTTTTTTTTTTGCTTTCTGATATAATCTAAAATATTAGGCACAGGTTGAGTGTACGTGTGTGTCAAATCAAGCAGCTTTGATTTCCGGAGTGTGGATTCCTCCCTCGTGGTATTAAAGCATTAGCACTCCGGCTCCCTTGAGCACACAGGTAGTCCTCGACTTACAACCATTTGCTTAGTGACTATTCCAAGTTACAACACTGAAAACACGTTCCTCGTATTTACAACCGTCGCAGCATCAAATCTGAGGGCTTGGGAATCAGCTTGTGCTTATTAGGATGGTCTTATTCCGCTCTTTGCCCAGATTCTGAGTTCCAGCCTGAAAAACCCGCTTTTTTTTTTTTAATCTTAAATACCATTAAGGAGCTTTAGATATTCCATTCCTAGCCATAATCATTTGTTCTTGCGAGATAATGATCCTTTTACATGTTGCCTATCAAGACAAAGGGAAGAAGGACTATATTTTTCCAGCAGCCAGCAGATTCATTTTTTTAAAAAAAAAAAAAACATGATAGCTGGGGAATTTTAATTTGCATGTCAAAATTGTCCTCCTACACAGGGAAGCTATTTTAAAAGTATCGACTTTCCGACAAACTATTGTAATTTAAAAAAAAATAAAAAAAATTACAATACGCATTTCTAACAGTACGGGGGGGGGGGGGATAGCTATGCTGAGCCTAGGAAAATCTGTGAAAGGAGAACAAAAATAACTGGGAACATTCTGAAATTAAAGAAAACATTTAGCCTAATAGAAGAAACATTTTATTATATGCAGAAAACCCCTAACCAGGGAACTCCAGTGCTAGAAGGGAATGGGGTTTGCGGAGAAGAGAAGGAAGGAAGGAAGGGAAGGAAGGAAGGAAGGACGGTAGACAGATAGTTAATGACAGGGAAGAAACCTTAGTGCTCTCTGATCTGGGTTGTTTTCTTATAGATGTTTCATTACCCAAGCTAGGTAACATCATCAGTGCTAGAACGGAGTGAGATTTATGGAGAGGGAGGAGGGGGCAGAGGAGCAACCCCCTTTCCAGCCTAACCTACGCAAACATTAAAAACTGTTAATAATGCAATTGCGTCCATCAAGCCTTACTAACACCAGGTCACAAGTTTTCAGTTAAAACCTTTTAACTTAAAACAGGTGGGGTTTTTTTTTTGGAGGGGGAGGATGTCCATCATGAACTCCGAACAGTCCTTAAGTGACCGGTCATTAAGCGAGGACGGTAGATGGGATCTTTTTAAAGATATGGCAGGAATGGGGAAAAAAACCCAAAGCCAGCCATTCTCTTAAGACAAAAGAGAGCAGACCCCCTTCTGATCCTCTCCTGCCACCTTGTGGTATAAAACGTTCATTACAGCCTTGATTTCCTGGATTTCCATTTTCCCCTGCATTTGGCTCAACGGGGGAGACTTTGGGACTACGATTCCCATAATCCCCCTGCCAGGACAGTCCCTCTGAGCTCAAACAGCCATTAATACTCTCCATGCTTAGCTTCTGTCCCAGCAGACTTTCCATGACGTTTACCAAGAAGCATGACTTTTGCTGACTTTTGTTCTTATTAAAACATGCTCTTGAAAAGACCCTCGTTTTAGCCGGGACCCCTTACCATCGTTTATCGTAGTACAGCTTCCCGTCTTCTATCCGTGCCTCAAACCGTTGGGCTGGGGATTCTGCGGGCGTCGTCGGAAGGTGCTCGGGCGAGGAAGGAGACGCTGGAACAGAAAAGAGGACTTTGCGATGGGCAGCGGTTTAAAACACGGCCACGAACTCAAGCAAAAGAAGTAAACGAAAGATTTTGTTTTAATTATCTAGCTAAAAATGAAAAGTGAAAACAATGCCTGTAGTGGTACTACTCACCTGGTCTTTTAGGTGACTTAAGCTATAAAAGAAAGGAGAGGAGAAGTGTTGAAGGGAGAGTCACAAAATACTACCCAGAAAATGGATTCAGCAAAAGAGAAATTCATTTTTAGTTGTTAAGGTTTCCGCTATATGGAAATGAGGGCCTATTAACAGCTTTTCAACATGTGTCAAAAGCGTCTAGTCCTCAACAATTCTGTTGGAGACCACGCCTGTCTACCGGATAAAGAACTTTTGCTGGATATGAATCCGTCCTTTTTTCTTACACGTTTAGGATAGAAGAGAATATCTAGGGAAATTCTCAATCACCACCATCAGGATTGGCCCAAAGATGCTTTTTCCAAAAGGCAAATGGATTTCGGGTTTTTTTTGTTTTGTTTTTTTAAATTTAGTTTCGCATCTAAGAAGCTTCTTCAGTTCTAACTGCTAGAACTGAAGAAGTTTATTGGATGAGAAGCGAAATGTTTTCAAAGAGGGAAAAAAACAAGAAAGCCCATTTGCCTTTGGGAAAAAGCACCTTTAGGACAACAGAATATTTGTAACCCGGCATTGAACTGTGAGGGCCTTGGTGCTCCCTGAGCTTGGTAGTTTTGTTGCAGACGTTTCATTACCCAACTAGGTAACATCATCAGTGCTTAGAAGGGAGTGGGTTTGTGGAGTGGAGGAGGAGGAGGAGAGGGAGGACTGTGGGATCCTTGGTGCTCTCTGAGCTTGGTTGTTTTCTTGCAGACGTTTCATTACCCAACTGGGTAACATCATCAGTGCTAGTAAGGGAGTGAAGTTTGTGAAGAGAGTGAAGAGAGGAGGAGAAGGAGGGGGATTAGGAAGAAGAGGAGAATTGTGGGGCCCTTGGTGCTCTCTGAGCTAGATGCTTTCCTTGCAGACGTTTCATTACCCAACTAGCTAACAGGATCAGTGCTACTGTTTTAACTTTTTGCCGTGTTTGGATGCGATAGCTGTGGTGCCGAGGAATATAGAAAATAAGGAGGGTCTCCCTTTCACATCAACATCTGCATTCAGAAGACACACATAAAACCAGTTCTTCCTAAGAAAAACAGGATAATCGCTCAAATTCAAGAGAAAATAAAACCGGGGTGGTTAGACAGAAAACAAAGGGGTTTTTTTTTCTCCCCTGCCTCTTCTCCTACTCGCACTTACCTTATTCAGGGTCCTCAAATCTTCCATTATCTGTTCATCTGTTAGGAGATAATTGAGCTGAGGTGATACACATTAAGGGCATTCTCCATAATGATAATCAATCCAGAACAGTCACGTTAACTGCTTTGGCCTTGCCAAAACAGCCCAACGGTGCCATCTCATTTTTCCAGGCCGTACTGAGAGGGCCGTGCTGTAGTCTGGTTTTTTTAGCCATTGTTGATTGAATATTAATGAACATGCTGGTGGTTGTTTTTTTTTTCCAGGGAGGGGAAAGGAAGTGGGGACGTGATCTTTAAGACTGCCCTACACACCAAACGGCGGTGCTGACATCTGGAAGCAAAAGAGTCAACTTTTAAGACGGGCGGGTTTTTTTCGGCGAAGGCCACAAGAAAAAAAAATTAACCAGAATGCAAAACGGGACCTCAAGCGCTTCCAAACACGCCTCGGACTCTCTCCCTGGCCCAGAGGTTCGGCCACTTCTCCAGAAGGGTTCCTGGGGCCTGCCATCCAGGATGGGGAGAAGCTACTCCTAGCCTGAAGAACCCAGCTTCTCCTTGACTTACGGCCACAATTTCCACGGCTAAACAAAAAGGTTTTGGCGAAGCGAATGAGCACGAGTCACCGTTGGCCATGCCGTTGCGACTCCGAACAGCCGCTCAATGAACGGTCGTAAAGCGAGGAGGACTACCGCTACTGGCCAGCCTTGGCCTTAGGGCAAGGTCCCGTTGCACAAAGGATATCTGGAGCTGGTTTTCTCCTTTTGTCAGGAATGGGGACAGGATCGTTCGGCCTCCTCCGCAGTTTCCTTGTCATGATCGGCTTCACTTCCATGGAATCTGAAGAGGATTAACAAACCAGCTGGATTGTAGGGGCCACAAAAATTTCTTTAAAGGCACAGAAAAACAACAACACCTTAGCACTGAGACATAATAAAAACTATTTTTTTACTCCCTCATTCCCACCCCCAGATACATTTTTCACATCTATAGAACACAGAGTCAAAGGGATAGACCAGGGGTAGGCAACCTTGGCTCTTTTATGACTCGTGGATTTCAACTCCCAGAATTCCTGAGTCAGCCATGTTGAGGGGAAAGGGAGAGGTTTCCAAGCTGAGCCATGCTGGCTCAGGAATTCTGGGAGTTGAAGTCCACGTGTCATAAAAGAGGCAAGGTTGCCTACCCCTGGGATAGACAGACAGACAGAGATGAATAGATGATAGATAGATAGATAGATAGATAGATAGATAGATAGATAGATAGATAGATAGATAGATAGATAGATAGATAGATAGATAGATAGATAGATAGATAGATAGATAGATAGATGATAGATAGATAGATAGATAGATAGATAGATAGATAGATAGCAGAGAAATATATATGATAGCTAAGGGATGATTGAGATAGATAGATGATAAAATAAATGATAGCAGAGAGAGAAATATATATGATAGCTAATGGATGATTGAAATAGATAAATAGATAGAATAACTTTTGTCACTTTAAATGTACACCAATCAGCACACATTAAAATGAAATTTCATTGGGTGTGTCTAGTCTAATGAAAAGAAGGACTAATGGGGACATGATAGCTGTGTTCCAATATTTGAAGAGAGTCAGGCTATTTTTCCAAAGCACCCGAAGGCAAAACAAGAAACAGTGGATGGAAACTAATCAAGGAGAGAATCAACCTAGAATTAAGGATGAATTTTCTGACAGAACAATTAATCAGTGGAACGACTTGCCTCCAGAAATGTGGGAGCCTCCCAACACTGGAGGTTTTTAGGAAAAGATTGGACAATCATTAGTCTGAAATGGGATAGGGTCTCCTGCTTGAGCAGGGGGTTGGACTAGAAGGCCTCCAAGGTCCCTTCCAACTCGTGTTTTTCTGGGATTCAGTTTCACTGAATCTCCAAAAACCAGGTCGACTTTTGTAAAGATTCTATTGAATGAATCTGGGCATTGAGTCAGGAGCATCCACAGCAATTTGTCTCAAATGGCTTGGAAAAGTTTTAGTTTCTGCTTTACCTCCTGTCAGTTCCATGGTGAGCTTCTCACTCTCAATCATCTTTTTCTTCTCTTCCAATTCCGCGATCAAGCTCTCCTTCAGCTCGATTTTTTTATCCTCAAACTCCTTCACTGCTGCTTTCTTCTCTTTGATGTAGTTTCGTTCCACCTGCTCTGTCTAATCCACGCCCAAAAAGAAAAGGGACAGGATTTTCAAGGAAGGCGAAAGCTAGCTTGCTCTTAAGTTAGTTAATTCCCTAATCGGCTGCCTGACCCAGTCTTGGATAGGCTTCTGATAGGCTGGATCCACAATCATGCTCATAAGAGTCACAGCAACTTTGTTTAAATTTGGGTGAATTTGCTCCAAATCTATTTCAGCTGGAATCCAATGCAGCAAACATAAATAATCCTGAAGTCCTAACATAAAATAAGTTTTTGTAAGATATACTTACTTCCAACTGAAGAAAAAGCTCTGGAAGGAAAAAGACATGACAATTATTAGAGGGAAGAGACAAGCGTATTTAATTTTAGTAGAATACTGGAGTTGTTCTGAGATAGGTCCTCAGACTTACAGCCGTTGCAACATCCCCATGGTCATGTGATCAGAATTTAGGGGCATGCATTCATGACAGCTGCGCAGGGGGTTGGACTAGAAGACCTCCAAGGTCTCCAACCATTCTAAGCGGTTGGTGGAATTGGGTATGTCTAGTTTAATGAAGAGAAGGACGAGGGGGGACATGATAGCAGTCTTCCAGTATCTGAGGGGCTGCCCCAAAGAAGAGGGAGTCAAGCTATCCTCCAAAGCGCCTGAAGGCAGGACAAGAAGCAACGGATGGAAACTAATCAAGGAGAGAAGCAACCTGGAACTAAGGAGAAACTTCCTGACAGTTAGAACAATTAACCAGTGGAACAACCTGCCTCCAGAAGCGGTGAAGGCTCCAACACTGGAAGTTTTTAAGAAGAGACTGGATAGCCATTTGCCTGAAATGGTATAGGGTTTCCTGCCTGAGCAGTGGGTTGGATTAGATGACCTCCAAGATCCCTTCCAACTTTTTATATTATTATTATTATTATAATTATTGTTGTTGTTGTTACCTGCATTGCGAATCCTCTCTTTGTATTGCTGATCCAGCTTTTTCATCCTCTTCTGATATTCTTGTAAGGTACCTATGGAATAAGAAGTCACAGCATGAGACACTGCACCCGTGCGGCTCTAAAAATAAATCTTCTCCCCTGTCTCAATTTTTTTTTTTTTGCTATAGAAGCAGTTACCTGGTAATCATTGCCAGATTTGAAATACTACCATCAGTTCATTCAGGAAAGGAATGATATTGATAGTTTATCAAAAACGTTTTGCATTCTGAGAGTTCTGAATTAAAATCCCCCACCTCTATCCCTTGACACTGGTCAGGTTAGCTGGGGATAACAGGTACTGAAATTAACAGAACAACAGAGTTGGGAGGGACCTTGGCGGTCTTCTAGTCCAACCCCCTGCTCAAGCAGGAGACCCTCTATTATTCCGGACAAGTGGCTGTTTAGTCTCTTCTTCAAAGCCTCCAGTGATGGAGCACCCACAACTTCTGGAGGCAAGCCGTTCCACTGGTTAATTGTTCTCCCTGCTAATTGTTTCTCCTTCATTCCAGGTCACGGGTGTCAAATCTTGTCACGTGATATATCGCGATGTTCTTTGCCTTTGTGGAGGCGGGGTGGGCGTGACGCATCCGGCCCATGGGCCGCCAGTTTGACACCCCTGTTCTAGGCTGATGCTCTTCTTAGTTTCCATTCTTTCTTGTCCTGCCTTCAGGTGCTTTGGAGAATAGGCTGACCCCCCCTCTTTTTTGTGGCAAATATTGGAACCCTGCTATCAGGTCACCCCTTGTCGTATGTCTTCCTAGTTCCGAGCGTTCAGCGGCTCATTTGGCTTTCCACTGGGAATTCGATGTCAAAGTTGTTGGGCAGGTGTTGTGCACGTGCTAGTGGGGGGATTCCTGGATTTGAGCCTTCCAGCTGATAAATGAAGAAGGTCAGCAGGCATCGGTAGGAATGAGTTGAATAGTTGCAGAATCAACTATTCAGGATTAACAAACCTTTTTTAGGGGTAAAAGTTTTTATTAATTTTTTTCCATCCATACAATAATAATTTTTCAACCAGCGTGCTGTCTGAGTTTACCTTCGCTAATACATATTTAATTCCTAATCCTTTATTCTTTCCCCTAGCCATCGATAAAATAAGTCCCAAGTTTGATAATATTCTGTCTCTTCTTTTTCTTTCAGTCTCATGGTCAATTTGTCCATCTCTGCACATTCTAATATTTTTTTTTATTATTATTTCTTCATCTGATGGAGTCCCTTCATTTTTCCAATATTGCGCAAATATAATTCTTGCCGCCGTTGTGACGCGCAAGATCAAATATAGGCTTTGTTAGGACTAACTTACCTTCTTGTAAGCATGGTTTCTTTTTCCCCTGAAGATCTTGCAAGAGACCAGATCCGAGAACTGAAGAGTCCCGTGTAGGCAAGCTCACAAAACTAAATGGCATCGTAGTTGGCAATTTAGAAGCCTTACCTTCCTGTAGTTGCTGGAGCTGTCTCTTTAGAGATGCCAGTTTATCCTGGTACATCCTGAAAAGAGAAGAGGCTTTAATGTTATATAACAGTGGTGGCGAACCTATGGCACGGGTGCCAGAAGCGGCACTCAGAGCCCTCTCTGTGGGCACGCGTGCCGTCGCCCCAGTCCTAGGCCTTCAGCTGGGTTTTATAAAACCTTTTCGCTTTAGGCCTCCGCCGCCGTGTGCAAAAAAAAAAAGGTTCAATCAGTCAATTTCAACTTCTCGCGGGAAAAAAAAAGATCTTGCAAAGTTGGAATTGATTGATTGAACTTTTTTAGTCCCACCCAGTCTGCCATTACCACCGCAGCCACACCCAGCCAATGGGCCACGCCCAGCCAATGGGCCACGCCCACCCGGCACTCGACGATGCATAAGTGGGTTTTGGGTTACAGTTTGGGCACTCAGTCTCTAAAAGGTTCGCCATCACTGTTATATAAGCTGCCCAGAGTCACCTGGCAGTTTGGATGGGCGACAAGCAAATGTAATAAATAATAATAACAATAACAATAATAATAATAATAAAAATAGGAGAAGAGGTGAGGAAGAACTGGAGAAGATAACAAAATACGAACAACAGCAAATAGAAATAGAATGACTGTGACAAAAGAAAGAAAAGGTAGTATCCAGCGACAGATGCTTTGGGTGCAATCCCAAAACAACTGAAGCATTACATGTACCGGTAGTCCTCAACTTACAACCACAATTGAGCTCACAATTTAGGTTGCCAAGTGAGAAATTCTAAGTGTGAAAAAGGATCATAAGTCACTTTTTTCAGGAGCTTCAAATGGTCACTAAAGAAACTTGTTAAAAGTCGGGACTACCTGTATTGTCACTTTTTCTATGAACACACAGGCACATATTAAAAAATGAAATTCTGATGCCTGTTCTCAAAAGAAAAAATAGGTATATAACCATAAACATACATGCACAATTTACAAATACTATATCTCTTTCTGTCATTCTTATCTATAACTACCTATGTCTACCTATTTATCTCCATCTCTTTCCTCATTTCCCTATTATCTATCTATCTATCTATCTATCTATCTATCTATCTATCTATCTATCTATCTATCTATCTATCTAATTCTCTCTCTATTATATCTATTTCCCAATCTCTTATCTGTTTCTATCTGTCCCTCAATCATCTATTCATCCATCTATCCATCTATCCATCTAACCATCTATCCATCTATCTATCTATCTGTGTCTGTCTGTCTGTCTATGCATACATATCTATCCATCCACCCATCAGCATATGTATGTGTGTGTACATATATATTTATACGTATATTTATACACACACACACACATAGACACATAGGTATATTAATCACAGTCCATTTTGAATATCCAGTGGAAAAAAAGAGTCTTGAGAGTTAACAAGGTTGATACTCTATGGTGCAAAGCTGTGGTAATACTCACTGTTCCTTCATTTCTACATAATCTTCCTCATCGTGTTTCGCCAGATCAGTTTCGCTGGCATCTTCCGTATCTAAGCAACAGGATCAGCATCATGTCAGAAAACATCAAATAAGATCCTTTTGGCTCAAGCATTTCCTCCAGGTGACCCTGCAGGGCCAAAGCTGCTCATTGGCTTTTTTTTAAAGCTCTAGAAATGTTGGCCCTCAGCAGGGGTGAGTTTGAAAAGTGGCAGAGATGGGCATTGTGGTCCCCCACCCAGAGTCTCCATTCTTGGGAGAAAGTAATGGGTGTTGTGGTCCAGACACCAGAGATAGGAAGTGATGGGTGTTGCGTTGAGCCCCTACAGCAGGGGTCCTCAACCTTGGCAACTTTAAGACTTGTGGACTTCAACTCCCAGAATTCCTCAGCCCCTGCCCTACAGTCTCCACTATTGGCGGAGAGTGATGGGTGTTGTGGTCCAGCACTTGCAATCCCTCTAGTTGGGGCAGAACAATGGGTGCTGTGGTTGGGCACCTGCAATCATTACACCCAGTGATGGGTATTGTAGTCACCAGACAGGAAGTGATGGGTGCTGTGGTTCATCCCATGCAGTCTCCAATGTTGGCAGAGAATGATAGGTAGTGAGGACCACAAGCCAGCGATGGGTATTGTGGTCAAGCCACAAGAGACAGGAGGTTATGCTCTAGCCCCTACAATCTCCACTGCCTGCAAAGAATGATGGGTGTTGTGGTCCAGCACTTGCACTCACTTTAGCTAGGGCACAGCGATGGGTACTGTGGTCCCAAACACAGTACAGCCAGTGATGGGTACTGTAGTCCAGCCACCACAGGTAAGAAGTGATTGGTGTTGCGACTCATCCCCTGCCGGCAGAGGACGATGGGTGTTGGGGCCGAGCACCCGCCCACTACAGCCAAAGGGAGGGTTAGTGGGGTTCAACCTCCAAGAGAGAAAGTTATGGGCGTTGGGGCTCACCCCAGGCCGTCTCCATTGTCGGCAGAGCACGATGGGTGTTGGAGTCAGGCCCCTGCTCTCACTACAACCAGAGCAATGGGTAGGGTAGTCCAGCAGCCACCCAGACGGAAGTGACGGGATTACACCCTCTAGCCCCTACAGCCGGCAGGGAGTGATGGGAGTTGGAGTCGGGCGCCAGACCAGCCGGGCTCACCCTCGTCGGAGTCCCGCGCGCGTCCGCTGCGCTCGCCGTCCTCCTCCTCGGCGGGGCTGTCCAGATCCTCATCCTCGTAGCTCTCGGCGGCGGCGGCGGCGATCGCGGCGGCTCCGGCCCCCGGGGGCAGCGTGGAAGCGGCGGGCGGCAGCGGCGGCCCCGGGGGCAGCGCGGGGGAAACCAGCGCGGCGGCGGCGGCGGCGGCGCTCATGGCCCGCGAAGCAAGGCGCGCCTCGTCCCTCCGATCCGCGGCGGCGGCGGCGGCGGTGCGCCCACAGAACCGCGCTCCTTCTCCGCGCAGGCGCGCCAGCCGCTTCCGGGACCGCGGGGGCGTCTCCCACCTCGTCTGGCCCGTCGCTCTTTCCGTAGTCCTGTGGGCGGGGCATCGCCCGCCGGCGCCGACCCTTAAGGGCGAGCGTAGACTCGTTCGCTAGACTTGTACGCGAACCGCCTTCTTCCGGGCTCCGTTTACCTGTCCCTTCCGTAATCTTGGTCTAGCTAGCCTTGTGTTTCTCAACCCTGGCGCCTTGAAGATGGGTGGACTACTACTACTACTACTACTACTACTTCTTCTTCTTCTTCTCCATCATCATCATCATAGGAGAAGGAGGAGGTGCTGGAAGGGGCCTTGGAGGTCTTCTAGTCCCAGCCCCTGCTCAGCCAAGAAACCCTATACAAGGGGTGGGGAACCTTGGCTCTTTTATGACTTGTGGACTTCCTGAGCCAGCCAAGGTTCCCCACTCCTGCCCTATACCATTTCAGACAAACGATTGTCCAGTCTCTTCTTAAAAACTTCCACTTTTTAAAAAGACTTCCAGAATTCCCCAGCCAGCACGCTTTAAGATGGCTGGACTTCAACTCCCAGAATTCCCTAGCCAGGACCCTGGGGAATGTTTTTGTCCAACTTTCCGATCTAAACTTATACAGAGTAGAAAAGAATAATAGAAAATAGAACACAACAGAATAGAGTAAGAAATAATAGAAATGGGATAGAAGTCTTTATTGGCCAAGTGCAATTGGACACACAAGGAATTTGTCTTTAGCAGCAGCTACACTTTTTTAGGGATCAGCCCAGCTGGCATTTTCTGTTGCTGTTGTTGTTAGTTGCGAAGTCGTGTCCGACCCATCGCGACCCCATGGACAACGTTCCTCCAGGCCTTCCTGTCCTCTACCATCTTCTGGAGTCCCTTTAAGCTCACGCCTCCTGCTTCAGTGACTCCATCCAGCCACCTCATTCTCTGTCGTCCCCTTCTTCTCTTGCCCTCAATCTTTCCCAGCATTAGGCCCTTCTCCAGTGAGTCCTTCCTTCTCATTAGGTGGCCAAAGTACTTGAGTTTCAACTTCAGTATCTGGCCTTCTAAGGAGCAGTCAGGGTTGATCTCCTCTAGGACTGACCGGTTTGATCGCCTTGCAGTCCAGGGGACTCGCAGGAGTCTTCTCCAGCACCAGAGTTCAAAGGCCTCAATTCTTTGGCACTCAGTCTTTCTTATGGTCCAACTAGAATAGAATAATAGAAAATAGACTACAACATAATAGAATAAGAAATAATAGAAATGGGATAGAAGTCTTTATTGGCCAAGTGCCATTGGACGCACAAGGCATTTGTCTTTAGCAGCAGCTGCACCCTTTTAGGGATCAGCCCAGCTGGCATTTTCTACCTCCAGCCAGTAGATGAACTCGGGCTCTGCACCGGGTAAGATTTCCTGGATCTTTTACCCCGGGGCAAGTTTTTGCTCCGGAGCAACTGCGCGGCACCTTTCCCAACCTATTAATCCCGCTGCCCGACATCGACCTCCGAGGGAGGGCCCCGCCCGGCGCGTGGGCGGAGCCGGCGCCAGGCTTCCTTTTGGAACGAGGAAGCGCAGCCGCGGCTGCAACCCGATTGGTCCGTTGCGTAGCCCTTTTTCTTCCCTGTTCTTTGGGGAGAAAGGGGGAGGAGCAGAGGCGGGGCCAGGCTGGAGAATCGAGCGCCGATCCCTCGCTTCCCGGCTCCGAGGCCGCCAAAACCAGACTCCCCTCAGAGGCGAGCCAGGCCGGGCAGAGGAGCGCCGCGCGGTCGAACGCCATTGGCCGCGCCTGAGGAGAGAGCGAGCGAGCTGCGTCTTCGGCGGGGTCGGCGGCGAGGAGAGTCCGGGCGCCGCTGGGCTGCCTTCCGAAGGCCGGCCGGGAACTTTTCCCAGCCGGGGACGGGTAAGGAGGCACTTTTGCGGGGACGCGGGGCGGCGACAGCCGGAGAGGAAGGGGGGGGGAGGGTCGCGTGGCGAGGAGCGGTGCCGCGGCCGGAGGAGGAAAAAAGCAGCCACGGAAGAAGGGGGGAAAAAGGGGGGGGGGAAGGCTGCGAAGGCGGAAGGCGCCTCCCCTCCCCTTTTTTCCCTTCCCCCCCTCTACGGAAGGAAGTTGAAGGCTGCGTGGGGCTCAGGGGGAGGGAGAAATGAGGGGGCGACACCGGAGGTCATCTAGTCGGTCTCTCTCTCTTTGCTCAGGGGCAGGGCGCTGGTAGAGCAAAAGCCTGGCTGTTCCAAGAGTGGGGGGGAGGAGAGGGGAGGGAAAGAGGGAGAGGGGACACCAGAGGTCATCTAGTCTCTCTCTCTCCCTCCCCCTCAGGGCAGGGCGCTTGTAGAGCAAAGTCTGGCTGTTCCAAGAGTGGGGAGAGGAGGAGGGGGGAGGCAGCTGGGGAAGGAGAAGGGAGACCTGTGGGGGGGAGGGAGGGAAGAGAGGGGACAACCAGAGGTCATCTACTCTCTCTCTCTCTCTCTTCCCCCCCCTCAGGGCAGGGCGCTTGTAGAGCAAAAGTCTGGCTGTTCCAAGAGTGGGAAGAGGAGGGGGGGCAGCTGGGGAAGGAGAAGGGAGACCTGTGGGGGGAGAGAGGGGAGGGAAAGAGAGAGGGGACACCAGAGGTCATCTACTCTCTCTCTCTCTCTCTCTCCCCCCCCCTCAGGGCAGGGCGCTTGTAGAGCAAAGTCTGGCTGTTCCAAGAGTGGGGAGAGGAGGGGAGCAGCTGAGGAAGGAGAAGGGAGACCTGTGGGGGGGAGGAAGGGTCTGGGGAGGGCAGAGTTGGGGAGAGGGATGTGTTGTGGGGGGGTCTATATTGGGAGGGAGGGGGGAAAAAGAAGGAATTGGAGGTTCAGAGAGCCCTCCATGGTTTGGAGAGGGGGGGGACCTGGAAGGGATGGAGTTGTTGGGGGGGGTGCATTAAGGAAAGCAGTGCAAAGTCTGGCAGACTTTATCCCCCTGAAATGCTGGAGAAGGCAGCCCGCCAGGTGTTTGGGGAGGGGCGCTGTAAGGAGGAGAATTATGGGGGGGCAGGGAAGGGGGGGCTGAGGGAGCAAATGGCTTTGGCCTCCGACTGTTCTGATAGCTGCAACTCTCCGTTTTCATATTCTTCTCTTTGGGATGTGAGTCACCCAGATGGTTGGCATGTCCATTTACATAATTTAAAAAAAAAATATCCCAGGGATTTCTGGGCATGTAGGGAGACTGAGATGCAAAGCAGGTGGCATGTAAATAGCTACACTCCTAGTTCTTGTGCATCGGCTGGCATTTGCATCCATGTGCCCACATGCTACATTCTAAGCATGAAAAATAAACTTTAGGGCAAGAAATAAAATAGAACAGAGCCAATTTGGTGTAGTGGTTAAGGGGCCGGACTGTGAGTTCTAGTTCTGTCTTAGGCATGAAAGCTGGCTGGGTGACAATGGGCCTATCACCCAGGAGACAGTGAGTTCTAGTTCCACTTTAGGCATGAAATCTGGCTGGGTGGCTTTGAGCCTATCACCAGGAGACTGGGAGTTCTAGTCCCACCCTAGGCATATAAAAGTCAGCTGGGTCGCTTTGAACTAATCACCAGGAGATGGTGAGTTCTAGTCCCGCCTTACCTATAAAAAGCCTGCTGGGTGGCTTTGGGCCAATTACCAGGAGACGGCGAGTTCTAGTCCCACTTTAGGCATGAAATCTGGCTGGGTGGCTTTGGGCCAATTACCAGGAGACGGCGAGTTCTAGTCCCATAAAAGTCAACTGGGTGACTTTGGGCCAGCCCCTCTCTCTCAACCCAGCCCCTCTCCCAGGGTTGTTGTCGTGGGGGAAAGGAGGAGGAGGAGGAAGGAATATTATCTATGTTCTCCACCTTGAGTTATTTATAAAAATAATAATGGCAGGATAAAAATCTAATAAGTAAATGAATTTTCAAAAAATGCAGTATAATGGAGTATCATGGGAGCCAAGTAGGGGCAAAAATAACGTCTGTGTCGAGGGGAAAAAAAATAGGGAATAGTTGAAGGATTGTCCTAAAGATGAGAACAACCAACCAGTGGAACAGTTTGCCTTCAGATGTCGTGGGAGTTTAATCCCTGGAAGCTTTCAAGTCCAGAGACTGGACTGCCCTCTGCCAGAAATGGTGTAGTAGGGTCTCCTGCTTGGGCGGGGGGTTGGACTAGATGACCTACAAGGTCCCCTTCCAGCTCTGTTATTCTAATTCTAAAAAAGATAAGAGAAGGAAGCAAAGACAGAATTGCTCTTGAGATAAGCCTGCGCTGTACTCTCCAGCGCCATGTATTCTACCTTGAACTAGAGATTAAGCTAGAGGCTACACCTGATGGTGCCTTCTTTTGAAAGCAATTCCATCCACCTAGGCACTCTACACTTGCTTCTAAAATCCTGAACATCGGGGAGAAGGAATAATCCTTTCATTGCGTGACACCGATGTAATTACACGGTACCTGTTCAAAGAGAAGATTTCCTTATGATTACTATTAATTAATTTTACAAGTGCAAATAAAACAACACAAAATGAAAAGACCAAAGGTAGGCAAGCATCGTAGCCTTAGCTGTAACTTTAAAAAACGGCCCTGAATTTATTTTTATTTTTATTTTTTTCCAGATAATCGTAGTTTGTATTATTTCCCCCCTAAATTCTCCCTGCAGGCCAGCAGCAAACTAGGAGCTTTCGTTGATGCTAGGCAAAAATGCACTAAAATAGCATGGCAGAGAATTGCAAAGTGGCTGAATTTAGCACCACTTGAAAGGCAGAAAAATATCAGCCTCTGATGGAGTAGGTGGAATCGATAGAACGGGATTGGATCGAGAATTTTGGTACAAAGGGACCAAGTCAAGGCTGTTGGCTCAGAAGCTCTGGTCTGTGTTACCGGATTACTTAAACGCTTTGAGATCTTTAAATAGGTCTTCTACTAATAGTGCAAAAATTGCTAAGTTATATAACCGGAAACAAAACACAAGTCTTGAATCATTATTTTTCAGAGTTGCATAATAGCAAACCAAAAGCCACGCCAATCTTGAATATGTTCACCCCACCCCATCCTCAAGCTTTATATATCACCTTTCTAATCCTACCATCAGGGAGGCTTGCAATAATAATAATAATAATAATAATAATAATAATAATAATAATAATAAAAACTCCTTTAAACTGCGTGGAGTCTCTCTAGAGCATTTTGTTTGCTATTCATTCAGAAAGCTGAATCGGAGACAATATAAAAAAGGGGGTGAATATTTATAGCATGGTTAGTCTTTCTACAAAACTGAAAAACACGGAGGGAGACAGAAGAAGCTAAACGATGTCGCCAAGAAAAAGAATTTTTTATATATATATATTTTTTGCAACTAATAAAAAGATTGGAAGGGACTTTTGTCGGTCAGGATATTGGATCTCCCAAAAGTGATGGGATGGGATTGATGGCACTGATGATAACACGAAGAAAGAAAGAGTCCATATTGGGCCAGGAACTAAAAAAAAAAAAAAAAAATCTTAAAAAATTCACGTGAAGAATCCCTGGTGTTTTGGTTTGGTCTTGATCATCAATCAATTTCGATCGATGCCAGGTAACTCTGCCGAAGCGTTTGCAACTGCTCCATTCTAAGCCCCCCCCCCGTTCCTGATCATGTGACCCAGAGTGGCACTCAGGCAGCCCCCCCCCTCCCCCAAATTTATTTATTTATAAAATTTTATATTGCCGCCTCCTCGCTCACGGTGTCTCAAAGCGGCTTACAGGAAATAAAAACACAATATAAAAGAAATAAAAATAAATATATTAAAAAATAATATAATAAAAACAATATAATAAACCCCCCACCTCCAGCCATTCCCTGGGCTCTGACCCACTCTGCATTCCCCACGCCTGATCTTTAAGGTTCTGTCTGTTTATCTATCTATCTATCATCTATCTATCTATCTATCTATCTATCTATCTATCTATCTATCTATCTATCATCTATCTATCATCTATCTATCTATCTAATCTATCTATATCTCATCTATCATCTGTCTATATGTCTTTCATCTCTATCATCTATCTATCTATCATCTATCTATCTATCTATCTATCTATATCTCATCTATCATCTGTCTATATGTCTTTCATCTCTATCATCTGTCTGTCTCTCTCTCTATCCATTTTTTTCTCTCTCCTGCCTGGTTCCTCAAGGTGTTGTTGTTGTTTTCCTTTGAACGACAATAAGTCATCTGAACCAAAAAAATAAAAAAATAACGAGGAAGCTGCAATAAGGTTGAATTTGAATAGGGAACCAAGCCTTGACATCCTCTGCACCCACAACTTCCTGATGGGGAAGGGGAGGGAGTGCATTTGAGCATGGGGGAAAAATACCTGGGGGGCTTACTCATTTTTGGGGCAGTTCAGGAAGTAGTGGAGGTCTCTTCCTCCTTACAAACAAGGAAGCATGATCAGCATTGGAGTGAGCTGGTGCTAATGGTTGCTTAGTTTTCCTTCCTGCTGAATCTCGCCTGGTGTGGGGCAAGTAGAAGAACAGGCATGACTAGCAAATAACTTCCGGGGGGGCGGGCTAATTGTTATTTATTATTATACAGTCTGGATAGTGTACATGGCAGTACAGCTAGTCCAGGGGTAGGCAACCTTGGCTCTTTTATGGCTCGTGTACTTCAACTCCCAGAATTCCTGAGCCAGCTTGGCTGGCTCAGGAATTCTGGGAGTTGAAGTCCACGAGCCATAAAAGAGCCAAGGTTGCCTACCCCTGAGCTAGTCCTTGACATAACGATCACAATCGAGCCCGAATTTTCTGTCGCTAAGTGAGACATTTGCGAATAGGAGTGGAGTAGGGTAAGTAGAGTAGAATAGAATAGAATGCAGAATAAAACAGAATGCCGAATAGAACCGAACAGTAGAATAGAACAGAACAGAATAGAATAGAATATAGAATAATGAATGGAATGGAATGGAATAAACCTGACCGATCGCCTTACATATTTTCCCCCTTTCTGGCTAGGTCAGTCCTCTTAAGCCCGTTCAGTGGAATTAGGGAAATCTGCTACAGATCTGCTTTTCCAATTTCTCACCAAGTAAATAATCAGATGTGAGAGAGAGCAAGGGAGGCTTAATCTACTCTGGCAGAGTGAGACATGAGGGTTTTATTTGGTCCGATGAACGGTTGAGGAAGGGAGGTATACATTGTCCTTGACTTGCGACTATAAAACAGCCCAAAATTTCCATAAATTTTATCTATATCTATCTATCTATCTATCTATCTATCTATCTATCTATCTATCTATCTATCTATCTATCTATCTATCTATCTATCTATCTATCTATCTATCTATCTATCTATCATCCATCTATCATCTATATCTCTAATCTATCATCTATCTATATCCATCCATCCATCCATCCATCCATCATATCTATCTATCTATCTATCTATCTATCTATCTATCTATCTATCTATCTATCTATCTATCTATCTATCTATCTATCTATCTATCTATCTATCTATCTATCTATCTATCATCATCTATCATCTATCATCTATATCTCTAATCTATCATCTATCTATATCCATCCATCCATCCATCATCTCTATCTATCTATCTATCTATCTATCTATCTATCTATCTATC
>JALGBA010000615.1:0-50866 GCA_023970755.1 Azemiops feae
ACCACCTGGGTCTTTGAGATCTCTGTGCCTTTGATAGAGAAATGAGTCTGAAGCCATAAGCAAAGGATCTTGTATCAGAAAAGGATAAATTCCTTAGGTCAAGCTCTGAGGGAACACGTTTTGGGAAAGGCCGGGGCTCTGCTCTTGATTGTACCTCTCTCTCCTCCCAGATGAAGCTGAGTGTTTCTCTGTTTCTATCATGAAAGTCTCTGGCATCTCCACCTTCTGAGAGTGCTTTGAATTCTTCCAATTGTTCTCTGCTGTTGGTGTTAGAAACAGGAAGAGGATTAATAAAGCCGTATGAATTATGGATCTGCTGCTTCTGGTTCTGATGCTGCTGGTATCCCAGCCGGTTGCTGGAAAGCTTAGAATGAAATGCCCGCTGAGTTTGGAGCACCAGGATGAAAATAAACCGTGGAGCTTTTACAGGCCAGGAGACCATCTCATTGGTATAGTCACAACGGAAACAGTATTATCGAATATAATGTTGCCTTTCAACCTGGCTCCTTTTGTTCCATCTCCATCGTAAGTCGTTCAAGGTGATGGACTTGCATTCCCCCCATTTTCTAATTCTCACACTTTCCTTCTTTTCTTCTTCTTTTTACTTGCTTCTATATTACAGTACTTCTCTAATTTCCTGGATGATTTTGATTTCCTCTTTTTTTCTTATTTTGTAGAAGAGACTCAAAACCAGAGATGGGGTTAAAAAAATCCCAAAGGCAATCAGATTATTTTCCTCTCCCCATTCACTCCTGAATTCATTACTTGAATTCATTTTGTTTAAAGTAGTGATTGAAACAGTTGTCGTTGCCTCTGCTCAGCCCATTCCCCTATTTGTATAACTGATTATTGGTTTTGGATCAGTATTGGCTTAAGACTCAGTAGGCTTGTGGAAACAAAAAGGAATAAGTTCTTGAAAAAAATGTTGTTGCTATTAATGATAATAACATGAACATTTTTTACAGTGAGTATTCTTTTGGTATTTTATACACCCTACCATTAATTTTTGCCATTCAAGTGGTCAACAAGAATCCCCAGCTCCTGCACAATCTCACACTTGGCTACAACATTCATGACAACTCTTTCAGCCCTTCACGTACTTCAGATGCCTTGCTGGACATTCTCTCTACTGGAGAAGGGAATGTCCCCAACTATGGCTGTGGAAGGAAGGAGAACCTCCTGGCTCTTCTTGATTCAGCTGGCAGGGAAATCTCCATCCAGATATCAACATTAGCAGACACCTACAAAGTCCCCCAGGTTGGTGTGTTATTCTCTGTCTGGTAAAGTGAGCGGGATGGTGGTGGGTGAGCAACAGATCCAAGCATGTCTTCTACATGGAATTCAAGAGTTGCTTTTCTCCATTTTAGCAAACATATCAATTATATTTTTTCTATTATGTTTATGTTTAAATTCCTCATAAAAGGCCTGAAAAGCAGTAAGGTCCCTGTAGAGGACGTTCTCCTGGCCATTCAAAAAATAGCCCCAGTTGTGGGTGAACTACTGGTGCTACTGCAAGTAGGGACAAGAAGCGTATTTCTAAAATAATCAAGAATGCCAGCAAGGACTGTGATGTGGAGGCTATTGTACAACTTGGCACTAACGATCTGTCCCAAAAAGATGTACTCTCTGTGCAGAACGATTTCCAGAGCTTGGGGCAGGAACTTAGCAGAATAGGCTGTAGGCTTACTTTTTCAGAAGTTTTACCAGTATATAAGGAGCAAAATGGAAAAGGCCAGCGTATAGCACAATTCAATATGTGGCTAAAGGAGTGGTGTAAAGGGGAAGGCTTTGGATATATTAGTCACGATGTCTGTAGCTGGTCCAATGAAAAAATGTACAAAAGAGATGGTTTGCATCCATCAAAGAAAGGGACTGAGTTACTCGGCTATAAATTCACAGATTTTCTGGAGGAATATTTAAACTAAACAGCGGGGACAGTGAGTTAATTGATACAAAATATCCCTGTCCCCGGCAATCTAAAAATTATAGGGCTATCAGTGCATGTAACATAGATGTGTGTGTGGACAAGAATATCAACCTTGCTGTCAAGCAAAATCGAGCTTCTAACAGCGAGTGCCACACAAAGTGCACTAACCAAATAGGTGGTAAGACAATAGGGGAACTCAGGCACCACACAGGTTACGTAGAAAGTAAACACAGGGTCACTCATAAAGGACTCAAATGTCTATACACCAACGCACAGAGTATGAACAGCAAACAGGGTGAACTAGAAATTCAGGTTAATGAGGGCAGATATGATATTGTTGCCATTACGGAAACATGGTGGGATGAAACCCACAAATGGAACACACAGCTAGAGTTATTTAAATTATTTAAAAGAAACAGACCAAATAAAAGAGGAGGAGGAGTTGCTCTATATGTAAGAAATAACTACATCTCTACAGAAATAGAGCACAACAATGATGAAAACTGTCTTGAATGCATTTGGGTCAATATAAAAGGGGGGGGGATGACATTGCCATAGGTGTATACTACAGGCCACCCAACCAAACAGAGGAAATAGATGAACTTTTTGCTAGTCAGCTAACTAAGATATGTATGAAGCACATCACAATAGTAATGGGGGACTTTAATTACCCTGACATCAACTGGGAGACAAACTCTGCACCAAGTGGAAGATCAAACAGATTCCTTGCAAACCTAGCAGACAACTTTGTCTCCCAAAAAGTAGAGAAGGGAACTAGGGGATTAGCCATTTTGGATCTAATTCTCACTAACAGAGATGAAATAAGAGAAGGTGTTGAAGCCACAGGAACCTTGGGAGGAAGTGATCATGAAATATTGGAATTCAACATTATGGAACCTCAAGCAATAGAACACAGTCAAACTAGAGTCTTGGACTTTAAGAAAGCTAATTTCAATAAACTTAGGGCTTGGGAAGGATTCCATGGATGAGAATCCTCAAGGGGAAAACAACTCAAGAAGCTTGGGAAATTTTGAAAAGTGAGATAATAAAAGCCCAGTCTAGCACAATAAGCAACAAAGAGGAAAAATAACAGCTGTCAAAAGAAACCAGCATGGCTGCATAAAGAACTCTCTGGTAAATTGAAAGATAAAAAGGACAAGTATAGAAAGTGGAAAGAGGGGCACATAACTAAATCAGAATATCAGCAAATAGCCCGAGCCTGCAAAGATGAAGTGAGGAAAGCTAAGGCTCAAAATGATCTAAGGCTTGTGACCAAAGTCAAAAATAACAAGAAAAGCTTCTTTTAACATGTAAAAAACAAGAAAAAAGTGAAAGAAATGATTGATCCATTAGTGGGTAAAAGTGGCAAGAAGGCGACAAGCAACAGGGAGAAAGCAGAACTATTTAACTCGTTTTTTGCATCTGTCTTTACACAAAAGAAAAAACAGACCAACCTACCAAAAATAGTGCCATAAAAAACAATAGAAACGCAAGTTAAGATAGGCAAGAAAACGGTAAGTGAGCACCTGTCCAGCCTAGACGAGTTCAAATCACCAGGACTAGATGGATTACACCCCAGGGTTCTCAAGGAACTGGCAGATGTGATCTCAGAACCATTGAACTATATTTTTCAAAGATCCTGGAGCACTGGGGAACTTTCGGAGGACTGGAAAAGAGCTGATGTAGTCCCCATTTTCAAAAAAGGGAAAAAATGGACCCAGGAAACTACAGACCTATCAGCCTGACCTCAATACCTGGGAAGATTCTGGAAAAGATAATCAAACAACGAATCAGTGAACACCTAGAGGCAAACAAAGTCATTACTAAAAGCCAACATGGGTTTGTCAAAAACAGATCATGCCAGACAAATCTTATTGCATTCTTTGACCAAATGACAAAATTAGTGGATCAGAGGAATGCTGTGGATATAATTTACTTCGACTTCAGTAAGGCATTTGATAAAGTAGATCACAACCTACTACTTGATAAGATAGAAAAATATGGGTTAGACAGCATCACCACCAGATGGATCCGTAGCTGGCTGACCGGCCGTACTCAGCATGTGGTCCTCAATGGAACCGCATCTACATGGAGGGAAGTGTGTAGTGGGGTGCCCCAGGGCTCTGTTCTGGTCCCAATGCTCTTCAACATCTTCATCAGTGATTTGGACGAGGGGATAGATGGGGAAATCATCAAATTTGCAGACGACACCAAGCTGGCAGTAATAGCCAACACTCCAGAAGACAGGCTTAAGATACAGGAGGATCTGGACAGACTTGAACACTGGGCACTATCTAACAAAATGAAATTCAATGGTGAAAAAAGCAATGTTCTACATTTAGGCAAGAAAAACCAAATGTACAGGTATAGTATAGGGGTACCTTGCTTAATAGCAGTAACTGTGAGAGGGACCTTGGAGTCCTAGTGGACAGTCACTTAAATATGAGCCAGCAGTGTGCTGCAGCTGCCAAAAAGGCCAACACAGTGCTAGGCTGCATTAACAGGGGGATAGAATCAAGATCATGTGAAGTATTAATACCACTTTACAATGCCTTGGTAAGGCCACACTTGGAATACTGCATCCAGTTTTGGTCACCACGATGTAAAAAAGACGTTGAGACTCTAGAAAGAGTACAGAGAAGAGTAACAAAGGTGATTAGGGGACTGGAGGCTAAAGCATATAAGGAACGGTTGCTGGAATTGGGTATGTCTAGTTTAATGAAGAAGGATGAGGGGGGACTTGATAGCTCTGTTCCATATCTCAGGGGCTGCCACAAAGAAGGGAGTGAAGCTATTTTCCAAGGCGCCTGAAAGCAGGACAAGAAGCCATGGATGGAAACTAATCAAGGAGAGAAGCAACCTAGAACTAAGGAGAAACTTCCTGACAGTTAGAACAAATTAACCAGTGAACAACCTGCCTCCAGAAGTGGTGAATGCTCCACCACTGGAAGTTTTTAAGAAGAGACTGGACAGCCATTTGTCTGAAATGGTATAGGGTTTCCTGCCTGAGCAGGGGGTTGGACTACATGACCTCCAAGATACCTTCCAACTTTATTATTATTATTATAACTATTGGCATGTTCATTTTCACATAGCAATAATACCTGACATATCCAGTTGTACTCAAGTTGGCAATAGTAGTGTTTCTTTATACAAAGAAAATGGAATAAATAGGACTCTAGCAATTACTGGTTAGTTAGACTAATAGATATTAGGGCTAAAATATATACCATGTTCTTCTTAAGTAAACTTGAGGTTGGGTAGAACAAACGTGCATTCCTCGCAGAAGAACAAGAAGGTTTTAAGTAGAGGGAAAAAATTCACACAGTTGTATAATAATTAATGAATAAATTAATAATCTAATATTGACAACAGATTTCTTTTGAAATAGCTAATTACACAATATGTCAGTCGGGTAAACAACGGTTTCTGGCTTTATAGATGTTACTGCAGCATTTGATACAGTAAATGGAGAAATATGATGGAGGAAATTGATTTCCCTTAAAATGGAACTCAGACTGTTGGCCCTGATCCAAGCCCTTTCCACAAGCCCTTGTTTGAGAGGGAGGTTTGGGCTCAGTGGAGCCACGAGTAGAAGGATCGATACTTACCTAGGTGTAACATAAAAGAGTACATATTTGAACTCTTCTTATTCAGTCTAGATATTAATGACTTACCAGGACTAAGGAAGGATTCTCATGTACATGCCTAAAGTGCTAAACTGTTTATTTATTTAGCATATGGCAAAGGTATAAATAGCCAGGAGACTACATAGTGTTTGTTTCACAGCCCAGGAATGATAGTCTGTTCAGTTTGTGCTCATGAGCTCATCCAGGGTGCCCCACAGGGGGTGAACTGGCTCTGCACCAGAAAGACGAGAGGTCTCCTGTGGCATCATCCAGGCTTCTCTCACCACTGATGTTGCCTCACAGTTGGGTGTCACATCCCAGCAAGTCCAGCACTGGCAGAGGCCCCACCATCTGCATGAAACACGCCACACTTCCCACCAAAGTGGTACCTATTTATCTACTAGCGTTGTCACAGGCCTTCGAACTGCTAGGTGGGCAGAAGCTGAGGCAAGCGACGGGAGCTCACCCCGCCATGCAGTGACAGAACTCGAACTGCCGGAACAGATTCAGTGTCTTTAAGCCACTGAGCCTCTTACTTGCTAAATACACTTTGGTTTAAACTGGTAATACAGTACTGTTATCCTATGGGTTAGATTGTGTAGACTCTTGAGATAACATGGCTCCTACTGACATAATAATTCTCTGATTATTGATAAATGAAAGTCAAAAGTTGTGGTCTTTGGAAAACAAATGTAGCTAATACAGCAAGTAACACCTTTCCTTACCCAGCGTTACTTTGCTCTGAGACTGAATCTTGGGTCTACCATCATCAAAGGAGCCCACTTAGAGCAAGGGCAGGGTTGAATTTACTGCTTAAATTTAAAAAAAACTATCCAGCTTTCTCCCAATTATAAGAGTATATAATGCGAAAGTTACCCCCAAATCATTATATTGAACTGAAGTTTGGGGCTTAAAATATGCCTCTACTGGGATAAACCCAATCACTGGACCTGAGGAGTATTTTGCGGATGGATAAAAGGACTTCAGTTGCTTACTCAGAGCTGGATTGGGAATTTATGCAATTTCATCTTTGTCTAAAATCAGGGGAAATACAGCCATGTGAAAAGGAAAATCCAGACTCTGTGAGTTCTGCGATTTTACCCATCAGGACATCTGATAAAAATCACCTGGTCTTTAGCAGTTCTTAAAAGTAGGTAACTACAATCTCAGATGAAGAACAACACACGACATATTGCACCATCTCCTCATTTATTTTACAAAAAGAAAGCCAAAATGGAGAAGCCATGTTTGAAAAACTAAATGCACCTTATGATACAATAGCTTGTAGAACCACCGTTAGGAGCAATAACTTGAAGTAATCGTTTTCTGTATAACTTCATCAGGCCCTCACATCGTTGTGAGAGGAATTTTGGCCCCCTCTTCTCTACAACGTGGCTTCAGTTCATGGAGGTTTGTGGGCGTTTGTTTCTGCACGGCTCTCTTGAGGTCCCACCACAACATTTCAATTGGGTTGGGGTCTGGACTTTGGGCCATTCCAACGTCTGGATTCTTTTCTTCTTCAGCCGTTTGTGGGTGTGCTTTGGATCGCCGTCCTCTCACATGACCCAAAGTCCACCAAGCTTCAGATGTCGGTCAGATGGCCTCACATTTGGCTCTGGAATACTTTGGTACCCAGAGGAGTTCATGGCGGAGTCAATGACCGCAAGGTGCCCAGGTCCTCTGGCTGCAAAACAAGCCCAAATCCTCACCCCTCCATCACCCTGCTTGGCGGTTGGTGAGGCATGTTGGTGCTGATAGGCTCTGTGTGGTTTTCGCCAGATGTGGCTCTGTGTGTTATGGCCAAACTTCTCCACTTTGGTCTCCTGTCCAAAGAAGAATGTTCCAGACGTCTTGCGATTTGTTCAGGTGCATCTTGGTAAACCTCAGCCGGGCTGCCATGTCCTTTTTCGAGAGAAGAGGCTTTCTCCTGGCAGCCCTTCCAAAGAAACCCTGCTTGTTCAGTCTTTTTCTAATTCTGCTGCCATGAACATTTATCATGCTCACTGAGGCCTGTAGAGTCTGAGGCGGAACTCTTGATTTTTTGCAGTATCTCTGAGCATTGGGTGAACTTGCTGGGATGTTCACTCCTGGGCAGATTGGGAACTGCCTTGAATGTTTTCCACTTGTGAATAATCTTCTTCGCTATAGAATGATGGACTTTAAATTGTTTTGAAATGGCCTTGTAACCCAGTCCTGATTGATAGGCAGCAACAATTGTTCTCTAAGATCATTGCTGAAGTCTTTACCTTTTGGCATTGTGCCAATACACAACTCAATGCTGGAAACCAGCAAACTCCTGAAACTTTGGCTTTTATAGAGGCAGTCACCCTTGCTGATGATCAATTAATCAAGGTCACTTGATCAGCAGCACCAGGCTACCTCTTAGCCTCTTCATACCTATGGAAGCAGTCAGGGTGTGCTTCGTCTTTCACACGTGGCTTCTCCGTTTTGCCTTTCTTTTTGTAAAATAAATGATGACATGGTGTAATATGTCATGGGTTATTGTTCATCTGAGGCTGTATTTATTTAGTTTTAAGAACTACTTAAGACCAGATGCTTTTTGCTATGTCCTGATAGGTAAAACCACAGAACTCAAAGAGGGCGTCCTTTCTTTTCCCCATGGCTGTAATTCTTGGTGTACAGTTAAACCTCTGGAACCTGACAGAGTCCCAAAGTTCTCTGTGTTGGAACGTACAATATTGCAAATAAGCCCTCTTGGATTCTGCAACTGACAAATTATATTAGGAGCTGTGACCTCCCCATCTCTTATATAACTAGAGAATGAATGAAAAAATAATAAGGTGGGATAGAAATAAAAAAAAATCAAAAGATTGCTTCACCAATAATCTGGAATATTGAATGTCAACTGCATAAGAAAGAGAGAGATCAGAATCCTGCATTGCACATTAGACAAACTACCTTTTGGGATGCTTGTGTTAAAGCAATATATTGGCTCTGCAGTTAGAATTAAACATTTACGTATAATACAGCCCTTTATTGGAACAAAACAATTCACTTCCACATCTGCATATGTGGTTCTGATTGCAATAAATTGTAGGAGCGATACAGAAATACGATTCATGTTTTTTATTCTTATTCTTTTTTATTTCATTTGTTTCTTGTATTCAATTTTTATATACAATGTTGTTAATTCTTTGTATTTAATATTCTGTTTCTTGATATGGCATAATGGCTAATTAACACTTATCTATTTAATTTGTTCATCAAAACCGTTATGTACTGGGCTTTATTAGAAACAGGTGCAGGGAGCTGCCCTGTTTCAGCCAGCAGACCACGTTGCCTCCTGTACCAGCCTGGCTGTCTGCAAAGGCTGACTGGGATGCATTTTGAGTGGGAGAATACATTGCATTGATTGGCTGGATGTATAAAAAGGGGTGGAGCCATTTTGTTTTCAGTTCTGTTGAGCTGTGAATAAGGAAGTTCCTGTTTGTGAGTCCTGCCTCTTCAATGCCTTCCAATGCAAGAAACAGAACAAAAACCAAGTTGAATTTTATTAAAAACTATTATTTTGGACTTTATCTGACCCCAATATAACACAGTTTTCTGTGGGAGTTCGATCCCGGGGTCCAGCGCCTGCTGGACGGACCAGTGGTTGTGGGAGTTCAATCCCGGGGTCCAACGCCTGCTGGACGGACCAGTGGTTGTGGGAGTTCGAATCCCGGGGTCCAGCGCCTGCTGGACGGACCAGTGACGTACGTTAGCCTGGGCTAACGGACCTCGCGCTTGGTGGATAGGAAACACACGGACAACATGTTTCTTCAGGTTGAGTCAGCATGCGAGAGCCCAGAAGGATCTGCGTGCTTCTCTTTTATTGGCATTTTGACATCATAGCAGGAGGTTCATAAAGGGCGGGTTTAGCCAGGAAATGAAACTTAAAAGGCATACCTTAACTTAACTCAGGAAATGGAAACTTAATAAGGCATAAAGAAACCTTAACTTAACTTAGGAAATGGAAACTTAATAAGGCATAAAGAAACCTTAAGCTATTGAAATGGTTGCAACATCTCCACTGTTTTTATTTTTTAAAGTTCAATCTCCATCCTACTCGTGGCCATCATCTGCATCCTCCGAAACAGAAGAGGGCAACTCCATAAGAATACGAGATTCTTGCTTGGGGGCAAGAGCCTCCATGGCTAAGTCTGATTCAGTATCGGAACAGTTGGAGTCCGTGTCAGACAGTGTCAGTAGGGCAACCTTTTCAGAGGGGTGGAATTTGGGTTTCAAGGGTTCATATATATTGTTTGAGGCAAGCATAACATTAATCTTAGAAAGATTAGAATCCAAACCATTCAAACGATCCTTGAGAAATTGCAAAAGGCGTGAAAAAACACATGGGCCAATCATACATAATATAAGCATAATTATACAAGGTCCTAAAATAGCAGAAAGCAATGTAGTAATCCAGGGAGAGAAATTAAACATGCTTTGATACCAGGATTGTTGGGAGAACCTTTCCTGTTCCCTGTCTTTTAATCGTTTGCGTAACTCATTCATAGAGTCGCGCACAATGCCAGATTGATCAGAATAAAAACAACATTCTTCTTTTAAGGCTACACATGTTCCACCTTCCTTTAAAAATAAAAGGTCGAGGGCACGCCTATTCTGCAAAGCTACTTCAGCAAGAGACGACAAAGAAGTTTGAAGGGCAGAAATTGAAGTCTCAATGCGGGAAAGATCATCATCTATTTCTAGACTAAGTTTTTGTATTTGTTGTTGATTAACAACCAAAGCCGCAGCTCCAGTAGCTGCTCCTGCAGCACCTAATCCTAAAAAAACTGAAAGGGTTAGGGCTGTAACAAATTCACGTTTTGCACGTAGGTGGTATTCCGGTGGTTCCATAAGGGAAACAAAATCAGAGAGGGAATAATAAGTGATTCTAGGGACTAAGCGTACCTGAATACAAAAGGCTTTTTGTTGTATAAGGACATCCCCTGATACACAGGCTGTGGCACCTGTAGAGCAAGCCCAGATGGAGTTGTTGCCGGGGATGAAGAATTGGCCCTTTAAGCTGGCAGAGATATTACCATTACTTAAGGTAAAAAGAGAGTTATAACCTGCCGTATTTACACTGCCCGATCTTTTCTGGGTGAGCCAAACATCACATTGGTATTTGCCAGTGGTGATATTAGCACAATATTGAGAATAATTTGCAGGAATGTTTCCCAAGCAACAACCATGTCCCGTAATAGAAGTAATGGTAATAGACGTTGAGTTCCATCTGCAGGAATCATCTTTTGTAGCATTCTTAATAGGTTCGATGGAGCCAACAGCGTCATAAAAGGGTGGAGTGGCTGATAAACAGAGCCAACAGTGGTCGGTTTGTGAAGAAGAATTAACAGCACTTTTTAACAAAAAGGAAGAAGCATTGACAAGGTTAATCAAGGGATTAGGCATATTATGTACAACGGACTGTAAAAAAAACAGGTTGAATGCTTTTGTTAGGACCTATAGGAGGGGAATGTGGTGACTGGATTGTGAGACGAATGGAAAAAACTCCGCCGTCGTCTTCAGAACCGCTCCATTCTCTACCACCCCAAGAATATCCGACAGCCCATTGCTCTGTAGTCAAAGTCTTTCCTTGGGATGTGAAGGTAATGTTCATTGGATTTTTCCGCTCACCACAACAATGCAAATTAGAAGGGCAGGAAGGAGAAGGGGGTTTGTCATTACTACGGTTAATGGCAATATAATCATTTGAGCGAGGGGCAGTCCAGGATATAGCGCCCGTAGAAACACAAGACCATGAGGCACAGTATTTATCCAATAAAGTGCCACATTGATATTTTTCCTCAGGTGTCTTTGGTTCGGGACAAAAATACAGGTCCCACCATGTTGCTTCTAGTGGAGAAGGTGTGCACGAACCTTGTTTGTCCCAAATGTTAGTTTGGAGAGATTTTGAAGCAAATTTGTTGACCCCGGTACCCATTTCGGCAAAGTCAAAATGTAAGATAGGGAACCAGGGCCATATTGTGTATTTGGAGATTTGGAATAATACCTGATTTTCAAAGTCACGAACAGTCCATGTGTAGTTGAGAGGTCGATGAGGATTAGGATCAGGAGATCGCCGTCGTCGAGAATGAATGATGCGTTGGTGTGAGCGAGGTTGCTTTGTGGAATGAAAATGTTGTAAGTGAGGTGAGGTAAAAATACGGGCGGCCAGGTCTAGGAAGGAGCGGGGATGAGGAACAAAGTTGTAGGCAAGTAAACGAGGAGACAAAGGAGGTTTTGCATAGCTCGCCACTGATGCGAGTTCAAAAGAATGTGTAGTATAAGTACCATAGGATGAAAATCCAGACACATAATAGCGCCCCGTAGTCTCAGGGGTCACAAGAATAGCAAGAGTTATGTGACAAGGGTTATGAGCATAGGTGAGGGAAATAGAGGGAGATGGTGGAAGAGGAATGCCACGATTAGGATACTGAGAAAACACAAAGGGACAAAAGGATTGACCTCGGTCATAACAATGAAAAAGGGCAATAGTATTGAGATCAAGAAAAGAAAAAACAGGACCACAATATAGGCCTTTATGAAAATTTAGAGGAATTCTCAGGTGCTTTGTCATCATGGGAAGGTGCAGTGTGGACATCATGGGGAAGGAACGTGTCAAGAGTGTCATCAAAAGCAGGGTCCACATGATTGATGCAAAAGTGTTGGACCCCTGGACAATATGGGTGGTGCAATAGGCAGTTGTTACACCAATAACAGCACGTACATCCACACTCACAAAGGCAATGATGGCACATCCGATGGAGTTGGTGGGTTGTGTGGAGTGATGAAATATGGGCGAATACAACGAGCAGGGACCCACAAAACTCTGTCGGGTAGTTGAACTGCAGCATAGCCTCTTCCCCAGGTGATGAGTTCGGCTGGACCTTTCCAAGTTGGATCCAGGAGCTGCCTGTAGTATACAAGTGGTCTTGAAGTTGGGACAACAGGTTTAGTAAAGTGTCGAGACGCAGCAGACAAAGAAGGAGTGCCAGTGAGATTTAGAAAATTGAGAGTATACAGACAAACATTTAACACATTTTGCAGTGCCGGGAGGTTTGGGGGGCATAAGCCCTTGGACCCCATATAACGATCTAATGCATTTTTTAAAGTTTGATTTGCTCGCTCAACAATAGCCTGCCCTTGGCTATTGAAAGGAATTCCAAATTTGTGGACAACGGACCAGTGATGACAAAACTGTGAAAATTGTGAGCTGACATAAACTGGGCCATTGTCTGTTTTTAATATTTTTGGACATCCCAGCACTGTAAAGGTACGAATACAGTGATTAATCACTTGTTTTGCAGCTTCCCCTTTTTGTGGGGTTGCCAAAATAAATCCGGAGAACGTATCTACTGTAACATGTAGATATTTCCACGGGGCAAATGGAGGATATTGAGTTACATCCATTTGCCAGGTATCACAGGCTTCAGTGCCTCTAGGGTTAATGCCCTGTGGGATACCTTTAGACTGTAGGCTACAGGTTGGGCATTGTTGAATTATGGCTGTAGCTTCAGCCATAGTGATTCCAAATTGTTTCATTAAGGCCTTCTTATTTTGATGAAAATAGCTGTGACTTTCCCCCGCTGTCATGGGAGCTGGCTGTGGAACTTTGATGACAACAGGTAAAAGTTTGCAGGCTTCATCGGCCATATGATTCCCTTCTGAAAGAAATCCTGGTAAATGTTGGTGACTTCGAATGTGTGCTAGAAATAAGGGATGGACACGATTATATAATAGTGTTTGTAGTGAAAGAAAGAGTTTCATAAGGACAGGTGGAATGGAGGGAGACAGATAAGAATAAAAAATGTTGTGAGTGATATGGGAAACATATAAGCTATCTGTGATGATGTTTAAAGGTTGTAAAGAAAAGGAGCTTAAAGCCAAAATAAGAGCAGCTAGTTCTGCTTGTTGAGCTGATTGTTGAGGCGAAGTTTGCTTTTTGTGCCATGTTCCATTGTATTGCCAAGTACAAGCACCATATGTTTTTGAACCATCAGTAAAAATGGTAAGACAGTCCTTAAGGGGTGAAGGAGCAATAGGAGAAGAAAAGGAAATAGGGATTGTCTTGACAAGTTGTAAGCGAGGATCTGCGGGCAAATGACATGAAATATGCCCATGCCAGTTTAATTTTTTGTCAGATATTTGAACAAGAATGGCAGTGAATAGAGAAGGTGTTGATAAAATCACAAGGGAAAAGGTGTGTTGTTCAAGACACGGTCGACCCAAGTGGTCTGCAGTATTGAATTTATATGTTGGAGAGTGGTGTGATGAACATCAGTAAGATGTAAAGTGTCAGCAGGGTGTTTAAGTATAGCTAAGGCTTGGAAAAAGGGAGAAAAAACAGCCGTGGTAAGAGAAAGATAAGATCGTGCCCAATTAAGTGTTCCTAAATATTGTTGAAGCTGCACTAATGTGGTATCCTTCTCTAAAAAAAATATGAGGAAAAATGGGTGTTGAGTGAGAAGAAAGGAGTTTGTGACCCAGATATGAAAAAGGTTCCAATTTGATCAAATTCCATTAAAAAGAAACAAATTTTCATGAAATAGGGAAAACATTTACAAATCTAAGCAAAACAATTCAGTCATTTCTTTTGGTTGATGGATGTATATGTCTAACTAAACAATTTAAAACTCAAAAATTTGCAAAACAATTGCCCAACAATTACTGCCTCCTCTTTCGAGTAAAAAAAAACAAAACAGCAAGCTGAAACTGCAAGAGTGGGCATCAAATTTCACATCCACCCCCCTTCCTCAACCCAGACTTCTAGGCAGAGGAAGAAGAAAAAAAAATAGTTAAAACGAACAACTGCCCCCCCCCCTCCTCTGTCTGCTTTTCCTTCGCTCTTAAAGCAATACAGCCAGCGAAAAACGAAAGAGTCAGGAGGGGGGGGAAAGAAAAAGAAATTTTACAAAAATTTCACCACTAAAAAAAATTCATATGCATTTTCTATAAATTCTTTCACAGATCTTCCATAAAACTTTTCTCATGGAAACTCTTGCTATTGCGTTCCCATTTTACAACAATAAAAACTACAGTTTTACTGTTCCTTTCACAGCGTGGGATGGGTGGAGGGGTGAGGGCTAACACACACACATTTACACCAGCAAATTAACTCATTCACTTCCATTCTGTTTGCTTACACCATTTCACATACAAATATTTCATTTCATACGTTTTCTAAGCAAACTTTTTATTTTTAATTAAGGCCTTTTTGTTTGTTGTTATCAAAGAGGGTTTTGACCCTTTTCCAAGTCTTGGAAATAACACAAAACAACACAGACAGACATATATACACAAATACCATTAAAACAACATTTATTTAGACATATGGCTTGTCCTGCAAGAAGCGAGAAAATCATGAGATGATTCCAACCAAACATGTGGTTTTTATAGGGCCCTTTAACCATCTCCTATTTTTCTCACCATTCCAAGTCCAAGCATAACGTTCTAGGAATTAAACATATATAAAACAAAACACACACATCAACACAAAGCACCACCAGACATTGTCTGACAGGGTTCAAACTTAACAGATTACAAAAGAGTTTCAAAACATTCCAATTGTTCAAAACGCATTGCAGAGGAGTGCAGTTTGAGTTAATTTATGTCTCTAAATTGTTCTGAAAATTTATTGTTTGGTCTACCTCAAAATAGTTTGATGAAACGGAAGCATTGAGTGCGGCTGCAGAACTCTGCAGAACAGGATACAGGGTTGCCTGTTTCTGTTTTGGAGGAGAGAGAGCAGGATAGAGCGAAGAGGGGGGTTCTTTTGGCTGTGCCAGCTTTGGAGCGTCCTCCGTAGTAGGCACAGGTTGGGAGGAAGGGTCTGGGGATAGACAGTTGTTCCGTTAACTTTTTGCAAACAATTTGCCTTTCTGACTAAAGAGGAAAGTTCATCCACATGCTTGGACAGAACTTTGGAAATTGGGTTTTCCATACTTACGATTGATCAAGCCTTTGCCAGGTGCGCAGTACAGGAGCCAGAGCAGCGCTTCCCTAGACAGAGAACACGCCGTGGAGTGAATCACGTCGTAGAGTGAATCACGTCGGGGTCACCAGTTGTGGGAGTTCGATCCCGGGGTCCAGCGCCTGCTGGACGGACCAGTGGTTGTAGGAGTTCAATCCCGGGGTCCAGCGCCTGCTGGACGGACCAGTGGTTGTGGGAGTTCGAATCCCGGGGTCCAGTTTCTGCTGGACAGACCAGTGACGTACGTCAGCCTGGGCTAACGGACCTCGCGTTTGGTAGATAGGAAACACACGGACCACATGTTTCTTCAGGTTGAGTCAGCAAGCGAGAGCCCAGAAGGATCTGCGTGCTTCTCTTTTATTGGCATTTTGACATCATAGCAGGAGGTTGTAAAGGGTGGGTTTTGCCAGGAAATGAAACTTAACTCAAGAAATGGAAACTTAAAGGCATAAACGAAACCTTTAACTTAACTTAGGAAATGGAAACTTAATAAGGCATAAAGAAACCTTAAGTTATTGAAATGGTTGCAACAGTTTTCTTCAATGCTTTTTCAGATCAGATATGAAACTGCTTCAGAGGCTCTGAGTGATAAAAGGAAATTCCCCTTTTTCCATCGGATGTTCCCTAAAAAAGGATTCCACTACCCAGCAATTGTCCAACTGCTCCTCCATTTCAGATGGACCTTGATTGGCCTCTTTGCTTCAAACACAGATAATGGAGAGAATTTCATGAGAACTTTCCCTCCTATGCTTGTCAGAAATGGAATTTGTGTGGTTATATCACAACTGTTCTCCACAACTGGATATACAGCAGTCCTCAGGGATGCCCTCACTAAGTGGAGACAAGTCAATGTCTTTGTTCACTTCCTGGAATGTGTTTCCATTAATGACAGAATTCTTCCTTTCCATTTGGCACTTAGGCGTTTGACAGGACCCATTGAAGGGAAAGTCTGGATCAATACAGTTTTGGGAGGATATACATTGAAAAAGAACAGACTATTAAAATACATCCATAGTATTTGGAGCTTTGGTATTCTGGCAAATGAAAGGCCAATGGATGATGCCTTTGAACCCCATTTCTTTGTGGAAGATCCCTTTCAAGATCATTATTTCCGCTGCTCTCTTTCCAAGCACCTCTTTTCTGTCAAAGGCCGGAGAAGATGCACCCAGAAAGCCCCACTGGAGACCCAGGAGAAAAGAAACAGGGGAAGGGTCACAAATTATTACCATATTTACAGTTTCATGAAGACTCTGGCCCAGGCCTTGAATGCCGCCTATTCCTCCAGATCGAGGAGGAGAAAGAAGGACGGAGAAAAGATCTTGGGGGCTCCAAGGCTGCAGCCGTGGCAGGTATGGGGGTCCCAATATGGATCCATTAATCTCATTTCCTTTGGAGAGGGAATCCAGAGGGGAAGGAGGGGAATCATCTCAACCTTCTTATGCTGTAAAAGATCAACAGGTTTGGCCAATCTAATTGCTAGAGACACAATATTCTAAACCACAGGCACCGTAACAGATACATTTTGGTTTTAAACGCTGCTAATTGTAAAAGGATATATGCATTTTTAAATACACTCATGTCTTTATGCATTTGTGATTAGCATAGTAGAAGTTTACATCTGTAACTTTGAAGGACACCCTGAGACCATCTAGCCCAACCCTCCTCTCTGCAGGAATCCCACTTAAAGCTCCTCCCACTGATGGCTGCTCAGTCTTTGCGTCATCAGCGAAGGGGAGGCTGAATTCCTCTGCTTTAAGGGCTCAGCTCTGAAACGGCTCCTCCTTTCCCTCAGTTGCTGGAAGAGGCTGCACAAGGCAGTGGTGGGTTTCCGGCCACAACGGAGCTCAAAATGTCTGTTGCTAAGCAAGACAGTTGTTAAGTGCGTTTTGCCCCATTTTACGACCTTTCTTGCCCTTTCTTGTGAAGTGAATCATTGCAGTTGTTAAGCAAGTAACACGGTTGTTAAGTGAATCCGGCTTCCCTGTTGATTTTGCTCGTTAGAAGCCCCAAAAGGAGATCACGTGACCCTCAAACACCGTAACCATCATAAGTACATGCCAGGAATTCTGATTTTGATCACGTGACCCTGGGATGCTGCAATGAGCGTCTGAAAAACTGTCATAAGTCACTTTTTTCAGTGCCCACGGTCACTAAACGGTTTCTCATAATCAACCTGATGTTTTCCAGACGTTTATGAATAATCCCTTTTTTTCTATGATTCATTTTATTTGTCACCTGCTCTAGAATGTTTCCTATAACTTACCAATTGCATGAATTATATTTTGTTAATATATATATTGCCAGTATATAGTTGAGAAATTTTGCTGAGCCTTTCTTTTTTATTTATGAAGATAGCAGAAGCACCTGTTTTTCTAAATAAGCATATTTTGATGTTAGACAACTGGAGAAGAAAGATTCAAATGTGTAAAGGCTAAATGGGATTTTTAAAAAAGGGTTTCAGATTTTAAAATTCCTGGATGTTCCCATTGTAGTTCCATCCTTTTCTGCAGAAGAATGAGTTTTGCAATATTTCTCATGATAAACTGTACTTGGATCAAAATGGAGATGTAGTAGCAGATCTGGGAATCTTCAGCTGGTTGATTCTCCCCGAGGAAGATCCCATCGAGCAGCAAATGGGGAGTTTGGAAAGACGGAGACTTACTATCAACGAAGATGCTCTTTCACAGCTAAAGTTGCTCAACAAGGTCGGAGAAATTTTGGTGTCTTCTCTCTTTTTCCAAAGATTTAGGACCCATTTCATGTGGACTAAGGCTAGTTACCAGGGTCAGTGACCTTCACTGAGAATTGAACATGGGGAGCAGAAACCTTACAGTTTTCTTTCTATAGACCACTTGGGAGGCTTCAGTACTATTGACCAAGGTGTTCTTCAGATGCTGTAATATTGAAGACTGTTTTTAGCTGATTCAGCCATGTCCAACCTGGGATGAGAAACCCTCAAGTGCTGGAGGTTGTGTTGTTAATAAGGTCAGGTTTGCTTGTCCTCAAATAGCAGAGTGGGAGGGAATTCTGTTGAACAGTCCCTGAATTGAGGTTTGGACTGAATGTGATGAAATTGGATCATGACTGGATGGAGCTCCTGCTGGTCCCATTGGGAGAGAAGCTTCATCTTGTCCCGTTTAGGGAGAGGCCATTGGGAAATGGCTCCCTGAAAGGGAAGGTCCATGGTCTGTGATATTTTTAAGGAGTCCAGACCTGGTCAAAGTTAGCCATGTCTGTCTTTCACCCAACTGGGGGGAGCAATTGGGCTTCTGCCCCCAGGAAGGAGGTCCAAGACTTTCACTTCACATAATCCCTTGACCCAGAAACCTGAAACACTGAAACACAACTTTGATTCAAAGATATCTTTGCTATCAGGCCAGAGATTTTGACAGGAAAGGCTACTTAAATTTGGCCTTTGGCTATTAAGAGGGTCTTCATCTGAAAATCCCTTGAATGGCATTGTTTATCCTGAGTCTTAGCTTCCTTCACTCCCCCTGGGCGAAAAAGAGTCGCCCAATTGAACTAATATTAAATGTGGGTCTGTCTTTCAATGCCATTTGGAGTCTCCTAATTGCAGTTCTTCGGCACAAAGGACCTTTTCTTGGATAACTGGAGGGGCCTTAGAAATATCTCCTTCTGACACAGGACTCACACTCGGGTCCCATCGGTTGCAGCCAAAGATTTAATCTTTTTCAGGGACACGTTCTCATGATCTCACCTCAATCTCACTAGAGTTCTAGAATCTATGCAGAAAACTTTAGTCTTAATAAAGGAGAATATTTGTAGCTCAGGGTTGACATGAGGGGTCCTTGATGCTCTCTGAGCTAGCTTGTTTTCTTGCAGACGTTTCATTACCCAAACTAGGTAACATTATCAGTGCTAGATGACCAGTATGGATGATGTTCCCTAGTTAGAGTAATGAAATCTGTAAGCAAACAAGCAAGCTCAGAGAGCGCCAAGGAGCCCTCACCCTTAATCTTATTTCACAGCATGGCAGCCGTAGGAATTGAACAAATAAAAATACAAATTAAGAAAGAACATCTGCTTTAAAGTTGACAGCTACAATTTATGAGGAATTTTTCCTTTATATCTTAACTGGGAGACTCTTTAGAATGAGTGTCAAAGGGGAGCAGCTTTGCAAGGCTTTATGTAGTCCAGAAGAAACCTTTCCAGATCCTACTGGTCAGAAGTTTCCTTCTTAATCACATTTTATTCTACTTAAATAAATCTAATAAAATAACAACTTAATAAATCTTTGACAACAAATTTATTCAAAAATTTAATATGAGTAGATCATCATAGCCATAATGTATGAAAAGTAGAGGAATGCCTTTTAATACAACCATTAGGAGGAATCGATTGTTTGTCACTTAATGCTTAATTCTTTTCTCAATCCCTCCCTCTAACTTTATTAACTAGAAAAGGACTTTGTTGCCATGTGTTATGCCAGAAGCAAAAGGGAGGAACTAAGGAAAGGTCCCATCTCCTACACCTGATTGGAAGGAGTCAGAGATTTCATGTTCACCTAAGTGAAGCCCAGAATCTACTTGTCTTATGTCCATTTCTCCTCTCCTTTTCCATGGATGGTGAGTCCTAACCTATTTTCTTTGGCATTCCTATTTTTTCTGCTTAGTCTCTGCCACAGTCCAAATGTGTGGAAAATTGTCATCCTGGATTTGTCAAGCGGGTGCGAGAAGGAGAGCCAGTTTGCTGCTATGACTGCGTTCCTTGTCCGGAGGGGACCATCTCCACTCAGGAATGTGGGTGACACCAGCGGAAAGGTCAGCCTTTGTGGAACTGGATTTATCCACAGCATTTTGATGAAAGTGCAAATTAAAATATGCATTGAAGCTCAACTCTTTTCTGTTTATTCAAAATGAACTAGAAATCCTCCCATTTCAGATACTGTAGCTACATAGGTATTAGAAAATTATATTATCAGTTTTTTTATTGTGGAATGGTTAAGCAACACATCTTGGAAAATGTTCATGGAACATTTCTCAAAAAAAGGTACTTCTTGAAATGTAAAAAAACAGAATATTAAAGAAATACTGGTTTTTGACTTTCTCAGATACAGAAAAGTGCACCAAGTGTCCGGATGATAAATATCCAAATATGGACAGAGTCCGATGTATCCCCAAAGTGATAACCTTCCTCTCTTATGAAGAACATCTGGGCATCATCCTGGTCTCTTTTGCTCTACTCCTGTTCCTAACCACAGGCCTTGTCTTAATCATCTTCATTCAATACTTAGAAACTCCCCTTGTCAAAGCCAACAACCGGGACCTCTCCTACATCCTCCTGGTCTCCCTCCTGCTTTGCTTCTTGTCTCCTTGTCTCTTCATTGGTCAACCAAGGAAAGCCACCTGCCTTCTCAGACACACGGTTTTCAGCATCATCTTCTCAGTTGCCGTTTCTTCCCTCTTGGCCAAAACCATCACGGTGGTGCTGGCTTTCCTGGCCACAAAACCAGGAAACCGAGTGAAGAGATTGTTGGGGAAGCGCTTGGCCAACTCCATCATCCTTTCTTGTTCTGCTGTCCAAATGATCATCTGCTCCCTCTGGCTGGGAGTTTCTCCCCCATTCCCTGACTCTGACCTCCACTCCCAGCCTGGAGAGATCATCCTGCAATGCAACGAAGGGGCTGTTGTCATGTTCTACGTCACCCTCAGCTACATGGGCTTCCTGGCTGCCATCTGCTTCACGGTGGCTTTCCTGGCCAGGAATCTGCCTGGGGCCTTCAACGAAGCCAATCTAATCACCTTCAGCATGCTGGTCTTCTGCAGTGTCTGGGTGACTTTTGTGCCCACCTACCTGAGCACCAAAGGGAAATACATGGTGGCTGTTCAGGTGTTCTCCATCCTGGCCTCCAGTGCTGGTCTGCTGGGCTGCATCTTCATCCCCAAGTGCTACATTATCCTTCTGAGGCCAGACCTGAACAGAAAGGAGCATCTTACAGCTAGAATAAATATAAAAACATGAGGTATAACATGTGAGGTTGGAAGAATTCTAAAACTTCCTTTTACTTGAAAGGATATATTCTTTCCATTTAGATAGTATGCAAGAGTCAAAGAAAATCATATATATGTGTTTCAAAATGGGAACATGTTAAATGACAGGAAGTCTGTAGCTCCCTTTCCTTTCAGCTCAATAAATCTTGCTAAAGAGAACTCTGTGAAAGTCATTCAGAGGAATTTGCTACTGAATGTGACACCTTATAAAAAATAATGTGGCACTTTTTCCTACTGACAGCAGCTAAAAGTGTCTGTGTGAGAGAGAGCGAGTAGGAAAAGAGGTCAGGAAGAAGCTGTGGGAACCAAGCACCAACCAGGTTGCCTGATCTTCTCCAGGAGATGCTAGAATAATGTGAAATGCCATGTTTGACCGGCTTTCAGCTGGGGAGGGAAATCTCCATCCTTCTTATAGAGTTCTTTCTTGATTTCCTGATAAAACCTCCTTTGCAGAAAGTGTTCAGCAGAACAGCTGTCTTGGATTTCAACTTGGAATTGTTTTTCTTTTGGTGTGTACCTTTAAGAAATTTCCTCTGTATTTTTTTTCCTTTTCATCAACCACAGAAATAAAATAGCAATTTTCAGGCCCTTTAATTTCCCACTCTACAATTTGTAGGTAAAGCATTTCTCTGCTCCTCTTCCAAGCTTGTCTTGTCTGTGAAAGGTTGGACAAGATGTCCAGGTAAAGAGGACCCTGAGACTTTCCCCAGGAGGAGACTGAAGGGATCCTGTCTGAAGGCAGCCGCATCATTGACTGAGTAGTCTGGACTGAAGCAGGAGCGTTCAATGCTGTGTATTCATCCAGTCCAAGAAGGAGGTGCAAAAGGATGGGAAAATCTAGGTTTGCAGGAAGAGGCACCCATGGAAGCTATTCTGTTTTCCAGCCACACAGATTGCTGATGAATCGATAATCAATCTGAGGTTTCAGAATAGCTTCTAATTGCTGATCAAATCCCTTTGCAAACTCCGTTTTAAGCAGGTAAAAAAAGCTTTGATGGATCAGACCAAGGTCAGTCTAAGATTCTCAGTGACCACACAGAGATGCCTCTGGTTTGCCCACAAGCAGAAGGCAGAGACTTAGGGCTTTGCCCAACATGGTACGAGTGTTTCCACACAATTTCATATTCCTCCATGACACCAAACAATATTGGACACTCAGCCATCTCACTATTTAAGAATCCCTAATTCTGGTATCCCACATTAATCTGATAATTTTTTTCCAAGTTTCACACCCCAATCAAAAAGGACTAAGGCGGGACTGGAACTCAAGAGCCTCCTGGTGATTGGCCCAAAGTCACTCAGGAGGTTTTCATGCCTGAGGATTAGAACTCAGAGCCAGCTGACTTTCCTGCATAAGGCAGGACTAGAACTCAGTCCCCTGATGATTGGCTCCAAGTCACTTGGCTCCAATCCCACCTTTATTTTGAAGGTGGGATTAAAACTCCAGTGATTGGTAGTAAGTCCCTCAGCTGCCTTTGATTCCCTCCCGCATCCTCCCCAGGCACTCCTGCCTCCCCCAACACAAAAGGCTCCTTCTGTGCCTCCTGGCTTCCCCCTCCCCTCACCTGAACAGACAGCTGTCACTCAAACCCCTGTCCCGCCCCACCCCTGGTGCCCAGGTCAGGCAGCACCGCCCCCAGCCCCAGCAGGTGGGCCACCTGAGCCCCCTATACCCTCCCACCGCCTCCTCCCTGCAGGAGCCTCCTTGGGGCCAGCCAGGAGCCTCACCAGGAGCCAGTGGGAGCACAGTGGGCTGAGAGTTAGGGGCGGTCAGAGGGGCTCCCTACCAGCCGGGCTCCAGAGATGGAGTGTCGTGCTCCCTTCACATCTTCCCCCCAGGCCACGCAGGGGCTCCTCCGTCTCCAGAGGCTGTGGCACCCCATGCCAGGAGAGCAGCCAGAGGAGCCACGGGGGTGTGAGCATGGTACCTGGGTCCGAGAGCGGGAGGAGCCCTGGAGGGGTGGTGGTGCAGGGGAGGGGGCTCCCTCCTTCCCCCGGAGAAAAGCCGGATGTCATTGTTCCGACAGAAAGATACGAATAAAGCAGAACTCCAAGGCTTGAAAATTCCTCAAAGAACATGTTTATTAGTTACAAAGTATCAGCACGGTCAAGAGTGAAACCAAGTCTGGATACACACATAACAATTCCCCAATACAAAGTTAGAAATCCCACCCATAAAGCCATGCAAGCAACTACGTTCCCCAATGCAGTCATTTGGCGGGATTTTTCCACAACGCCCAGCCTGCCGGCTCGGAAATAACCGATGACCTTGGTTCCCATGGGACAAAAGATGATTATGACTAGCGAAGCCCCTGGGAAACCCCCTCCCCCATCCATTCTATGTGGCAATGCAGAATAAGTAGGAAAATGGCTGTAGCCATGCTCAGTCGCAGGGTTGACACCGGGAGCTCCGCATTTGGCCCCTGCCTTTTGCTTCGCTTGGCTGGGCGGCTCCAAATTTGTCTACCAGGAGATCCCCCGCTGGTCTCACTGGAGCGCTGCCTGGCCCTTCCCACAGGGGGTGCCCTTCCTCCTCAGGAGCTCCAGGGATCCACCACCCCTCCGCAGCCACTGCTGCCCCCGCCAGAGGACCCCGCAGCCCTGGAGGGGCTCCAGTGCCCTTCGGACCTCGACCAAGACCTTTGCGGACCCAGCCGGGTTGAGCTGGAGGGCCCGAAGGAAGCCGGGAATCTGCAGACGATCCCCCCCGTGATGGCTGTTCCCACGGCTCCGTCGTCCTGGGAGAGGCTCGCTCTGCCCCCTGTCCGACTTCTCAGACTGGCCCTCCCGCGGGGTCCCTCGCTCTTCCACTGGGGCAGGGACCGGATCTGGCTGGGACTGACTGATCCTCCTGGGGATTTTGTGTGGGTGGTTGAGTTAGGCCGGCTGGCTGGCTTTCGCTCTGCTCCCGAATGGAAGAGCTGCATAAGGGAAGGTCATAAAAGTGCTCCAGACACTTTGTGGCAGCTGATCAGGGAGGAAAACTGCATGTAAGGAAAAAATGGGAGAGAGAGAGAGAGAGACAGACAGACAGACAGACAGACAGACAGACAGACAGACAGACAGAGACTTCTGAAGAGGGCGGCGTTTTCACTGGTTTGATCTCTGAAGTTTTCCATCGATCAGGCTGATTCCTCTTCAGTTATTTGCAGTTGCAAAATCATCCAAAGACAAGGAAAGCAGAAGGGATTTCTTTCCTTTCCCCTTCCTCTTTTCGGGCAGCTGACACAGACTGAGGGGACCCTTCCGATGGGCTTGACGGGCAGGATTGGCGGGTCCTGCGCAGGTGAGGGGCTGAGGGGGTGCAGGACTGCAGGGGAAGCCTGGCTGCTCTCCAAAGAGGGGGAGGGTCTTTGGCAGGGGGGAGCATTGGAGACCCCCAACCTTGCCCTCTGCCCCCCCACTCCCTGAACCAATAAGCAGCTTTGATTCTGGGGGGTTAATGGGGTGACAACCTCCTGGGTGTGGCTGTTTGTGCAGAATTTGTGCCTTGTTTCAGCAACACTCCAGGGATTGACCCTCCCCCCCAGCAGTAGCAAACTTTCTCCCTTAGCAATGTAGGTTTGGGGCTCCCTTCTGGTCGTAAGTGGAGGAATGCCGGGAGTAGCCATTCTGCAGCTCCCCCAGGGAGGAAGGAGAGAAATGCAGAGGATTCCTAAGCAAAGGGAGGCCTTGACTTAAAAAGATCCGTTTGTCGACCGTTGGGAATTACAGTGGCACTGAGGGAAGTGATTGGGGACCAGTCCTCACACTTATGACCGTTGCAACATTTCCACAGTCACACGATCAACATTTGGGCCTGTGGCAGCCAGTGTGTGTTTGCCACGATTGCCACAGTGTCTCGGGGTCCCATGATCCCAGTCTGCAACTCTCCCAGCCGCCTCCCAACAAACTGAGTCAATGGGGAAGCCTGCCCCACATAACGACCTCATAGTTCAGTTCACAACTGAAGTGATTCGCTTAATGCCCAAAAGATCAAAAAATGGGCTCAGACTCCCTGAACAACCTGCTTGCTTCACAAAGGAGAGCCTGCTCCCTTTCATGGTCATAAGTCAAGGACTCCCTGCATCCTGAGGGTTCTATGCAGGTAGTCATTGACTTATGGCCACAATTGAGCCCAAAATTTCTGTTGTTAAGTGAGACATTTGTTAAGTGAGCTTTGCCCCATTTTACAACCTTTTTTGCCTCAGTTGTTAAATGAATCACTACATTTGATAACTGAGTCACTTGGTTGTTAAGTGAATCTGGCTTCCCCCTGGACTTTGCTGGTCAAAAGGTTGCAAAAGGGGATCACATGACCCCCCCTGGGACACTGCGACTGTCATAAATACGAGTTAATTGCCAAGCATCCAGATTGTGATCACGTGACCACGGGGATGCTGGAAAGGTCGTAAGTCTGAAAAACGGTCACTATTTCCAGGGCGGCTGCAGAAGCCCCTCCAGAGCCGCCAATCCCTTCATAGGCCAGGCAGGCGGTTGAGGAGGGTTTTTCCAATCTCCGGTCCAGGCCAATCAAAGCCTCGGCTGGTGACGTCAGGGGCTCCCCCTAACCCCATTGGCCGGAGCTCACCATGGCAACATCCAGCATCCTTGGTGGGGCTGGACCGCTGGAGTGGACGGCTGGCTCTGTGGGCCTCGCCAGGGTCTCGCTGGTCTGGGCTTGTCCGGAGGAAGAGACGGTTCCCGTGAAGGCCCATTTGGGGGAGGAGATGAGAAAAGGGGGTTCAGCCCCAGCACCCCAGAAGGGCTCCTACCTGCTGTGTCAGGAGCCTCCCTACCTGGGACCAGACTCCCCACCCGCCACCTGGAAGGTGCAGGTCTCCAGAGATGGACTGGGGCCAGCCGGCCGGCAGCCATGCTTTGCACTGGGAAAACTCTGCAAGATTCAGGGCCCCCAAACGTGGCTTCAGGATGTTCCAGTTGGATGGGCCTTGGGCCCCCAAAGGTAGAAATTGACCTGGTCCAAGGATTTGGGGAAATTAACCGAAAAGGGACACCGTTGGCCAGATATAATTATTTCCCAAACACTCTCTGCCTCGGGACTGAAGTACTTACTTATTTTTATTTTTAATAAAGTTGACTTTTATCCCACCTTTATTATTTGTCTAAATAGGTCAAGGCAATGAACATAACTTGGGCTCCATCCTTCCCTCAACAACAACCTTGATTTTTACACAAAGTTGTTACAATTTAATGAATGTGTGAGGCTATTGTCACTTGATAGTTTTAACTCTAATTTGTTCCCTCTTTGGAGATTAAGGCTACAATGAAAAGGAAGTAGACAATAGAAGCCTAGAGCTGAAAGGGACCTTGAAGGTCATCTAACTGACTGACTGACTGACTGACTGACTGACTGACGGATTGATTAATGTCACCAAGTTGGTGTTGACTCTCAGCAGCCACATAGATAGATTTTCCCCATGGAGATCTGTCCCCAGTCTGCTCCTTCGGGTCTCCCAACCTGCCCCCATCCCCACTATAGCTGCTTCCTGGGGATCCTTCTCTTCCTCCCTTTCCTTCACTTTTCCCAACATGGCAGACTTCTCCAGGGAATTCGGTCTGCATTGATTGACAGGATTGAAGTCAGTGTGGACTCTGAGTGACCACAGAGGCAGATGGATGACCTGTCCCCAGTCTGGACTTTCAGGTCTCCCAAAAGTTCACCCATCAACACGGTAATCAAATCCACCAACCTCACCCCAAATTGTCCTCTCCTTCTCTTTCCTTCCATCTTTCCCAGCATTAGGAACATCTCCAGAGAGCTGGTTTTCTCTTGATGTGCCCTCAGATAGGCTATTTTGAAGCTGGTGCTGTGTGGCTGAGAACTGATCCGGATAGATTATATCTAAAGGGCCCTTTGGCAGGAGACCCCCCTGCAGATTGTCCATTGGTTCTTAACTCCCGCTGCATCTCATGCTAGCAGAAGATGATGGACTCCAAAATTGTAGGAAAAAGCCAGAGGACCTCGAAGAGGCGAGGGACCTTCGGCCCGAAGTCAAGAAGCACCTCCAGAGTCTGCAGCAGCCAGATCCCAGCTCCCAGATCCGGCTCTGGCCAGACTCACCTGGCCCACCAGGTAGCAAGTCCCCCCATCTTCTCCCAGGTACCCCAGACGGGAAACAGGACCACGTGAGCGAACTCTCCTTTATTGGAAGGGAAGAGAATCTGGCAAGGCTGAAAGTACAAATCTCCCACTGACTCTTTGGAAAGCCTGGAAAGTTAGGGAAGATCCTTTCCGAGGGTCTTTCTCTGCCAGTGATGCCCCTGTGGGTTCCCCCACCTGGTCTGACCCTTCCCTAGGCAGCCTCTTCTCCCTCTCCCCCCCCAAGGTCATTTAGTGATTTTTATTTATTTGTTACTATCCTGCCTTTATCATTTTTACTAATAATACAAGGCGGTGAACATATCAAGCACACTTTCCACCCACTATTTTATGCACAAGAACAACCCTGTGAGGTAGGTTGGGCTGAGTCAAGGTCGGCCAGCTGGCTTTGATGGCTAAGGCGGGACTTGAACTCACAATCTCCCACTTTCTAGCCTGGTTCCATACTTTGTAATGTAATGTAATGTAATGTAATAACATCAGAACAGAACAGAACAGAGCAAGGAAGAAGGCTTCTGAAAATAAGAAGGGCTGGCGGTGTCGGTTGTTCAGATCAGCGGGAAGAAGCTGACAGCAATTGAGGAGAATCACAGCAGCTTCCAGCCTGTTGCAATGTTGCACTTTTGGATCGTCATGGTCAGCATGCAGGGGGTCAGGCCGCCCGTCTGCCCTGCTCCTTCATCCCCTTCTTCAAGGGTCTTATTGGTAATGACCAATTAACAAGGCAGCTGCTCCTCGGTGGGAGGGGATCCTGCTGGTCAGGAAATCCAGCATCTGAGCCATCATCTCCGGAAGGTGTTGCTTGCATTTACTTATCTGGGGGAAACAAGGCAACAAACAAGGCAACAAACTGTAGCTTCCGTTTTCTTGGTAAAGTTTCTAGTCCTCATGTCCTCAAAAACAGTGTCTTCAATAACATTATATTAAATTAATTATATTATGTACCATACTAAACTATATCATTATATTATATTATTTACCATACTAAACTATATCATTATACCATATTATACACTATACTACACTGTACTATGTAATGTAATGTAATATACATAATTGTATTACATTATATTATAGTATTATAATATTATAAACACAGACATATATGTTATTAAAGACAGTCTTATGCAAGTTAAATTCATAAAGGAAAATAAAGAAAAATAGTAGACAGTGAAAAAAGACAATAGAAAAAGGGAAAGAAAGATGACAAAGAAATGGCTTCTGGTCTTATAAATGCATTTATATTTTGCCCTCTCTCTCTCTCTCTCTCAAGTTATATTATAATTTCCTTTTTCCGCAAACTACCATTTCTAATTCTAGTCCTCATGGTTTCATGGAAGCTCTGTTGTTCCTGAGAGAGCAAAAACCCAAGAAGAATCCCTCTAATCAGTTTACTGTAGTAGTAAATTCACCGGGAAAACAAATCAGGAGGCGGAGAGTTCTAGTCCCGCCTTCAGCACAAAAATCACCCGGGTGACTTTGGGCCAATCACTAGGAGGTGGAGAGTTCTAGTCCCGCCTTAGGCATGAAATCCAGCTGGGTGACTTTGGGCCAATCCCCCTCTCTCAGTGCAACCCGCCTCACAGGGTTGTTGTGAAGAAAATCAGAGAAGAAGCAGTATTAGGTATGTTCTCCATCTTGAATTATTTATAAAAACAATAAAGGCAGGACCAAAAAAAATATTAAACGGTTAATATGCTCTAATCTGGAAGTAAACAAGCTGTTTGGGTCATACTTACCATGACAGGGCAGATGGTCTGGTACATGCTCTGTATACTGGCGTATATTTCAGAATGAATGAGGCAAAAAAGGTTGTAAAATGGGGCAAAACTCACTTGACAAATATCTCACTTAACAACAGAAACTTTGGGCTCAATTGTGGCCATAAGTCAAGGATTACCTTCATAGAACCCTTGGGGCGCAGGGAGTCCTCGACTTATGACCATGAAAGGGACCAGGCTCTCCTTTGCGAAGCAAGCAGGTTGTTCAGGGAGTCTGAGCCCATTTTTTTAACTTTTGGGGCATTAAGCGAATCACTTCAGTTGTGAACTGAACCACGAGGTCGTTAAGTGAGACAGAGTTTCCCCATTGACTCAGTTTGTTGGGAGGCGGCTGGGAGAGTTGCAGACGGGGATCACGGGACCCCAAGACACTGCAGCAACTGTGGCAAACACACACCGGCTGCCACAGGCCCAAATGTTGATCGTGTGACTGTGGAAATGTTGCAACAGTCGTAAGCGCGAGGACTGGTCCCCAATCACTTCCCTCAGTGCCACTGTAATTCCCAACAGTCGACAAACGGATCTTTTTAAGTCAAGGCCTCCCTTTGCTTAGGAATCCTCTGCATTTCTCTCCTTCCTCCCTGGGGGAGCTGCAGAATGGCTACTCCCGGCATTCCTCCACTTACGACCAGAAGGGAGCCCAAAATCTATGTTGCTAAGGGAGAAATTTGTGTTTTGCCCCACTTTATGACTTTTCTTGCCACAGTTGTTAACTGAATCACTGCGGTTGTTAAATGAGTAACACGGTTGTTAAGTGAATCTGGCTTCCCCACTGACTTTGCTTGTCAGACGGTCGCAAAAGGGGATCATGTGACTCTGGGACGCTGCGACCGTCATAAATGTGAGTCAATTGTCAAGCATCCAGATGTAAATCACGTGACCCTGGGGATGCTGCAATGGTCATAAGTGTGAGAAATGGACCCAAGTCACTTTTTTCAGCACCGTTGTAACTTCAAACGGTCACTAAATGTACTGTCGTAAGTGGAGGACTACCTGAATTTATGTTCATTATCCAAGAGCAGTCCTGGAGAGAGATTCCCTCCTCCTCCTCCCCTCAGATGTGGGAGTCCGTTTGCTCCTGCTGGGGGAGGGTTCATTCCCTGGACCCCCTGGACCCCTTTGCCGAAGTCAAGAGTGGCGCTGAAACAAGGCACAAATTCTGCACAAACAGCCACACCCAGGAGGTTGTCATCCCCCGTTAACCCCCTGGAATCAAAGCTGCTTATTTATTCAGGGAGTGGGGGGGGGCAGAGAGCAAGGTTGGGGGTCCCAATGCTCCCCCCTGCCAAAGACCCTCCCCCTCTTTGGAGAGCAGCCAGGCTTCCCCTGCAGTCCTCCCCCCCTCAGCCCCTCACCTGCGCAGGACCCGCCAATCCTGCCCGTCAAGCCCATCAGAAGGGTCCCCTCAGTCTGTGTCAGCTGCCCGAAAAGAGGAAGGGGAAAGGAAAGGAATCCCTTCCGCTTTCCTTCTCTTTGGATGATTTTGCAACTGCAAATAACTGAAGAGGAATCAGCCTGATCGACGGAAAACTTCAGAGATCAAACCAGTGAAAACGCCGCCCTCTTCAGAAGTCTCTGTCTGTCTGTCTGTCTGTCTGTCTGTCTGTCTGTCTGTCTGTCTGTCTGTCTCTCTCTCTCTCTCTCTCTCTCTCTCCCATTTTTTCCTTACATGCAGTTTTTCTCCCTGATCAGCTGCCACAAAGTGTCTGGAGCACATTTGTGACCTTCCCTTACGCAGCTCTTCCATTCGGGAGCAGAGCGAAAGCCAGCCAGACGGCCTAACTCAACCACCCACCCAAAATCCCAAGGAGCATCAGTCAGTCCCGGCCAGATCCGGTCCCTGCCCCAGTGGAAGAGTGAGGGACCCCGCGGGAGGGCCAGTCTGAGAAGTTGGACAGTGGACAGAGTGAGCCTCTCCCAGGACGACGGAGCTGCTGGAATGGCCATCACGGGGGGATCGTCTGCAGATTCCCAGCTTCCTTCAGGCCCTCCAGCTCAGCCCGGCTGGGTCCGCAGAGGGCTTGGCCAAGGGCCGAAGGGCGCTGGAGCATCTCCGGGGTTGCAGGGTCCTCTGGTGGGGGCAGCAGAGGCTACAGAGGGAGCGGTGGATCCCTGGGGCTCCTGAGGAGGAAGGGCGCCCCCTGTGGGAAGGACCAGGCAGCACTCCAGTGAGACCAGCAGGGGATCTCCTGGAGGGCAAGTTTGGGACCGCTCAGCAGAGCGAAGGAAAAGGAGGCGCTGGGAGCTCGAGAAGGGCGGGGGCCAAATGCGGAGCGCCCGGTGTCAACCCTGCGACTGAGCATGGCTACAGCTATTTTCCTGCTCATTCTGCTTTGCCACATAGAATGGATGGGGAAGGGGGTTTACCAGGTGCATGGCTAGTCATAATCATCTTTTGTCCCGTGGGAACCAAGGTCATCAGTTGTTCCCGAGCCGGCAGGCTGGGCATTGTGGAAAAAGCCTGCCAAATGACTGCATTGGGGAATGTAGTTGCTTGCATAGCTTTATGGGTGGGATTTCTAACTTTGTATTGGGGAATTGTTACGTGTGTATCCAGACTTGGTTTCACTCTTGACCGTGCTGATACTTTGTAACTAATAAACATGTTCTTTGAGGAATTTTCATGTCTTGGAGTTCTGCTTTATTCATACCTGTCTGTTGGAACCATGACATCCGGCTTTTCTCGGGGGGAAGGAGGGAGCCCCCTCCCCTGCACCACCACCCCTCCAGGGCTCCTCCCACTCTCCGACCCAGGTACCACGCTCACACCCCTGTGGCTCCTCTGGCCGCTCTCCTGGCAGGGGGTGCCACAGCCTCTGGAGACGGAGGAGCCCCTGCACGGCCCGGGGGGAGAAGAGGTGAAGGGAGCACCTGCCCTGCATCCCCGGAGCCCGGCTGGTAGGGAGCCCCTCCGACTGCCCCTAACTCTCAGTCTGCTGTGCTCCCACTGGCTCCCGGTGAGGCTCCCGGCTGGCCCCGAGGAGTCTCGTGTGGGGAGGAGGTGGTGGGAGGGAAAATGGGGCTCAGGTGGCCAACCTGCTGGGGCTGGGGGTGGTGCTGCCTGACCTGGGCACCAGGGGGTGGGGCAGGACAGGGCCTTGAGTGACAGCTGTCTGTTAGGGTGAGGGGGCAGCTGGGAGGCGCAGAAGGAGCCTTTTGTGTTGGGGGGGCAGGAGTGCAGGGGGGGATGCAGGAATCAAAGCCAGCTGAGGGACTTTCTGCCAATCACTGGAGTTTTAATCCCACCTTCAAAATAAAGGTGGGGTTGGAGCCAAGTGACTTGGAGCCTGTTGTGATTCCGTGCCAGCCTGTGATCCCAGTAGTTGAGTTTGGGGAATCAGAGGAGGAGGAGGAGGAGGAGGGGCCTGGAGAGCCATCAGAGTCGGAGGGAGGCTCTGATGAGCTGCAGGACTTACAGACTGATGAGGAGGCTGGTCCTTCCACTCGTGATCGAGCTGAGAGCCAGCTGTGCTGGTAAGATAAGTCGGACTCGGAGGAAGCACAGCTGGAAGACCTCAGAGACGCTCGTAAATGTAGGCAGGTCACACGAGTGAGACAAAGGGAGGTAATGAGACAACTCCAGGGGAAGAGGAGAAAGCAGTGAGAAGCCACACCTTGGGGGTTGCATAAAAAAAAGGGACTGCATGGGCAGGGCTAGTTGCTGGAGGCAACCTTTTGCAAAGAACTTCAGAGTCAAGAGATCATGGTCTGTTTATTTTGTCTGTGAGTTATTTCCTGTTTGAGTCGTGCTCCATTTTTGCTTTTGGAAAAGGTCTCCATTGGAAAAGTGTTCTGTTGCTTTGGTTTTCTGGGACAATTATCAGGTCTGTAACTCAAATAAAAAGGGTTTATTTTCCAGTCTACTGTTAAAGGAGGGGTTGTCTTTGTGAAGTAACAAGGACGTACGTAGGCTGGGACAGAACAGAGCCAATCATCAGGGGACTGAGTTCTAGTCCTGCCTTATGCATGAAAGTCAGCTGGCTCAGAGTTCTAATCCTCAGGCATGAAAACTTCCTAAGTGACTTTGGGACAATCGCCAGGAGGCTCTTGAGTTCCAGTCCCGCTGTCAGAACATATTTCTATTTCATTTCTATCTATCCCCTCTGATCTAAAAACAAATCTCACTTTCCCTGGGTTCTGCCATACTCCCAAGGGGGAGGGGGGATGTGCCTGCGGGGTTATTGCTTTCGCTTCCTCTATTCACTACAATGTAACCTTTTGCTTCGTTTACTGCTTCTGTGTCCGCTGGTGGCTACAATGTAACAAATTGCTTCCTGCACTGTATCTCTCTCTGAACTTTCTTCTCCCTAACCTGGCAGCTAGGAAAAGGGGGGGGGGAGAAAGAAATACAATCTCCAGAGCCTGGCTTATCTCTCCGATTCTCAAAAGAAGGAGCAAAGAGCCACTTGAACATCGCGCTGCAACCAGAGCCGGATCGATGTTATCTCCCCTTTTTCCACAATGGACTTAACACCTGGGGATTGGCCGGTTTTGAACCGTCCGGATGAACTGTGGGGTGGGGTTTGCTTGGGGACACTTTAAAATATCGATCTGAAAGGAATCCCTCAGATCCTGTCTATTATGCCTGCTATCAACTACTCTTAATAAAAGTTCCTGTTGGAAGAAATTGTTTCCAAGAGTTCTGCTTTCTTAAGATGTGGGGTTGAAGTGGGTCCTTACACCCAGCTTAGTCCTTTTTGATTGAGGGTGTGAAATTCTCAGATTAATGTGGGATACCAGAATTAGGGATTCCTAGTGAGATGGCTGAGTGTCCAATATTGTGTGGTGTCATGGAGGAAAGTGAAATTGTGCGGAAACACTCGTACCATGTTGGACAAAGCCCTAAGTCTCTGCATTCTGCTTGTGGGCAAACCAGAGGCATCTCTGTGTGGTCACTGACAATCTTAGACTGACCTTGGTCTGATCCATCAAAGCTTTTTTTACCTGCTTAAAACGGAATTTGCAAAGGGATTTGATCAGCAATTAGAAGCTATTCTGAAACCTCAGATTGATTACCGATTCATCAGAAATCTGTGTGGCTGGAAAACAGAATAGCTTCCATGGGTGCCTCTTCCTGCAAACCTAGGTTTTCCCATCTTTTCCTCTGAATGACTTTCACAGAGTTCTCTTTAGCAAGATTTATTGAGTTGAAAGGAAAGGGAGCTACAAGAATTCCAGCCGTTCAACATTTTCCCATTTTGAAACCTCATGTTTTTACATTTATTCTAGCTGTAAGATGTTCCTTTGTGTTCAGGTCTGGCCTCAGAAGGATAATGTAGCACTTGGGGATGAAGATGCAGCCCAGCAGACCAGCGCTGGAGGCCAGGATGGAGAAGACCTGAACAGCCACCATGTATTTCCCTTTGGTGCTCAGGTAGGTGGGCACAAAAGTCACCCAGACACTGCAGAAGACCAGCATGCTGAAGGTGATCAGCTTGGCTTCGTTGAAGGCCCCAGGCAGATTCCTGGCCAGGAAAGCCACCATGAAGCAGATGGCAGCCAGGAAGCCCATGTAGCTGAGGGTGACGTAGAACATGACAACAGCCCCTTCGTTGCATTGCAGGATGATCTCTCCAGGCTGGGAGTGGAGGTCAGAGTCAGGGAATGGGGGAGAAACTCCCAGCCAGAGGGAGCAGATGATCATTTGGACAGCAGAAGAAGACAGGATGATGGAGTTGGCCAAGCTCTTCCCCAACCATCTCTTCACGTGGTTTCCTGGTTTTGTGGCCAGGAAGGCCAGCACCACCGTGATGGTTTTGGCCAAGAGAGAAGAAACAGCAACTGAGAAGATGATACTGAAAACTGTCTGTCTGAGAAGGCAGGTGGCTTTTCTTGGTTGACCAATGAAGAGAGAAGGAGACAAGAAGCAAAGCAGGAGGGAGACCAGGAGGATGTAGGAGAGGTCCCGGTTGTTGGCTTTGACAAGGGGAGTTTCTAAGTATTTAATGAAGATGATTAAGACAAGGCCTGTGGTTAGGAACAAGAGTAGAGCAAAAGAGACCAGAATGATACCCAGATGTTCTTCATAAGAGAGGAAGATTATCACTTTCGGGATACATCTGACTCTGTCCATATTTGGATATTTATCATCCGGACACTTGGTGCATTTTTCTGTATCTGAGAAAATAAAAAACCAGTATTTCTTTAATATTCTGCTTTTTTACATTTCAAAAAATACCTTTTTTGGGAGAAATGTTCCAGGAACATTTTCCAAGATGTGTTGCTTAACCATTCCACAAGAAAAAAACTGATAATATAATTTTCTAATACCTATGTAGCTACGGTATCTGAAATTGGAGGATTTCTAGTTCATTTTGAATAAACAAAAAAGAGTTGAGCTTCAATGCATGTTTTAATTTGCACTTTCATCAAAATGCTGTGGATAAATCCAGTTCCACAAAGCCTGACCTTTCCTGTGGTGTCACCCACCTTCCCGAGTGGAGATGGTCCCCTCCGGACAAGGAACGCAGTCATAGCAGCAAACTGGCTCTCCTTCTCGCACCCGCTTGACAAATCCAGGATGACAATTTTCCACACATTTGGACTGTGGCAGAGACTGAGCAGAAAAAATAGGAATGCCAAAGAAAATAGGTTAGGACTCACCATCCATGGAAAAGGAGCGGAGGAATGGACATTAGACAAGTAGATTCTGGGCTTCACTTAGGTGAACATGAAATCTCTGACTCCTTCCAATCAGGTGTAGGAGATGTGACCCTGGCAGATTCTTTCCTTAGTTCCTCCCTTTTGCTTCTGGCATAAAACATTGCAACAAAGTCCTTTTCTAGTTAATAAAGTCTGGAGGGAGGGAATTGAGAAAAGAATTCAGCATTAAGTGACAAACAATCAGTTCCTCCTAATGGTTGTATTAACAGGCATTCCTCTACTTTTCATACATCCATGGCTATGATGATCTACCCATTAAATTTTTGAATAGATTTGTTGTCAAAGATTTATTAAATTGTTATTTTATTAGATTTATTTAAGTAGAATAAAATGTGATTAAGAAGGAAACTTCTGACCAGTAGGATCTGGAAAGGTTTCTTCTGGACTACACAAAGCCTTGCAAAGCTGCTCCCCTTTGACACTCGTTCAAAACAGTCTCCCATTTAAGATATAAAGGAAAAATTCCTCATAAATTGTAGCTGTCAATTTTAAAGCAAATGTTCTTTCTTGGTTTGCATTTTTATTTGTTCAATTCATATGGCTGCCGTGCTGCTGAAATAAGATTAAGGGTGAGGGCTCCTTGGCGCTCTCTGAGCTTGCTTGTTTGCTTACAGATGTTTCATTACCCAAACTAGGGAACATCATCCATACTGGTCATCTAACACTGATAATGCTACCTAGTTTGGGTAATGAAACGTCTGCAAGAAAACAAGCTAGCTCAGAGAGCACCAAGGACCCCTTATGTCAACCCTGAGCTACAAATATTCTCCTTTATTAAGACTAAAGGTTTCTTGCATAGATTCTAGAACTCTAGTGAGATTGAGGTGAGATCATGAGAACATCTCCCTGAAAAAGATTAAGTCGCAAATCTTTGGCTGCAACTGATGGGACAGGAGTGTGAGTCTCCTGTGTCAGAAGGAGATATTTCTAAGGCCCCTCCAGTTATCCAAGAAAAGGTCCTTTGTGGTGAAGAACTGCAATTAGGAGACTCCAACTGGCATGGAAAGACAGACCCACATTTAATATTAGTTAAATTTGGAGACTCTTTGTTGCCCAGAGGGACTGAAGGAAGCTAAGACTCAGGATAAACAATGCCATTCAAAGGGATTTTCACACGAAGACCCTCTTAATAGCCAAAGGCCAAATCTAAGTAGCCTTTCCTGTCAAAATCTCTCTCCTTACTTCTGATATCAGGAAGGGTTTTTCTTTGAATCAAAGTTGTGTTTTGGTGTTTCAGGTTTCTGGGTCAAGGGATTATGTGAAGTGAAAGTCTTGGACCTCCTTCCTGGGGCAGAAGCCCAATTGCTCCCCCCAGTTGGGTGAAAGACAGACATGGCTAACTTTGACCAGGTCTGGACTCCTTAAAAATATCACAGACCATGGACCTGCCCTTTCAGGGAGCCATTTCCCAATCACCTCTCCCTAAGTGGGACAAGATAAAGCTTCTCTCCCAATGGGACCACCAGGAGCTCCATCCAGTCATGATCCAATTTCATCACATTCAGTCCAAACCTCAATTCAGGACTGTTTAACAGAATTCCCTCCCACTCTGCTATTTGAGGACAAGCAAACCTGACCTTATTAACAACACAATCTCCAGCACTTGAGGGTTTCTCATCCCAGGTTGGACATGGCTGAATCAGCTAAAAACAGTCTTCAATATTACAGCAGCTGAAGAACACCTTGGTCAATAGTACTGAAGCCTCCCAAGTGGTCTATAGAAAGAAAGCTGTAAGGTTTCTGCTCCCCGTGTTCAATTCTCAGTGAAGGTCACTGACCCAGGTAACTAGCCTTAGTACACATGAAATGAGTTCTAAATCTTTGGAAAAAGAGGAAAGACACCAAAATTTCTCTGACCTTGTTGAGCAACTTTAGCTGTGAAAGAGTATCTTCGTCGATAATAAGTCTCTGTTTTTCCAAACTCCCCATTTGCTGCTCGATGGGATCCTGCTTGGGGAGAATCAAACAGCTCGGGATTTCCAGATCTGCTACTACATCTCCATTTTGATCCAAGTACAGTTTATCATGAGAAATATTGAAAAACTCATTCTTCTGCAGAAAAGGATGGAACTACAATGGGAACATCCAGGAATTTTAAAATCTGAAACCCTTTTTTAAAAATCCCATTTAGCCTTTACACATTTGAATCTTTCTTCTGCAGTTGTCTAACATCAAAATATGCTTATTTAGAAAAACAGGTACTTCTGCTATCTTCATAAATAAAAAAGAAAGGTTCATCAAAATTTCTCAACCATATACTGGCAAAATATATATTAATAAAATATAATTGTTGCAATTGGTAAGTTATAGGAAACATTCTAGAGCAGGTGACAAAAAAAATGAATCATAGAAAAAAGAGATTATTCATAAATGCCTAGAAAACATCAGGTTGATTATGAGAAACTGTTCATTTAGTGACCATGCAAAGTTACAAGGGCACTGAAAAAAGTGACTTGTGACAGTTTTTCAGACGCTCATTGCAGCATCCCAGGGTCACGTGACCAAAATCAGAATTCTTGGCATGTACTTATGATGGTTACGGTGTTTGAGGGTCACGTGATCTCCTTTTGGGGCTTCTGATGAGCAAAATCAACAGGGAAGGTGGATTCACTTAACAACCATGTTACTTGTTTAACAACTCCAATGGTTCACTTTACCAGAAAAGGCAAGAAAGGTCGTAAAATGGGGCAAAACTCACTTAACAACTATCTTGCTTAACAACAGACATTTTGAGTTCTGGTGAACTGGTGTAAGGAAAACAGCCTAGTTTTAAATACCGGAAAAACCGAAGGGATCATTGTTGATTTCAGAAAAGGCAGGCACAGCCACACTTCTCTGTGAATTAATGATTCACCTGTGGAGATGGTTACCAGCATCAAATTCCTCGGTGTGCAGCTAACGAGTAGGCTGACTTGGTCACTCAACAGTGAGAAACTGGTGAAGCGGGCACAGCAGCGCATGCATTTTCTGCGCCGCATGAGAAAAGCACATCTTCCTTCCCCTGTCCTGACCACTTTCTACAGGGGGACAATCGAGGAGCATCTTGTCATACAGCATCACAGTCTGGTTTGGAGGCATCACTGCTTCAGACAGGAAGGCGGTGCAGAGAGTGGTGAGAATGGCCGAAAAGATCATTGGCAGTTCCCTCCCTCCCATCCAGGACATAGCACAGAAGTGCTGCTTGAGCAGGGTCCGTAAGATTATCTGGGACACTACACATCCTCTTCACGACCTGTTTTCCTTGTTACCTTCTGGGATGAGGCTTCGTGGTATCCGAAGCAGAACATCCAGATTCAGCCATAGTTTCATTCCATACAGCATTAACCTTGCGAACTCTCAAGCTTCCTCCTTCCGTTATATATTCAAGATGGAAAGTATTTAATATTTATTTGATACGTATATATAGGGATGTGGGTCTATGTTGTTCATAGTATGTTTAGGTGTCTGTCATGTATGTGTTTCACTTTGAGAGCGGGCAACTAAATTTCATTTTTGATGTGTGCTGTTGGGCCCACAGTATTAAAAATGATAATAAATTTTGTCTTGTCTTGTCTGTCTTGTCTTGTCTTGTCTTGTCTTGTCTTGTCTTGTCTTGTCTTGTCTTATCTTATCTTATCTTATCTTATCTTATCTCATTGAAGGTCTCATTGAAGAGACCTTGAGAAGCTCCAGGTCTCTTCAATGCTGTTCCAGAGGGAGGGAAATGGGGAAAGGAGCTCAGCCACAAGAGAGGAGATTCCGGCTGAATGAGAGGAAGAACCTCCTGAAAGGAGGAGCCGTTTCAGAGCTGAGCCCTTAAAGCAGAGGAATTCAGCCTCCCCTTCGCTGATGATGCAAAGACTGAGCAGCCATCATAGGAGAAGCTTTAAGTGGGATTCCTGCAGAGAAGAGGGTTGGGCTAGATGGTCTCAGGGTGTCCTTCAGAGTTACAAATGTAAACTTCTACTATGCTAATCACAAACAATAAAGACATGAGTATATTTAAAAATGCATACATCCTTTTAAAATTGCTGCGTGTAAAACCAAAATTTATCTGTCATGGTGCCTGCTGTTTAGAAGATTATGTCTCAAGCAATTAGATTGGCCAAACCTGTTGATCTTTTGCAGCATAAGTAGGTTGAGACGGTTCCCCTCCTTCCCCTCTGGATTCCTTCTCCAAAGGAACCGAGATTAATGGATCCATATTGGGACCCCCATACCTGCCATGGCTGCAGCCTTGGAGCCTCGAAGATCTTTTCTCCCTCCTTCCTTCTCCTCCTCGATCTGGAGGAATAGGCGGCATTCAAGGCCTGGGCCAGAGTCTTCATGATACTGTACAAATGGGAAATATTTGTGACCCTTTTCCTGTTCCTTTTCTGCTGGGTCTCCAGTGGGGCTTTCTGGGTGCATCTTCTCCGGCCTTTGACAGAAAAGAGATGCTTGGAAAGAGAACAACGGAAATAATGATTTTGAAATTGATCTTCCACAAAGAAATAGGGTTCAAAGGCATCATCCATTGGCCTCTTATTTGGCAGAAAATCAAAGCTCCAAATACTATGGATGTATTTGTAAATTCTGTCATTTTTCAATGTATATCTTCCAAGAATTGTATTGATCCAGACTTTCCCTTCAACGGGTCCTGTCAAACGCATAAATGCCAAATGGAAAGGACGAATTCTGTCCGTAATGTGAGTATATTCCAGGAAGTGAACAAATACATTGACTTGTCTCCACTTAGAGATGGCATCCCCAAGGGCTGCTGTATATCCAGTTGTTGAGAACAGTTGTGATATAACCACACAAATTCCATTTCTGACAAGCATAGGAGTGAAAGTCCTCATGAAATTCTCTCCATTATCTGTGTCTGAAGCAAAGAGGCCAATCAAGGTCCATCTGAAATGGAGGAGCAGTTGGACAATTGCTGGGTAGTGGAATCCTTTTTGGGGGAACATCTGGTGGAAAAAAGGGAATTTTCTTTTATCACTCAGAGCCTCAGAAGCACAATGATAAATGATCTGAAAAAGCAATGAAGAAAGCTGTGTTATATTGGGGGTCAGATAAAGTCCAAAATATTAGCTTTTAATAAATTCAACTTTGTTTTGATGAACATATTAAATAGCTAATTGTTGATTAGCCATTATGCCATATCAAGAAACAGAATATTAAATACAAAGCATTAACAACATTGTATATAAAAATTGAATACAAGAAACAAATGAAATAAAAAAGAATGAATAAAAAACATGAATCATATATTATGTATTATATGTAAATGTTTAACTCTAACTGCAGAGTCAATATATTGCTTTAACACAAGTATCCCAACAGGGAGTTTGTCTAATGTGCAGTGCAGGATTCTGATCTCTCTCTTTCTTATGCAGTTGACATTCAATATTCCAGATTCTTGGATTCCAGATTTTTTCTTTTTTCTTTTTATTTCTATCCTGTCTTAATTATTTTTTGGCTCGTTCTCTAGTTATACAAGAGATGGGGAGGTCACAACTCCTAATATAATTTGTCACTTGCAGAATCCAAGAGGGCTTTATTTGCAATATTGTATGTTCTAATACAGAGAACCAAGAATTACAGCCATATGGAAAAGAAAGGACGCCCTCTTTGAGTTCTGTGGTTTTACATATCAGGACATAGCAAAAAGCATCTGGTCTTAAGCAGTTCTTAAAAGTAGGTAAATACAGCCGCAGATGAACAACAACATATGACATATTACACCATGTCATCATTTATTTTACAAAAAGAAAGGCAAAATGGAGAAGCCGTGTGTAAAAGACAAAACACACCCTGACTGCTTCCATAGGTATGAAGAGGCTAAGAGGTAATGTCAGAATCCAGTTATATTTCCTATCTATCTATCTTCTCTGATCTAAAACCAATTCTTACCCTTCCCTGGATCCTGCCATACTCCCAAGGGGGAGGGGGGAGATGCATGCGGGTTTATTACGTTCACTTCCTCTATTCACTACAAAGTAACCTTTTGTTTATTCACCTTTGGGTCTGCTAACCATTACAATGTAACCATTTGCCTCTTGTCCTATGCCCCTCTGAACTTCTCCTTACCGGGCAAATAGGAAAACGGGGGGTGAAAAGATACAGCCTCCAGAATCTGATTTATTTCTCCGTCATCAAAATAAGGTGTGAAGAGCTGTTGAATGATCGTGCACAATGGAGCCGGATTGATGTTATCTTTCCTGGATTTAGCACCTAGAAATTTGCCGGTCTGAATCACCTGGAAGAACTGTGGGGTGGGGTTTGCTGAAGGACATTTTAAAACATTGATCTGTAAGGGAATCCCTCAGATCCGGTCGATTATGCCTGCTATCAACTACTCTTAATAAAAGTTCCTGTTGGAAGAGATTGTTTCCAAGAATTCTGCTTTCTTAAGATGTGGGTTGGAGTGGGTCCTTACAGGTAGCCTGGTGCTGCTGATCAAGTGACCTTGATTAATTGATCATCAGCAAGTGTGACTGCCTCTATAAAAGCCAAAGTTTCAGGAGTTTGTCAGTCTCCAGCATTGAGTTGTGTATTAACACAATGCCAAAAGGTAAAGACTTCAGCAATGATCTTAGAGAAGCAATTGCTGCTGCCTATCAATCTGGAAAGGATTACAAGACCATTTCAAAACAATTTAAAGTCCATCATTCTATAGCAAAGAAGATTATTCACAAGTGGAAAACATTCAAGGCATTTCCCAATCTGCCCAGGAGTGAACATCCCAACAAGTTCACCCAATGCTCAGAGATATTGCAAAAAATCAAGAGTTCCACCTCAGACTCTACAGGCCTCCGTGAGCATGTTAAATGTTCATGGCAGCAGAATTACAAAAAGACTGAACAAGCAGGGTTTCTTTGGAAGGGCTGCCAGGAGAAAGCCTCTTCTCTCAAAAAAGGACATGGCAGCCTGGCTGAGGTTTGCCAAGTTGCACCTGAACACATCACAAGTTGTCTGGAACATTCTCCTTTGGACAGGAGACCAAAGTGGAGAAGTATGACATAACACACAGGGCCATGTCTGGCGAAAACCACACACAGTATATCAGCACCAACATGCCACACCAACCACCAAGCAGGGTGATGGAGGGGGGAGGATTTGGGGTTGTTTTGCAGCTAGAGGACCTGGGCACCTTGCACTATGTTGTGTGTTGTTCATCTGAGATTGTAGTTACCTACTTTTAAGAACTGCTAAGGACCAGTGATTTTTATCAGATGGCCTGATACATAAAATCATCGAACTAAAAGAGGATGGACTTTCCTTTTCACAATGCTGTATTTTCCCTGATTGTATAAATTCCAAATCCAGCTCTGAGTCAGCAACTGAAGTCCTTTTATCCATCTCCAAAATACTCCTCGGGTCCACTGACTGGGTTTGTTCCTCTAGTCCATGGGTCGGCCAGCCGAAACATCCAACGAGCCGCACGGACCCGTTTCCCTAAAAAAAAAAACCCCTGGGAGCCGCACCCACCCGCGCATGCGCGCCCGCCCGCGCATGCGCGCATGTGCGCGCACCCGCGCCCGCCCGTTCACGCATGCGCACCCGTTCGCGCATGCGCGCCCGTTCGTGCATGCGCACGTGCACCCCGTTCGCACATGCGCACCCGCCCGCGCACGTGCGCATGCGCTCCCCAAAATGGCGGCGGAGGCTCCGGAGCCGCAGGTGATGCCTCAAAGAGCCGCATGCGGCTCCGGAGCCGCGGGTTGCCGACCCGTGCTCTAGTCCAATACAAGGATTTGGGGGTAACTTTGGCATTATATACTCTAATAATTGGGAAGAAAGCTGGACAGCTATGAGGGTTTTTTTTTTAAATTTAAGCAGTAAATTCAACCCTGCTGTTGCTCTAAGTGGGCTCCTTTGATGATGGCAGATCCAAGATTCAGTCTCAGAGAAAAGTAACGCTGGGTAAGGAAAGGTGTTACTTGCTATATTGGCTACATTTGTCTTCCAAAGACCACAACTTTTGACTTTCATTTATCAATAATCAGAGAATTATTATGTTATTAGGAGTCAAGCTTTCTCAAGAGTTTACACAATTAACCCATAGGATAACAGTACTGCATTATCAGTTTAAACCAAGGTGTATTTAGCAAGTAAGAGGCTCAGTGGCTTAAAGACACTGAATCTGTTCCGGCAGTTCGAGTTCTGTCACTGCATGGCGGGGTGAGCTCCCATCACTTGCCTCAGCTTCTGCCCACCTAGCAGTTCGAAAGCCTGTGACAACACTAGTAGATAAATAGGTACCACTTTGGTGGGAAGTGTGGCGTGTTTCATGCAGATGGTGGGGCCACTGCCAGTGCTGGACTTGCTGGGATGTGACACCCAACTGTGAGGCGACATTGGTGGTGAGAGAAGCCTGGATGATGCCACAGGAGACCTCTCGTCTTTCTGGTGTGGAGCTAGTTCACCCCCTGTGGGGCACCCTGGATATGCTCATGAGCACAAACTGAACAGACTAGCATTCCTCGGCTACGAAACAAACACAATATAGTCTCCTGGCTTTTTATACCTTTGCCATATGCTAAATAAATAAACAATTTAGCACTTTAGGCATGTACATGAGAATCCTTCCTTAGTCCTGGTAAGTCATTAATATCTAGACTGAATAAGATGCTTTCAAATATGTACTCTTTTATGTTACACCTAAGTAAGTATCGATCCTTCTTCTCGTGGCTCCACTGAGTCCAAACCTCCCTCTCAAACAACAACAACAACAACAACAACAACAATAATAATAATAATAATAATAATAATAATAATAATAATAATAATATTAATAATAATAATAAAGTTGGAAGGGACCTTGGAGGTCATCGAGTCCAACCCCCTGCTCAGGCAGGAAACCCTATACCATTTCAGACAAATGGCTGTCCACTCTCTTCTTAAAAACTTCCAGTGTTGGAGCATTCACCGCTTCTGGAGGCAGGTTGTTCCACTGGTTAATTGTTCTAACTGTCAGGAAGTTTCTCCTCAGTTCCAGGTTGCTTCTCTCCTTGACTAGTTTCCATCCATTACTTCTTGTCCTGCCCTCAGGCGCCTTGGAGAATAGCTTGACTCCCTCTTCTTTGTGGCAACCACTGAGATATTGGAATACTGCTATCATGTCACCCCTAGTCCTTCTTTTCATTAAGGGCTTGTGGAAAGGGCCTGGATCAGGGCCAACAGTCTGAGTTCCATTTTAAGGGAAATCAATTTCCTCCATCATATTTCTCCATTTACTGTATCAAATGCTGCAGTAACATCTATAAAGCCAGAAAACCATTGTTTACCTGATTGACATATTGTGTAATTAGCTATTTCAAAAGAAATCTGTTGTCAATATTAGATTCTTAATTTATTGATTAATTATTATAGAACTGTGTGAAACCTTTTCCTCTACTTAAAACCTTCTTGTTCTTCTTCAAGGAATATATGTTTGTTCTACCCAACCTCAAGTTTACTTAAGAGGAACATGGTATATATTTTAGCCACAATATCCATTAGTCTAACTAACCTGTAATTGCTATTTATTCCATTTTGTTTGTATAAAGGAACACTACTATTGCCAACTTGAGTACAACTGGAATGTCAGGTATTATTTCTATGTGAAAATGAACATGCCAATAGTTCACCCACAACTAGGGATATTTTTTGAATAGCCGGGAGAAAGTCCTCTACAGGGACCTTACAGCTTTTCAGGCCTTTTATGAGGAATTTAAACATAAACATAATAGAAAAAATATAATTGATATGTTGGCTAATATGGAGAAAAGCAACTCTTGAATTCCATGTAGAAGGTATGCTTGGATCTGTTGATCACCCACCACTATCCCGCTCACTTTACCAGACAGAGAATAACACACACAAACCTGGGGGACTTTGTAGGTGTCTGCTAATGTTGACATCTGGATGGAGATTTCCCTGTTAGCTGAATCAAGAAGAGCCAGGAGGTTCTCCTTCCTTTCACAGCCATAGTTGGGGACATTCCCTTCTCCAGTAGAGAGAATGTCCAGCAAGGCATCTGAAGTACGTGAAGGGCTCAAATAGTTGTCATGGAGGTTGTAGCCAAGTGTGAGATTGTGCAAGAGCTGGGGATTCTTGTTAACCAGTTGAATAGTGAAAATTAATAGTAGGGTGTATGAAATATCATAACTCTTACTGTAAAAAATATTCATGTTATTATCATCAAAAGCAACAACATTTTTTAAAATAATTTATTCCTTTTTGTCTCTACAAGCCTACTGAGTCTTAAGCCAATATTGATCCAAAACCAATAATCAGTTATACAAATAGGAGAATGGGCTGAATAGAGGCAACAAGAAGTGTTTCAATCACTACTTTAAATAAAATGAATTCAAGCGATGAATTCCGGAGTGATTGGGGAGAGAAAAATAATCTGGATTGCCTTTGCGTTTTTTTAACCCCATTTCTGGATTTGAGTCTCTTCTACAAAATAAGAAAAAAGAGGGAATCAAAATCATCCAGGAAATTAGAGAAGTCCTGTAATATAGAAGCAAGTGATAAGAAGAAGAAAAGAAGGAGAGTGTTAGAATTAGAAAATGGGGGAATGCAAGTCCATCACCTTGAATGACTTACGATGGAGATGAAACAAAAGGAGCCATGTTGAAAGACAGCATTATATTCGATAGTTCACTTCCAGTGGTGACTATACCAATGAGATTGTCTCCTGGCCTGTAAAAGCTCCATGGTTTATTTTCATCCTGGTGCTCCAAACTCAGCAGGCATTTCGTTCTAAGCTTCCCAGAGACCGGCTGGGACACCAGCAGCATCAGAACCAGAAGCAGCAGGTCCATAATTCATAGGGCTTTATTAATCCTCTTCCTGTTTCTAACGCCAACAGCAGAGAACAATTGGAATAATTCAAAGCACTCTCAGAAGGTGGAGATGCCAGAGACTTTCCTGATAGAAACAGAGAAACACTCAGCTTCACCTGGGAGGAGAGAGAGGTACAATCAAGAGCAGAGGCCCTGCCTGTCCCAAAACCTGTTCCCTCAGAGCTTGACGTAAGGAATTTATCCTTTTGTGATACAAGATCCTTTGCTTATGGCTTCAGACTGATGTCTCTATCAAAGGCACAGAGATCTCAAAGACCCAGGTGGTCATAATTACAGTGAGAAGCAGCTTCTCCTCTTGGGATCCTGAACTTCTTCTGGGCTCCATGTGCAGAGGAGACACTGGAGAAAAGCATGTTAGTGAAAAATCACAGATACACTCCTTGGGGTTCTGTTCTGTTGTGGTTGTGGTCCTTCTTGTCAGGACATGTCCAGAAAGTGATGCTGGAGGAAGGTAGATCAATAACAAGGGAACTGATGTCTTCTGTCCTTCAACGTGGTCTCCTTGTCTCCAGAGACTGCTGGGAAAGGTCACCCAGAGCTGTGGAGTCTGGTGCCACTCTAGGTTGGTGACACTTAACTCTTGTGTTACCTCTCTTGTAACTGCCAAGGAAGCAATCAGACCCCTTGGATTCTGTCTAACGTTAAGAGTGGGGCCTGTTTGGGATTTTCTTTTATATCAGAACTTCATATATTAATCATAAACTGCACCTGATTTTAAAATTCCTTGTGCCTGAAGTGAAATTTTGTTTCCCCTCTTTTCTAAACAATATCAATTTTTGGATGAGAGGCAGGAAAGTGACAGCCTGTGGGCTGCATCATTGGCTGAATAGGGAGAAGGTTATAGAGTTGGTGGAAGTTTTTTCTTCTTCACACTTTCGGCATTGTCTTTACGTATTGATGTAAGATTCTTTGTATTTTGAAGTTTCTTTCTGGTTTATGTCATGGTTCCGACTAATGAACCACTTCAAAGAACTTCCAGGCATTGTTTATCTTTTATTCATGATAACAAAATGTCGGCACGGCATGAATGAGGGACGCCAAGATCTAAATTCTCCTCCCCTGAGCACATATTTTGCCAGCATATTCCCTCCCATAATTTGCTGTCATAAATCTCGTTCGCCTATCAGTTTGAAGGTCAAACGTTCTCTTCCGCTTGCAGTGCGGGACTGTATCTAATATAATTACCCACATACATTCTTTCTCCTCCCCTCCCAGCATCATCTGAGTTAACTCCAAAAATACCACACAGCTCTGCATATTTTGTCAGAGCAAGAACATCCAATGTTAGCAGCGTTGACAGTTTATTAAATCAAGAATGGACTGAAAGGTCTGAAGCTGAGATGTATTAATTTATTTATCAAATTTATTGGCCTCCCATATTCTGGCAGGGTAACTCTGGGCGGCTTACAAAGGTGGAGGCGGTTCCCACAGCCAAGATGGTGCAACCTGTTTTCTAGCCACCTGATTTTTGGAGATCTGATGCCCCTCCCCCCTCTGGTTGTGTGAATGCACTTGGTGGGGTGTGACATTCCCATCTCTGAGGCTGTGGGGTGAACCCCTTCCCAAAAAATCTCCCAGTGCTTTGAAGCTGCTCTTGGGGCACCTGTGTACCTGGTGTTATGTTCCGAAGTGAAGATGCAATTCAAGGAATTTGGAGGCATTTTTACCTAGAAAACTCTTTATTTATGCAACATTGCTTCAGTATGAATAAAGTGAAGCCAAAAACTAAACCCTCCTACTTCTTCCCACAGTGTCTAAGCATATTCTCCTCCCTCATGTAACAAGTCATTAATCACATTCCCCAATTAGTTTAAAGTGTGAGCTTTCCCTCCCGCCATATCTTTATGGGGCACTTGTGTCCCTGGTTTATTTGGATCAATTGTTCACGGATTGTGTCTCTTATCTGGATGAGGCTCCCTGATGTGTCCACCTTTGCCTAGAAGGGAGAACTGGGGAGGGGGCTGAGTGGGGGGCATCTGAAGGAATGGGCAGGTCCCTTCTTATGGTGAGGAACAGATGACAGCCCGTATCTCAGGTTCTATTCTCCGTGCCTGGCTTACCAGGTCCTTGGTGGCTCTGGGTTCAGGCTGTCTCAGAGAAGAGCAACAAAGGTGATTAGGGGACTGGAGGCTAAAACATATGAAGAACGGTTACAGTAACTGGACATGGCTCGTCTAGTGAAGAGAAGGACCAGGGGAGATTTCCAATATTTGAGGGGCTGTCACAGAGAGGAGGGGCTCAACCTATTTTCCAAAGCACCTGAAGGACAGACAAGAAATAACAGATGTAAACTGATCAAGGAGAGATTCAACCTAGAAACAAGGAGAACTTTTCTGACAGTGAGAACAATCCATCAATGGAACAGTTTGCCTTCAGAAGTTGTGGGAGCTTGGGGGGGGCAGCTGTCAAGAGGGAAAGCTGTGCAGAACGGCTCTCTGTCCATGAGAGTCGAATACACAGCCTTTTCCATCCAATCGGCGGATTCTTTGGAGTCCCATATTCCTTGGAGGGGAATCGGAAGAAAGAGGCACCCTGCAGAGCAGCTCTCAGCGGCAGTTGAGAGTGCGGATGGTAGGAAAGCCTCAGAGAAGTTGAACGGGGGAAGAAAAGCGGCCCATAATGGTGGCCATGAAAAAACAACAACAGGCAGCTGGACAACATTAGCAGTGGACTAGCGGGACAACAGAGAGACGGACCTGGGCAAAAGTGATCCTGGCGACCCTCTGTGAGTGACCCGGGGTGAAGATCTTCTCGGGGGATAGCAAAGAGGGAAGAGTCAGAAGGAGGCCCAAGAAAGGAGGAAATTTCCTCCGTAGTAAAGTGGCGAACAGCAAGTGGGGGCAAAAAAAAAAAAAGAGAGAGAGACCATTTCAATGCGATAGATTTTCACTGGCGGCGTGAGGGAAAAGAGGAAGAGGAAACTTACCATTACTGTTGATTCAGTAGACAATTTAGTTTGGAAGATGGAGATGGAAGATAGAATGGGAAGGGAAGAAAAAAAAACTGGAGGAGATGGAAGAAAGATTAATTCAAGCCAATAGAGACCTCGAACAGACAATAATCCAATTGAAAATAGATAAGGCTACCTACTTTCTATGATTTCAGAATGTGAGGGAAGAGAAGAATGAGGACCTTCCAGAGATGATGGCGGAGCTATTGGTAGGAGCATTAGGAATTGGGAAGGAAGAAATGATTAATGGAATGGATGAAATCTATAGAATCCACATGAACTATGCACGTAGACATAATCTACCTAGAGAAGTGCATATCAGATTCGTTAAAAAATCAATCTGCTATGAGATTCTCCATAGGACCAGAGAAGATCCGCTAGAGTTACGAGGAAGACAGCTTGTGGTGCTCAAACAAGTCCCGAGGAGGGTAAGAGACTTAAGACGACCCTACCAAATGTTAACAGCAAAACTAACAAGGAAAAACGTAAATTTTCGGTGGTTGACTCCGGAAGGGATTATGGTATCTTGGGGAGAAAGAAGGTTGAGATTGGATACGGTGGACAAAGTAGAAGAGTTTTATAGACAAAATTTTGGCAGTGAGGTTGAATTGGAGGAAAGAGAAAGAAGGGAAGAAGGAGAACTAGGAGGACAGTCACCAAATAGGGGGGAATCCCAAATCAAGGGAAAAGAGAATGGGAAAGGAGAGAATGTGGATAACGGGAAAGACAATGATGATGGACGCAAGGAACATAAAGAAGTCAGACAAACGAGGGCAACAAACCCTAAGTATAAGTAGAGGTTTTCAAGAAGCACTAGCAATTTTATCATTAAATGTTAATGGGTTAAATTCTCCAGGGAAAAGGAAAAACTTCTTTAGTAAATTGTATAAGACAAATGTGGATATAATAGTGCTGCAAGAGACGCACATAAAAAAGCAGCATCAGTACCTATTAAAATGCTCTAAGTTAGGAAAGATGTTTATATCTTCATCGCAGCAGAAGAAAG